>JALDNG010000114.1:1572500-2095667 GCA_024349245.1 Neodontobutis hainanensis
AACTAAATTGACCTATTGTTTTTTTTTTTTTGCTTATTTTCACTGAAAAACATCATGTCCCTTCAGGGCTACCATAGCTGTTCACATGCTTTAAAAAGGAGGAAAGCCAGCTGTGGAATAGAGGGCTCGAACATGGAACATAAAACTAACGTGTGTTCTTGTTACGTACACGATCTATGAGAGAAAAGAGTGGACAGAGCAGATATTGTGGCTGAAATGTCATTTAAATTGTTTTTAAACAGACCCTGTCCCACTGACGCTGTGGTCCTCTGCAGGTGTTGAGGTGGTATCGAGGGGGGGGCGTAAGGTCAGGTCGTGGGCTGTATTTATCGACACTGACACGACACCGGCCGCCTCTTCTTCTTTCTCTGCTGCGTGTGCCATCATCATCATCACCACTGCTGCGAACCGGCCAATCAGAGCGCAGCTGTGCCATTGTGCTCCCGGTACAGTCACACGTGTGCGGCAGGGAATGACTAACCAAACCTCCCCATGGGAACAGAGCCGTCGTGACAAGAGGGACCCCCGCCGCAGTAAATGTCAGGCTTCCCTCTGTAATCTCTGCTATTTTTAACTCTCCGTCTCCTACGTTAATGTTTAGACGAAATCCGAACTATCATGGTTAAATTACAGCCCCGCACATAATGAGCCTCCTGTGGTGCTTTTTAAGAACTGAGATTGTAACACTCATTTATGTTTGGGCATAAATTACAAAGGTTAAACCAGCGTAACTTTTAGCCAGTAGAGCTCGTATTTGAACAAATTATTGTTCTTTCTTCCCATCTTGCCGCTTGGATTGTCTCAACTTGTAAACGATTGACGTCTGTGAATATTGTGCAGCTGTCGTAACAACACAACAGGCTAAATGTTACGCAATGCCTCTGTAAGGTTAAAGAGTTCAAATGCTTTTAACACAACCCAAAATGGTCACTGAAATGTCCAACCTGTCCAGTGACTTTCACAGTAAACCAAACATGTACGGGACAGAACTGCATTAGATATGTGTGTCACCAAAACCTTCACTAATCATGTAGGATTAGTGCTTGGAGCTCGGGAAGTCATGGCAAATCTGAGATTGAGTAAATGTAAAGCATTCTGACTTAAGGAAGAGCCAGTCCTTAGGTTTAGCTCATTACGGCAAACAAGGCAGTTACTGTGGGACCCAAACTTTCCCGAAGATGGCTGATTCTTTTTTTAGTGTGTGTATGGCAATAAAAGTCTTGAAAATAAATGATTTGTTTGTATAATCTACAGATTTCTCTTCAGAAAAATTACAAGACATAATAAAAAATTGTGATTGTGCTGCTGGTCTTATTAGGTTTAACCCTCACTTCTTTTCGTTCTTCTGTGAGAAAGTACAAAACAAGCCTGAAGCCTGCTCCGAGTCCTAGATGTTCACTTTGGGACACGGCTGTTCGTCAGCAGAACGCAGGATGCTGAATAATGAAGGAGAAAGCTGTGTAAGTGCAGAACGTGGGCGTTTTACTGGCAGCGCTGGACCTCACGGCTGGACTATCCGCCGAGAGGCCTCTGAAAACCAGGGTCCACCTGCTGCAGAGACGTTCATTCATTAAGTCAGCATTGTTTTCACTTTGTCCTGCAATGAACCAGATCCGCAGACGTTGGAAAAGCATGAAAATGGTCCTGGAAAGTGCTTAAATACCTCTGAACTTGGACAGTGTAGAGATGGATATTGGACAAAATGGAGCAGTGATGCCTAAAATATGAAGAGCATTAGTCATTAATTGTTATTAATCAGAGACAAACGGCACTGTTGATCTGTGGGGCTTAAACTGAGACAATGTTTGGATTTAAACAGGTTTTAGTTGGATTTGAGCAGGTTTTAGTTGGATTTGACCAGTTTTTAGTTGGATTTGAACAGGTTTAAGTTGGATTTGAGCAGGTTTAAGTTGGATTTGAGCAGGTTTTAGTTGGATTTGAGCAGGTTTTAGTTGGATTTGAGCAGGTTTTAGTTGGATTTGAACAGGTTTTAGTTGGATTTGAACAGGTTTTAGTTGGATTTGAACAGGTTTAAGTTGGATTTGAACAGGTTTAAGTTGGATTTGAGCAGGTTTTAGTTGGATTTAAATAGGTTTTAGTTGTATTTGACCAGGTTTTGGTTGATTTGAACAGATTTTGGTTGATTTGACCAGGTTTTGGTTGATTTGACCAGGTTTTGGTTGATTTGACCAGGTTTTGGTTGATTTGACCAGGTTTTAGTTGGATTTGAACAGATTTTGGTTTGATTTGACCAGGTTTTGGTTGATTTGAACAGATTTTGGTTGATTTGACCAGGTTTTGGTTGATTTGAACAGGTTTAAGTTAGATTTGAACAGATTTTGGTTGGATTTGACCAGGTTTTGGTTGATTTGAACAGATTTTGGTTGGATTTGACCAGGTTTTGGTTGATTTGACCAGGTTTTGGTTGATTTGACCAGGTTTTGGTTGATTTGAACAGGTTTAAGTTAGATTTGAACAGATTTTGGTTTGATTTGACCAGGTTTTAGTTGATTTGACCAGGTTTTGGTTGATTTGACCAGGTTTTAGTTGTATTTGACCAGGTTTTGGTTGATTTGAACAGGTTTAAGTTGGATCTGATAAAGACTCTCCAGCAGCAGTTTGACTCTGACACGACTGCTCTTTAGTAATTCTGTTGAAGAGGACGTGTGTAAAGGGGAAGTGGAGGAAGTGGAAGAGGAGGACAAGAGGAAGAAGAGGTTGGAAGAGCTTCATCGTGTTGCGTAACTCGAGAGGACGCCTGTTTCCACAGGGAGACAAACCGGGGGAGCTGTGGTAAACAGAGGGAGAGGGGAGTCTGTGGGGAATCATCCGGAGGAGCTCTTTTAAGTTCATACGGATACAGACATTATCCTAAAGTGTCCACAGCGAACGGTGACTTAACAAATGTGCATTTTATTATTGTCTCTTCATTATTATTGACTTGAAGAGGGGATCTCTTTAACCACCAGCTGAGATTAAAATAGAAGTGTTAAGTGTTAACTGCAGTTTCAAATGTATTGTTCTCTAATATTTTAAGTACTTTGAACTCTCAATTAAAACACTTACGTTTTGTAATAAAAGCTGGAGGCTGTGTATATTATTTCATCGTGGACTTTTCCTGGACTGAGGATAAGACAGTGAGTATAGTATGCAAGGTTAACTTTTTTCACTTTTTATTTTTTTTTTGCATTTAAAGATATGATTATGGGTTTAAATGTGGATGTCATTTTTTTGAAAACAGGGCATTTTAAACATTTACAGAAGTTAAAACTGCTCATTATTGTTTTGTCCAGTGACCCTTTATTCATTAAATCACACTGGCTACACTATTATCCAGGGTATGTCCCATTAAAACAACTCTTACCCAACTCTTACCCATAATCATTATTAAACATTTTCTCCCATACGACTAAATGAGTTGATTTCATTAAATAGTGAATAGATTCATGGGTTTTCAGTAAGAGCCAATCAGTGGAGTTTAAACTGTGAAGACTTGACCCAGGACATTATCGTGGCCTCCTTTGGGAAGCTTTTAAAAACAAAACCCCAGGATCAGAAGTTGTCTGTGGGAACCTGTGTGACGGTTAGTAATGACTCAAACCTCTGTGGCTTGTAAAAATGAAATGCCGGTTTTGTTTTTGTCGTTGCTGTTGTTTTTTCCAAGTGCAGCGCGGGGTGACTAATGCTGAGTCTCACAGGTGTGTGCAGGTGTTACTCTCATTCACAGTAAACAGCCGGCCCATTGTTGTTGGTTCCTGTTAGATTGGCTGTGTCGCGTTACTGGACTCACTGTCGGACTCTGTTACTATCGTTTCCACGGTTCAAACATTTGAGTAGCAGAACTTGGCGTCCTTAAAAATGGAAGTGTGGGAAAGATTTGAGGAAAAGTGGGGGGGTCTAACTCGCGCTGTTGCTTTATCTTTCCCAAACTTCTGAAAATGAAATACCTTCACCAAAAAAAGAACAAAAGTTACCTGTCCAGCGGAAATCTGGCCATGGACGCGTCATCCAAGAATCCACAAGACACACTCTGGTTTCGTTTTGCTCTTGAGACATTTTTCTTCTTTTCTGATGTTCCTCAAAAGATTCTCAGAAGATTTTCTTTTGACACAACCTGTTTCAAATTGTTTCTCAACCATTTTGCAAATTTGCTGATCATGCAAAACAAAACATCCTCATACCTTTTAATTTAGTTTACAAAAATAAAACAAAAGAGAAAATGTGATGAGATTAACACAGTGGCAATCTCCAAAAGACAAAAAACAAACAAAACAAAAAGTTATTGTATTTATTTAAATTAGAGTATAGTAAAGTTATCCATATACCATAGTCATTATTTCCTCAAACATTTCCAACGTAGCCAAAGAGATAAACCATAATTATTCAAAAGTTGAGATTTGAATGCTTTTTGAAAAGTGCTGTGGGGAAAGATCTTTAAAGGAAACAGGTGGGCTCTTCATATTTCAGACGAATCTGTACAATACACTGACCTGAGACTGGCAGGTTCAAAAGTAAAGCGGCCTAACCAGAGAATAACTACGAGTAAGAACATGTGGAATTCATTATTGAAAGGAAAAATGAGAAAATAGTTATACTTTCTTGCATCAATATAATGTTGTTGCCTTAACTCAAGGGAAGCTTCCAATCCTATTATTTTAAATTAAATTCTCTAATAGTTCACCAAAAGATCATGATGCATTCCTTGTGTAGTGTTTTATCATCGCATTTATTTTTAAGACAAAGTAAATGGATCTTCCTTAAACCTCCGTTTCTTGGTCTCACTCACGCTGACGTTACTATTTTAATACTACGATGAGATGTTGGTTAGACTGGATCATTTGTGTTTTCCTAGAGTCTTTGTAGGCGGCTTAAATTTCAGAATTAGTAGATGAGCGTTTCTAGATGTGCACAGTAAAGTCTGCTTTAATGAGGCTTGATGACAATAAAATGCTGCGTCCAAAATTCTGTTTAACTGTGACAATATCGTCACGTCAGCATGGTTTAAACTACTTTTCACCCAATTGGGCGAGTTAAATTCAGTCTGTGGCAAGATGAATATAGAAGAGAGACAAAAGAGGACTGATTATTTTGAGAACATAATAATTTGTTTAATTTCCTAAAAAAACAAATGTATTATGTAATTGCACAATTCACCTCCTTATGCTTTTCTACATAAACCAAAACACAGGGGCCATTTTCAACATCAACTCAAGAGGAGGCCGATTTCAAGTCATGAAACCAACCCAAAGCTTTTCTACGGTGGCTGTGAAGCCCAAACCAAATAACAAAAACAAAAACAAAAAAACAAATCAAAAAAGAAATACCTAAATACTTACCTTTTTAGATTTGTCTGAATTGTCGTTGTCTTTTTGTTTTTGTGGATTTGTTTTCGTGTTTGTTATTTTGTTTGTACTTCATGGCCACCGTACTTTTCCCACCACAGACATGTATTAGATGTTTGATACAGCAGCTACGACAGAGCATACAGTGCATCTCAAGAAACAAAGTGATGTCTAAAATAGTTCACAACCATCTTAGTGCAGAGTTGTCGAGAGCCAAGGATGAAATGCCATTTTTGTGTTTTGCCCTTATCTTAATGATTAATGACTATATATTATAAAGTCACCATTCTGCTCTGAGTAAGACTTAACATGCATTTTTCTAACTCTGACTTCCACTTGTGGTTTCTGACTCTCCACCAACGCACCGTCTCGGAAGGAGCTTTTGTTTCTTCTGTTGTTTCTTTCTCTGAGAACATCTGAGCACTTGTATTACATAATGACCACATTCCTCTCCAGGTCCTGTTCGCTCCCAAACCTTCTTGGCATGCTGTTCTCTGTTGTGTCTCCTTCTGTCTTGCACTTGACTTGCTTTTCTCTGCCTCCATCAGCGCCTTCGTTAGTCTCACTGTTCCGGCCCATCGTCGGTCGGACTCACCGCAGATGGGATCATTGACAGTGCCGGATAGAGGGATATTTATAGCCCCCTCCGTGTGTGTGTGTGTGTGTGGGAACATGGGAGGTTTGTACGCCACAAGTAGGTTAGCGGCTAATCTGATGCTGACAGTGCGTAGCTCCAAGGAATTAGTCCCTTCAGTGCTGTTTTTAGCTGCTTTGTTTTTGCTCGAGTGAATACCTCGGGGAAGTCGAGCACAGGCGCAGGAGGGCTTTCCTCGGGTTTACAGAGTTTCAAAATGGGTGGAGAAACAAACTGAGGAGGGAGGGAAGGAAGGGAGGGAGGAAAGGAGGAAGAAAAACGCGTGGTTGCTCCACTAACAGCGCAGCAGAAGTGAGAAGTGAAACTCGAAGAAGCGCAGAGTGGACGAGCTGAGAGCCACTGACCAAAGTGTTTTTTTTTATTCGGAGTGAGGAAAGAGCAGTGGGAGGGACTGTTTTTGGTTTGGTCTGAGGCTGTTTTGGTAATGTCAGGTGTTCCCTGGGCAGTTGTTGAAAGAGCAGAAGGAAAACGCAGCAGCAGCAGGCGGCAGCTCTGAGAGACGCTCCGATAGAGATGTCGAACAGGTACAGTTCAGTTTTCCTCTTCGGTTTCAGATTACCTCAGACACTCTTGTTTTGTGTTTGAGTGAAGTTTTAATTGCACCTCCGTTGTTTCCTGTTCTTGAAGCTTGGAAGAATGGAAACTGGTTCAAAGCGTATTGCAATTTGCTTTTATTTTTAGTATCCCTGCTTTTATTTTCACATATAAAGGGAATAATCTCACTGACTTGAACACTCTGCAGCGGTGTTCACTTTGTCATTCCTCTCATGCCATTGCATAAGACAATACTTTGATTTGTTTTCTCTGTTGTCATTTTTGTTTACTTGTAAGAAGATAAAATGAATGTCTGCTTCATAACGATAGTAAAATACTCAATGTGTAGCTTTAGTTTTTCTACTGCCCAGATCCTTTCTATCATGTCATCTTTACATCAGGCTTTAGATTGATTTGTGTTTTAACTGCTTCATCTTTTAAGTTTGTAAGAGTGTATTTCTTGTTTTTTTTCCATCACTGTTACACTTTTTCCTTTTTACATGGTCGTCATATCTGCAAGTCCATGGCTTTGTCTGAAACAACCCTGACTCTCACAGAGTTGGCAGTGGCCAACATTAGATACTCTGTGGCTGTTAAAGTTCACATATTAATAACAGTAATAATCTTTTTTCCAGCTTTAACACACAAGAGGAATTGTTATATCTGTCAATACCATAGTGACTTAATTCATTAGCCTGGCCATCCATCCCAATTCTTTTTCTATTCTGTTTTTAAAGTTTTAGTCTGGTTCAGAAAGAGCAACAAATACAAACATAACCAGTCAGATTTCAGAGGGCAGTACCATTATTTGCAGGGATCAATGACATTTAAAAAACTGAGCAATGCATAAAGCGTGTCCTGTTTTAAATAAATGGTTGTGATTGGTCTGGTGGGATTGAAGCTGTGGTCAACGGGAGAGTTTCCAGACCCGTTTGACGTTGAAAAAAAGACCAAAGTTAAATATTCTCTCTAAAACTCTTGCTTGTCTCATTCAAATGTGAGATCTGCAGAAAAAAGCACTGCACTGTTCATCTATTTTGTGTTTTTTTCCCGATGCACTGTGGCTAACTTTGACGGCACTACAAAATGGCGTAATGACTAAACAGTGAGTCGGGAGCTTTTTCAGACGCAGCAGTTTATGTCGGTCTGACTTCTCCGCTCCGTCAGCTGTCGTTGGGTTTTAGCCGTGGCCATTGATAGGCACTTCTTCCCAAAAACCACTGATCTCATCAGCGCCGTGCGCCTCATGTAAGAATAGCTGATTTCAAACCACAACATGTGCTCCCAGCTCAGCTCTGCTCTGTTTGTTTGAATATCCTCCAGTAATTGCTTCCCCTTTGTCTTTCCTGATTAATTTCATTACACTGTTTTTAAACGCATCATCGTATTAGCTCTTAGCAGGAAGCATCCACCTCCTTACTTTAATCCTCTGTGTGTTTCCTCTTTGGAAAATTCACTCAGGTTTTTGGCTCCGGGCTGCGGCAATTAGAAGTGCTCTGTGGAAGTATTTAAAGAAGAGAACTCTCTTCTGTGTGTATGTTTTAACGGAAAAGTCATCATGTGCACGGGGTTTTAACTTCAACATTAGTTCTATTAAATCTGACATATGTTATTACTGTCCCTTATATCTTCAGATCAGATAGTCTTGACCTCCAGGAGGAAAAATGAAAAGGGCACAGCAGTAAAAGGTGAATCCTCTGTTGTAGGGGTTTAGAGGAGGAGGGTATGACCATAGATTGATATTTAAAGCACAATCATTGCTTTTCTTGCCTTAATAAATCACTAAACAAATGAAATAGTGCATCTGATATAGACTCTCACAGTCACTGAAGTAAAACTGCTTGTGCATTGTCTCTGTCCAATAAACGATCGTTAAAGAAGTCATGTGGCTGCTGCTCACAGGCTTGTGGGTTTAGACATGTTTATACTGAGTGACACATGTTCTGATTCTATTATTATTAAAAAGAAAGGTAAAACTGGACCCATGTTCCACAAAACACTAATACATTACATTAAACCGAAGTTTAGAGCTGACCTCAAACCTTTATCTTTGGGTTTCTCGTTAGACTCTGCTGCCCTTTTCAGTTCTTTCTCTTTTCTGAGCTGTTTTGCTCTTTAATACGACTATTTTGTGAGAGAATAAGCTATTTCCTGGTTTAATTACGTGCTCTTTTATTGATGACATCTCTGTTGACCAATGAAGAAGCTCTGATTGGAACTCTGTGGGCTGATCGTTATCATTCATTATAAAGCCTAGATGGTGTTTTTCACAGATAATAATCTTTAGTGAATAAACTGTCAAACTAAATGCAAAAGAGATTAATGTAGTTTTGTGTTTTTGAAGACATCTCTGAGCTTTCGATGTGATTGGTCAAGAGCAGACTGGTTTATTGGCAGTCAGTTTCATGATGCCTCTGTTTCAGACACATTTGTCATTTATGCTCCCATAACTTACGCATTTAGATCCGTCCGTTACAAACATCATTGTCTCTGTATTTATACAAGGTTTATCTACGTCCACTACGTTCTCAGGTTAAACGTCCGGAACTATAACGACAACAAGTCACTGGAGGTTGTTTCTAAATATCTTAAAAAAGGCTTTCGAATCACGACTTGAGGGAATTCATTTATCTCTTTGTGCCGACAATAAAAATGTCATTTTCAACACTTTCAAACGTCTGTGCAGACTTGCTGTGAGTGAAGTCAACACTGTCGCTCATCAAACAGCCATAAACTTTGGTCAAACGGACCAAAGAACAGACCAAATGTGTATCTAACGTAGAGTTTAAATGATCCTTTTGGTGTGGCTCAGCTGGCCTTTTCTTTGTGGATTTAGAAGAACTCCGTTTAGTGTCAGGTGTAGGTAGAACAAGTTGTCCAAATATAGGTATATAAATTAAATAAAGCAGCTATAAAAGCCATATCCTTCCATCCCAAAGATATTATATAGTGAGTGAACTAGTCTTGAAATAAACACATCGGCTCCAGTGGTGCTCGGTTTGTGCTGCCGCCCGCTTCTGCCTCGTTTGCTGCAGTTCTGCCATCAGCTGTGGGCAGGAGTTACGTAAGCGCACTCAGTCCAAACGTGTGGTTACCTCATCTCCTCCTCCTCCACCTCATTCTCTTGTTTTCTCCACCTCTATCTGTCTCCGTCCATCACTGTCTCCACCCGCCTGTGCCGCCCACTCCTCAGTTTCCAGCGCACCGAGGCAACAGGAGGCAGAGAGCAGCGATGCAGTGCTGTATTTTAGAGTATGTTCAAATGCATCTGGCTCTGTTAGGGTTTGGCAATGAATCAGAACATCACTGACTTAGACAACCTTCAGTAATTATATTTTAATCAACAAGAATTAAGAAGACTACAGGTCACTGAAACATTTGTCCTTTATTTAATGTAAGGCTTCCACTGCAGCTCTGTTTATGTTCGTAGATAATGTATATTTTTCCCATTTCTCATCAAAATCTTGTGAATGAAACCAAAATAACTGGTGCTATCACTTTTGTCACTCTGGATTAACTTTCATGAGGATGGTTTGTCTCTCAGCACTTAACCAATAATTACTGGGTGCTGCTGTCGTGTTAAACACTGAGACAAGAAGAAGGTGTGTGTATCTTTCTGCTGAGGAGCTGGAAGCGACTAAAAACATGTTGATAGTGTAAACGTTTTAAACCAGTCGTTATAGGGTCACAATGTGGATGGAACAGATTTTTACAGTTCATGAGATATATCACAATATCAACAAATGCAATATCTGTATTGTAAGAAACTTCTTACACCGGAATAATGTTATAACATAACATAAAAAAATTAAAAAGTCCAATCAGAGCTTTAAATCAAAGTCCCAGTTTTAACCTGGTTCAGTTTTAAATCTGGTCCTGGTTCAGTCCCTGGTTTAGTTTTGATTTAGTTTTTTGTAGAAAAGGTTAAAGCAAAAGCATCTGGACTCAGTGTTTGAGGTTAACTCCAAGAGACTTTATCAATTCTGAGACCGACTGATACGAGAGCTGAGATTTATCTCTAGAGGGAGGGGCTTAACCTGAAACTGAGTCAAGTTCTTTAACCTTTTCTTCAAGATGACCTGGATGAAGGAGAACCTCAACAGACAGATTTAGCTTCTGGTTTGACCAAAGGAAGGCAATACCAAAGCATTGTAATCCTTATTTAATAAACTTTTGTTTTGTCTTGAGGGGTATCCAAATATCGTCATATCATCAGATTGTTATCGCGATATTAAACGTAGTAATTGTAAATTATATATTTTTTTCAAATACTGAGCTGGTAAAATAATTGGCTGCCAGGTTTGATTCTGGATGCTTGGTTTGTTTCCCTGTTGTTTCTATAGTTCGACTTGATTCACAAAAACATTACTAAACAAAAACAAAATGTCATGCCAACTGTAGTTTGCTAACACACAGCTAGTCTGTTTTCCTCCGTTCTGTCTTCATGAGGCTAAGTCCTACCTCTGCTGCTCGTCTGTTGTGGCCTGTTCAGAGAGTTGTCCTCGAGTGTTTACTTACAGGACCAGCCGTGTTTAAGTGAACGCGTGAGTGTGCTAAATGAGCTATAAAAGCAGATGGTTGTCTGGCGGCGTTAGAGCAAAAGATCCAGAGAGATTCAGAGCAGCTGCAGGAAAAGTCGACCACAGAGCTGCAGAGAATGGAAACACAGTGCACGGTTTATTTGACCTGGAAAACCTGGGTTAGAGCTGCACAATATCCGAAAAATGGACTGTTGATAAACTATTTTACAAAACTACTCTGGACTAAACAAGGACTTTTTCATTCCGATGCACCACAGTTTGATTTAAACCTTTTGTTTGGACAATTATGGATGATTCTGACAGAAAAAAGTAAAAGTCTATATATTGGAAAAGTCATTAATTAGAGCCCTGACCTGGATTATACAATAGTTAAGTCTTGAAAAATGTAAAGGAGAAAAGTAAAAACCATTGATATTTTCACTAAATTAAAACTGTACGATAATAAATGGATATCTGCAGTTGTTGGAGGCGGAGTCTAGTCCTTGTTCTTATCAATAGATGAGCAGGTGCCTCCTTTTTTTCTTTGTGGTCTCCAGAGTTCATTGTTGCTTCCACAGATAATGTGTTCTACGTAATGTTTGGTTTGTAGTATTTTTCAGACACTGAAAAGCATTTGGCAGCCCACTGTTTTACCAAAAATACATTTCAAAGCAGCAGTAAGATCGATTTGTCCAAATGTTTGACCAGAACCTGCCCAGATCCAGTGGAACTGTTGCTGTTTTGAGGCAAAGAAACCAAATATTGATTTGATTTAGAATGGTCTTCTGTTCTTTCACGTTGCCTTTTGTAAACGAATTAAAAAAATACTTTTATGGTTTACCTTTTGTAACCACACACGCTTAAAATTCTTACACAGGACTGTGCATCCAAATTACTTGAAACTAAGTGAAGCACTAGTCGGCTGAAGTCTTCCTGAAACAGACTATTCCAAATCTTCCAAGTATTGTGTACAAGTGAACTCAACCATGTCGTATTGTGGCCTTCTCAACATTCCAAACTTGTTTTGGCAATGTTTTCTTAATGAGTCTGGAAAAGTTCTTCAGAAAACTGTAGAAACCCTTCCAGAAAACCTTAGGAATGGCCTTGTGTGGCACAGATCCTTATTTACAACTAACTCTTTTCCTATTCTATAAAAAAGAGTGAGTCTGGTACCCTGTTGCATGCGTTCATTTCCAGGGGCGGAGTTTATGGCTTTAATGTTACCCAATTAAAGAAACTCCAGACGTGACATGATAAAAGGTGAAACCACGTGGCCGGTTGTCAACAAGGATGCCACGTTAGTGCCGCTAGTTAACATTCCCAGCAGTAGAGCGAAGACAAAGGTAAAGGACTGAGGTAAATGAGATTTTTGACCATTGCAAGAGTGACAAGCCTGTTTTAGAAAGAATAGCTTTGGACCAGCCGTGCGAGCTCAGTCACTTGTGTAAGACGTGGCCAGGAAACCACACCCGGCTGCAGACACTGGCTTGTGATTGGTCCGTCCGCAAAATTGCAGAAATTAGGGATTTGCTGTGAGGAAGGAACCAGACCGTCCAGGACGGATAAAACAGGTTAGGTCTACGCTGCACACATTTATCCACACAATACTTTAACTATATTGAAATCTTCTGGATCTAATCACTTTTAATCAACTTTCACACACTTTTTATATAAACGTGAAATTAAAATGTAGTTTTAGCCATTGCTGTCTCAATAGAACAGGTGTTCAAAAAAGATACAAAAAAGGGCCCTTATAAATAAAATCCATGGCACAGATGCTTGGCATCAGGTGTAATTGCAGAGCCTCTACAGCCATTGTTTAAACTGTTATATGACTGTCATAACCTCTAGAATAAATTGAGAACCCTGTGTTTTGCTTAAACCGAGGCACTTACAAAGTCTTACAAAGGCCACAACCTCCCAGAGTCAGCACAGACCCGGCTCAGTGGCTCAGTGCTTATTTTGTGCTTTGCCGAGCAGCGGCCTGGTGCTTTTTGTTTGTTCCTCCTAATTACAGGCTTTTTGCTTGTCAGGTTTTTGTGTTTGTGGCCTGAAAGTGACACTGCAGAAAGCACTCGGCCTCACTGTTGTTGCTTTGGCTCAGATAAACAGTCATCTGATACAACAGACCTCCGTTTGTGGTAAAAGTAAAACTGAGGTCAGCCTCAGAATTCCCCTTTAAAGACTCAACACAAAACAAAACACACAGTGAGCTTCCTCTTTGCTTAAGTTTCCATTTCAGCAAACACACAGAGCTAGTATTTATTTTAGGTTATGTTCACAGTTGTAGTCCGCTTCATTAGTTTGCACCAAAACAGAAGACGATCTATTTGGTTTGGTTCCGAAGAGTGTTCCTAGCTGCTTTTTAAACTGCGGACCAAACGGAAAAAACATCCTTTTTTTAAGGAACACACAAGATTTGGCTGTTAGCCCAAATGTCAATGAGGCGTGTCAATATATCATTTTAGCTTCTCAGTGCTTCACATTTGACCTCTTCTCATTTTATTTAGTTTGACAATAATGTTTTCTGTTGGAGATTGTTCACTTGAGGTTCACGCTTGAATCAAACCGTACCAGAGTTAACCTGGAAGCACTCCTAGACTGTGTTTTGAAGGGGTCTCGGAGCGTGTTTGGAGCATTTACACTTATCCAAGTGAACTGTGCTAACAGAGCAACTGCACCAGAGTCCTTTTTCTGTGTTGTTTCTGTGCATCTCTTTTAAAACCAGTCGAGATGTGATGGTAATATGCACCAGTGGGACTAGAGCTGGACATGGCTCCTCCCCTTTCTTCACAGTTTCAGAGCTGGAAGACAAAAGCGGACAGAGCTTATAGTTAAAGTGCATTTTTGTTTTGAAAAAGGAGGCACATATCCCTGATCTTTAGGACTTACCTGGACTTAGACTTGCTTCCATCAGTGTACTAGGGCTGTACATTACTCAGAGACTTCTTTAATGACCCAGGACTCAACACTGCAGCCTTTTGATTGGACCAATATCTGAGGTAAACAAAACAACAGTATTTTCCTAATTGAAGTTTATCTTGTTCTTGTTGTTGGTGGTTTGGAGTGACGAGGATCCAGGACACGGTGACTTGGACCTGAATGCTGAGTACTTGAGAGTGACTTGGACACAATAAATGGTGACTAGAGCACTTAAAGGGGTCCGTATGGCTCTTAGGCCAAGAGAAACTGACCTCTTTATGATGAATAAAGGTCCCTGTGCAAAAAAATATTTTAATACACAGCTATTTCGCTTTATAGGTCACTTACTGTTCCTCAAACGTGAACAGATTTAGACTTGAGTAGAACAGAGCAGGACGTAAGGATCCCCTGGAGCAGCAGCAGAGCTGGTTTGAGTGACGTCACCCCCCTCCCCCCCTTTCACTCTCTGTGCTCTCTCTATGTGCTCAGGCCTGGACAGGAATTCCCCTCCACGTCATGTTTTTCTGAGGAAACCACTGGCCCCGCCCAAACTCTGCCCCTGACACAGCTGATTGGACGGAAATGTGCACTTCTCAGCCGGTGTTGACAAAGAGGACAGCACTAATGTGGGACGGCCTGTTCTGAAAGTGGGCTAAATGTTACCACGAAACGACAACTAAATGTGCAAAAAGTGTGAAGAAAACAAGTGAAGCTATAATGTAAAGGGATGATTGGATATAAATGTTTTACCTCAAGATTGTTCACTAAAATGCACCATAAGGACACTTTAACAGGTGCTACATTTAGTTGATTCTAAATAAAGTGCTTCTTTAGAGATTAAAGTTGGATTGTTATGAATGCCATTATAATGCAGAAGATAATGTTCTTTTAAGGCTTCACACCGTAGCTCTGTACGTGTAAAAAGGAACGATTAAATGGCTTTTGGAGAACGATCTGAGAGTTTGAGGGAGATTTTGGAGGAAGGAAGTAAAGTAACTAACCCTAACAGCAGCAGAGGCTTCTCTTTTATTTTCCCTAAAAATAACAATAAATTCCACCAAACTGAAGTTTAGATTCACATTTACATTTATTCATTTAGCTGACGCTTTTATCCAAAGCGACTTACATTGTTCTACAGTAATGACCAGTGTTACAGCCACTGGAGGCAAGGTGGGTTTTGCCCAAGGACACAACGACAGTATGAACTGTGGGGAGAGTGGGAATCGAACCGCCTACCTCTACCTGCTGAGCACTAGCTCTGACCCTAAACCTTTAGCTCTGACTTCAGTGTCAGGACGACAGTTATCTCCTCCTCGTTAAACATCACAGGATTAAAGCCTGTTTATGTTTTTCTGTTTTTGCTGTTTCTCTGTAAAAGGTAAACTCCAGAGCTGAAAATACACTTTTTTTTCAGATTTATTGGCAGCCATTACTTCCTTATTGACATCAGTGTCGACCAATGGGAGCGCTACATTTTCCAGAAACAAGCTGTTCTGGGACAAAGCGTCCTCCTTAAAATCCTTCATAATAAAGCCTAGATGACGTCTTACGGTCTTGTTTTTTTCACAGATGATACCTGTTACAAGATGATGTTAGTAATTAAAACATGCATAAATACCTTATACTCCCCATTTAAAGTGATAGTCCAGTGTTTTGTAGAAGGGCGTCTCAGAGATCTTTATTTAAAGGCAGATTATAAACTCCATAAAACTAAACGTAAACTTCATAAACTCCTCTGGGATTGTGTGTTACATGACTTTGTTTTGACGCTTGACTGATTTCTATTTTGTGCCTTATTTACTCAACCCCAGAACGGATCACTCGCAGAACTGGATGAAATAAGTGACTAAACAGTGCCTGTTCTTTTCACCTGGCATCGCTCGACAGCTGACTCAGGAGCCAGTCATGACTGACCTTTTTAAACCGTCCTTTTGTTCACAACAACAAACTATCACTCAGTGTTTGTTCAGGGAACCGTCCGCCCAGTTCAAAGTGAGACGTGAACATTTTGTCCTTTACAAATAAAACACACCCAAATAAATGATATGGTTATCGTTCAGGTGGACCACTTTATAATCTGAATAGCACTCTTACTCCATAAAGTACTAAAAGAGGGAGGAGGAGGAGATATAAATAAGTCATTTTACACAGACTAAACTTGACTCCCACTAAAAGCCGCTGTGCTCAAAGTGAACGAGGCAGGTCTGGTCTTGTCTTTGGTTTGACATCTGCTCAAACCCACCTCTTTGCTTTTGGTTTTGATTTGAACGGTTTCCTGTAAAACACTGTTGCTTTGGTGCAGATGTTGTTGAGTCACTTTGGATTACAACTTGGCCCGGGCTTTTTCTGGAGTTATTATCCCAAAAAAACTGATGCAACAGGTGTACGGATCATCAGGTCAGTGAAACTAGGCTCCAGTATGATCAGATGAATAAAATAAACTTTTTACAGCTTGAAAATGTGAAAAAACAGCTGACCCCAGATTTAACACTGTTTATTTCCTGCATAAAGAATCATCATCAAACATCATGGTATTTATTTGAATGTTTGGTGGAAATGAATTTGGATTAGAGTGGCTCAGGTGGGTTCATGTGTTTAGAAAAGAGAGGAAACATAAAAGGAAGTTACATAAAAGTCTGTGTTGCAATAAGAGCTTCAAGCAAGGCATTAGCATACTTTTTCTTTTTTTACTCTATGTACTTAAACAGAAAATACCAAGTTTTATTCTTGTAGTTTAATCATCTTAAAGCAGATCATAAAAGAGGGTCACCCGTGAAAAAAACACGTCATGTTTGCTTTGGATTTTAAGCTTAAGGATGACGATTGTGTTAACTGTGAAGCCATCCCAACAAAACAGTGCAGAAAAAGAATGACTTTAGCTGGGTTTTGAACAGTTCTAGGGACTGGCCATATCTAATTTGAAGGCTGTTTTACAATTTACAAAAATACACGCCAACGATAAAGTGAAATGTACCAAACTAATCACTATTTTTGCTTTAAGTTCAGAGGTCTGACGCACCAATGTAAATTAGCCTATCTCGGCTAACTCGGGTACAATTACACTGTTTATTGTTGATTAATGTCCTTTTTAAAATAAATACGAAACCTTTCTTCCAAACGTATTTGTAGAAGAGACTTAGAAATGAAAAAGAACTCTTAATAAAATGGTACTTTTGATAATATTAAAAGTAGGCAGAAGTGTGGACGCCCTGCTGAGTGCAGACGCTGGACTCTGTGAAGCAGGGAATTATTTTATTACAGCGGAAAATGGTCTTTAGAGGCTTCACACTTTAAGATTTGTACGTGTGAACAGGAAACTATTACTTAGACTTGGCTTTTGGAGAAAGAGCTGAGAGTGTGAGGGAGATTTAGCATGAAGCTGGTATATTTTTCAAGTTATTCTATGAAATCCTTAGTGATGTTAAGGTAAATGTCAGCACAGCCCCAGTTTGGAGGAGCAGACAGGAGCAATGAGCTTGTGTGTCGCTAATGCTTTCAGGAACAACTTCAGAAACTCCTCTCAGTTCCATCAGTGTGTGTTGCATCGAAGGGTTTTACACAACTTTATTTTGACACATGACTGGCTTGTGTTCTGTTCCTCATTTACACAAAACCACGAAACCAATCACTCCCAGAACAAGCGCCAAAATGTCACCTGTGTTTGTTTAAAACCAGAGGGATGTGATGCTGAAGCTGAAGCTAGAGTCATGATACAACCCAGCAAAGTTACTATATATTTACACTAAATATGTTTCTGGTAAAGTCTATGAGGTCAGAGTCGACTTAAATGACGTTGGTCGAGAGGAGGTACCTTCAATGACACGGCAGCTCCAGCTCTGAATATACCATCACAGGGCTGTGTGAGCAGGAAGAGGCTTAAATTCAATTTATATTATACTTTTCTTTGGTTGACTACATGCTAAATGTCATGTTAATTAGTGTAAAAGTGTAGTGTAGTGTAAAATAGATTATGTATTTAGACATAACTTTAGATAATGCCTGGTAAAGCTCGCAGTCTATGTTCAGTGCAATTGTTCTACACTTTATATATCCACGTTTGTAATACATTTTAAAGATCTCTGTGTGGATTTTACAAGAGCTTTGCAAAACCTGCTTCTTCTTTGTTGATAAAAGAGCCTGAATCAAATCCATTGATATGACTTTGTTGTGGGTTGGATTTGAACCTGTACAGTGTAATAAACACATGTCTGTTCCCTGTTTGCTGCATTAATCCCAGCAGCGCCCACTCTTCTCTCTCTCCCACCCAGCACGCTCCTCGTTATATCAATTTTTCACAACGTGCCCACGCAGTCCCGATAATCAGTGTCCTCCGACGGCTGCTTCTCCACCTACAGCTTCCCGAGCGCTGCTGTTCTGTGTGCGAGCGCCGCAGAGCCAGAGCCGGTCAATATTTCATGAGTTTTCTGTCTGTTTGCAGCACACATGATCAGGACGATAAAGCTGTACCTGTTTGTAATGATGCGTGTGTTATTCAGACGAACAGACCAATGAGGATGCTAACTCTGACATTTGTTTGTGTGTCATTATTAAAAAATACGCAGCCCCCGAAGCTGAGTTTTAGCTGCTACCTGTTTTAGGAGCGTCATTAGTATTCAACACAAGGATTCGAGCAGCACATAAACATCTTTCACCGTTTGTCTTCCCCATCGAGAGAAAACAGCGAGTCTAGGTGTTTCACTTTAAGGTTCAGAGATGTTTAGCAGTCAGCTCTGTCTCTGCTGCAGCACATATCAACTGCATGATATCTGCAGTATTTGTGTTCTGTACAAAGAAACCAACCCAAAACATTTATACTGGAATGGTAGATGTCA
Organism: Neodontobutis hainanensis; assembly: GCA_024349245.1. Taxonomy (NCBI): domain Eukaryota; kingdom Metazoa; phylum Chordata; class Actinopteri; order Gobiiformes; family Odontobutidae; genus Neodontobutis; species Neodontobutis hainanensis. Next base: position 1,591,306 of record JALDNG010000114.1, read on the forward strand.
TGTAATTAGTAATACTGATTGTTGACCCCAGTTTTGGTTAAGTACTGGTGGATTATTGATTATAGATTTGCTATTTTCTTTGGATACAGGAGTAATAAACCATCTAAACCTAGCCTGGCTCCGCCCTCCTACGTACTTCCGCTCAATTTCATTTCGCTTTAGTACTTAGTCTGGGATCGCTGTATATTCTTAGGTTTCCAGAAATCAATTTTTTGTAGGACCAATCAGCGAACAGAGGGAGTGACTTGTTGTTTCCGGTCGGTTTCGGCGCATGACATACGTCACGACCACACGTTAGCGATTGGCTATGGCAGATCCTGAGTGACTCTGGGCAGATCCAATAGTTTTAAACTTCAACAGAGTTCCCGCATACAAGGAAGTAAACGCTTGTCAATGGAGCGAGGCCAGACTCTCTGTACAAATGAAATGTACGAGAGTCTGGTAGAACCAGGCTAATCTAAACCAGGGGTCTCAAACGAAAATGACTTGGGGGCCGCAGATGGCAGAGTCTGGGTGAGGCTGTGCCGGATATTCCACAAAAAAAGCTTTGTTAAATCCTCTCATACGTCATTACCAACAGTTCTTTAACCTCAATGGGTTCTTCTGAACCTGAGCTATCCTGAACTTAAATGGAACATTGAAGAACATGAATGAGCTGCTGAGTGGCCCCATGGGATGTGCCCTCCCCTCGATGATATTGTCAACATAACATCGGCGTTAATTTACAGATTTGTCATGATAACAAATCCACATGGATAGTGGCGGTCAAATTGCCATCAACTTTCAAACAAAATACGATCCGCATGATGCCAAAGCCAATGCCAGAAACATTGAATTTGTCCAGCTCAAGGTCAAACATGCTCATTTCAAACACAGTAAGAAGCAGAAATCTTATGACAGCTATGTGATGTTACACGGGCTTCTCCATAGTGTTAGTGTTCCATAGTGAAATGTTTCTCTGCCTGCATTAAGCTCAGCCGATGGCCCGCCCCCAGGAGCCATATCCTCCACTGTGATGGTAGGTTGGTTCAGTTCCAGCACAAAAAGGAACCTTCCACACACAACGTGGTAACGTGCCATTCATATAAAACTCGCAGGGCGCACTAAACTTTCATATCGTCCTGCGGCCCAAAAAATATCGTCTGGCGGGCCGCAGTTGGCCTCCGGGCCACATGTTTGGGACCCCCGATCTAAACAGTCAAGATATGGCCCCATTTTTTTTCTTTTTGGATTAAAGTGAATGTTGTAGGTATGTCGGTCCTTACTTTCCTTCCAGTACAGCAGCCTCTAGCAGCTTTAAACATGCACTGTACTAAGTTTTTGTTTGATGGAAACGGTTTAATCACCTAATGGTATACGGATAATCAGATTTTTGTTGAAGTAAAAACATCTGGACTCAGTTTTCAAGGGGAAGGTGAAACTTTTTGTTAGATGATAAGGTTGCATAGGTTGTACTCAGTATCAGTAAGTGTCTCGGGACATCCCTTGATAACATATTACACACCGCTGTAATAAAAACAAGTGGGACCCGTGATAATGACAGATAATGGAGGATTCCCAGCACACACCGACTGTAGCTATCACTGACTCGTCAATCATCTTCATCATCAGCCTCGAGAAGTGCTCCGTCATTTCCACTCGCCTCACATTAGACGCTCTCAGACCGGAGCTCGCTTTATCAAATTTAATCAACACTAAGTCAACACTGAGGAGGAAGCGATGGCAGATAATATAACACTATTAGGTTATAACTCGAGAGAATCAGACTGAACACCTGTTGAGCCAGACATCCAACGTGTGAGATCGTTTTAACAGTCCACTCTTCATCCATCAATGTGAAGCTAACACTAGCCACTTACTGCTCGCTCTGAAACGGATCGCTCTGATAAATATGTGCTATTAGAGCCGTCCAAGTCTCTGCGGCGACAGGAGATAAAGATAAATGATCACAGTTACTGCACTTTGTCTGTGTCTCTAAAAGCATTGTCTTAATGTGCAGCAGAAAAAAAGCCTGGTTTTGCATTTCTCAGGTTTTGAAGCTGCACCATTTCCGTTCTTTTTTTAGGACAATATCTTTTAATAGTGACAGGTGGGGGCAGTGCATCGGAGGAAGTTGAGACCAGGTTGTTCGTCAGAGCAAAGGACAGTGCCAGCTCGGTCCAGAGGCCTGTCAGTGGAATAAAGAGTGTGTGTCTCAGCGCTGAGCTCTGCAGAAAACACCTCCACAACCTCAGGAAACAGTGTTAACATACACACACTTCCCTTAATGTGAGAGAGTTTATCTCTGCTGACGACTGCACTGGAGCCAACCCTGTTTGAAATACTTGTGTTTAGAGGATTTTTAAGTGACACTCGGCATCTGAGCAGTTAAACTGAACACATTTTTTTGTAGCAAACCTTTTCTGCTTTGACTAAAACAAAGATAATGTGCGTACCACAAATTAAAATAGTGTCTTTTCATAATAGCGCAGCATTTTGACAACGCTTTAGCAACTGGAAACAAAGCACTGGGTGATTGTGTTTGAACGGAAAAGCATTTGAGAAAATGAATTACACAGAAACTGATTGAATAACAATTAATTTGCACAAAAAGTTGGTGTTTTTGAGTTTTCTCACTGGTTTAGTTCAAATGCATTGTTTTGTAAAATCGCGGATGTGCAGAAAAAAAAGTTTGACAAATCTAAACAAAACAAGTTAAGATTTATTATATTTTTGGGCATGGTTGTACACAGTATGGAAGAGTGAAAATAAAAAAAACACTCCAAATATATCCTGGAATCTAGATGTGAGAGCCATGTGGTAGAATGTGACCGTGCTGTGAGTCTCAGGTGATCGTTACAGTCTTCACTACGTCAGGGCTTTAAAGGCTCAATATTAAATCATAAACTATATCAGCTTTGAGCCACTTGAGGCATACAGTAATCGACTTATAGAGAGCATCCCTGATCAAGGTGAAGGGCTTAAACCTAATCCAGAACTAGTGCACTGTTCATTTTGATTGAAAAGAAGTAAAGTACAATAACACTCATCGTCGTCTCATTTCGTCTGCACAAAACAAAATTTGGATGTAACGTGCATTTTGAGCTTATTTTTGGGCCGTTTGTTTCTTCGGCCTTGTGTATCCATCTTGTTGAGGAGCTCAGGTTATATAATCTCCCTCAGTGTTTACAAAAACGGAGACAAGGAGGAAGAGGGCAGCTGCCGACTCGTATCCCATCAAGCCTCATCGGCTCGGGCCTGTTTCATCATGTGACCTCCGTCCTTCAACCTGCTCCTCACCAGACGCCAGATTATATCCACGTGGCTTTGTCCTGTTTGACCTTTTACATCTACAACATCCATCCAATCTCTTCTGACGTGATCACGCCGAAGTAAAAAGAGTTTGGTTTCAGTTTCAGTGAATCACAAACAGAGCTCTTTTTTCTTTCCCTCAAGTGTTTAACAGACAACACGCCTCGGCCAAATCAGACCTGTCCGTCCCAGCCGTAGTCAAAAAGAATATACTCCAAGGCTAAAGTTCCTCTGGATCTGTTTTTCTTTTAACAGTGGACATTTCTCTCACTGCTGTGGCCGTTGTTGTAGTTTTATTGTCTTATTTTACTACTCTTCTTCGCTCATTTAACTTCTATAGCCTGTTAAATGAAATACCTGTTTAGTCGACCACTACATCTTGGTCCTGTGTTACTTCCCTTCTCCTCCCGAGCAGTTGGCTTGTAATTTAATTCTATTCATGGCCGGTACAAACACAGAACTGTTTAGAATAACAGGGAGATCTGTGTCAAATGAAAAAGTGAAGAGGCTTCTTTGTCATCTCATTTTGACCAAGAACAGATCATCATGGCCTCTTGTTCTAACTAACTAAGGACATTGTCTAATATCTTCCATACTCCAGTGTTAGATGATGGTGTTTATCACTGACTTTATTGAAACATGCTGCTCCTGCGGTGCCGTGGTGCACACTGACAACACCTCAGATGCTGTTTTCTCTAGAACAACCCCCCCTGCTAATCGCTCACATATAATCCTGATACTGGCAGGAGAGGTCCATCTGAAGCCTATGACGTGGAGCATATGGACCGTCACTAAAAAGCTGCCACAAAGCCGTCGATGTCGGCCATTTGGCTCGGCCCGAGCTCAGCGGGGCCACCGTGAAACGTGTGAGCGACTGGCAGTGAGGCGAGAACTGTGACAATCTGACGGTCTTCTGGGGAAGTCCCACAGACGTGACATACGGTGGAAAATTCACTGTAGAAAGACACGGATATGAGACGGACGAGGAGTTTGTAGCTTAAACGTACCGGACAATAAGAGAGCAGAATGAAATGGAACAAAATATATCACAAACTATGACACCGCAAACGTTATTTCCAAACCCAAACATTTTACATCATCTCGTTTTGTTAAAAGGATTTTAACAGATGAGCTTTGGCCAATCAGAGCTCATTTACAGAAAAAGGAGAAGCCCGCTTTGCCAAGGCTCAGATAATTGTTGTTCAGAAGTCTAAACTTTAGTTTGTAATGTATTAGTATTATCAGGAGTAAAAACAATTCGGTTTTACATTTAAAAAAAAAAAAAAGAAAAGCAGCACAGGTCCGTCTGGTGCTGTTGGAGGAGAGAGGATCTAAGACGGAAACAAAAAAAGAGAATCAGGGAGTGTCACTTTAACTTGTGAATGTAAAAGAAAATCTTAAATCCTCTACCATTCTCAACGTATGCCTGCTTTTTTTATTTTACTTTATCATGTATTGTTTGATTTGAGAACATGACAAAAAGATTAGCTCTTATTGATTTTTGGTGACATTGCACTGTTTGATTAAGTCTGAGACACTCAGAATAAAACTTGCGTCATCATTAGGTCCATTTTTAGACTTTTCTCTTCGTCTCATTACGACTCTTTGACTCCGCCGATCTCTGCCCGTCGGACGTCTCAAAGCCTCCCGAGCTCAAGCCTCATCAAAACGGCTCGTAAAAATTCTCCTCCGGTGGGCGTCGGGATGCGGCGGTGACGTCAGCGCGGCCCCGGGGAGCACCTTTAATCACATTCCCTGCTCGCTGTACACACGACGACGACGACGACGCAGACAGAGAGGATGCAAACGCAGAGAGAAGGGGGGCATTAAAGATTCGTGGTTGTCATGACAGCGACCGGAGAGGACCACGGCGCCTACAAAGTCCTTCCTAATTGGCATGCACCGCCCACACGGGCCCCTTCCTGCGCCGTCCTCACAGAAACACACAGATCTGTCAACGAGGAGAAAAAGACATTTGTCTGTTTTTTAGTGAGACGTTTGAAAGAAGGTGATGACCCAGGGCTGTCTTTTCCGATTACAGAGAAAGTTAAAGCATGGTTTTAGCAAATTGTAGCTGCAAAAGGTTAGAAAGACATGGGATATTTAGCATTTGGGAAAGATACATTTCTTTAAGAAATATTTGTGGGATAACTCGGCAAAACTGTGGCTAATTAAAACTAATTTGTTATTTTGTTTGCCCTTCACGACCACCGTAGATTTGGTTGTGGGACCAGATTTGTGACCTTGTATCAACATTGTATTGTTATTTACATAACCAAGCTTAGTTGTTGGGGGTGTCCGAAAAGGCTAATAACTCAACACTGACACTTTGGTTTATTTATTTTATACAGTGTCAAACTGTGCATTTATTACCTTTACAACACAAGGTTTCATCTAACAATGCAGGAAGTAGTTGGACATACTTCTCAGTGATTTAAGTGAGTCTGAAAAGCACTATTCATCTTTAAGTTGGTATTGATTCCAGGTCTGTTGAATTTTTAAAGCCGTTCAGATCCTTCACTTTACAATACAACCCTCTCAAACGTATCCAGCCTCTTAGACAAGTACTTCACCCAGCTTTGTAGAGCTTTCTCTTTTCACTGCTGCGAGTTTATATTCAGCTTTAACTGTTTCAGATTGACTTCATTCGAGGTGGACATAAAGAGGAAAGTCTGAGTGTGCTTTAATCACTGCCTGATGTCTTAAGAAACACAGCTCAGAGGGTAGAATATTCTCCGCTCTCTGGAGGATTAAAAGTGGCTGCTCCTTTCCACTTGTTTAGACCTGGGTTTAGAGTTCTTTTTTTATTTATTTATACATTTACGCACAATAAAGGATGCTAAGCTAATGGTTTTGGCTTCATTTGTCAATAATCGACTGATGGAGCTTTACTCAAGAACTGTGTGTCGCTGCTGTGTTGTTTAACTTTAGCAGAAGAATAAAAGACTATAGCGTTGATGTGTTACTTTACCAAACATTTGTTATAATGTTAAAGTCGTATGCTAATCCCATCAAACAGATTTCTGTTTAACAGTCTTTGCTGAGGAAGCACTGGGTGAATGGGTACAGTTAGCAAGGCTAATGTAGCACTAAGCTCTAACATCTTTGCCTAACTTTAACCAGAACCACAAACCACAAATGAATGTGTTCTTTTACCATATTTGAGTTGAAAGGTCGTTTTGTGGCTGACTCCATGGCTGTCACTGGTGAGCCCTGGCCGTGGTTTGTTCTGAAACAGTGCAACCTGAGCTGTAACAGTTTAAACTGGCTCTTCGCTCGTACACCACGGCTAATGGGATTGTAGTTGGGCAGTAATCACTCGGGCTTTGGTTTCCCTGCGCGGCCTTAACACAAGACATATGTACAGGCTGAGCAAACAAAGAAGAATCCAGAAAATCACTCTAAACCACTAACATAAGCTAAGTTATAGTTGAATGCAGTAACACAGGGATTCGGCTCAGGAAGTACAGGGAGTTGTTTTCATGATTTGTCAGAGAAAAGAGTCCAGAACTTTATTTTGATTGTAAATGTTTGCTGTAGTACAATAACATTGTCTACATTTGGGTCAGTTCATGTTAAATCAACAAAGCCCTTCCTCTTCACCATCTTTGATTTACTTTAAACTAAATCATTCAACGTGGAAAAAGATGATGTCACACCTGTTTTAAAGCTCGTTCTGGTTTTACAGAGTCTAGATTAAAAACAGTCAATGCCAATGGAAAGAGCGCGTGTTTGTTAGGAAAGTTTCATACAGATAACTTTATTTATTGATGTCTCAAAGATAACACTCAGGATGTTTGGTGTTAGTTACCTTTAATCAGAGGAAGTGGTGCTTATTTAATTTTAAAATATGGTATGTTTTCAATTTGTTTTTGTTTTTCTGCAAGGATTTTTAAATTTTCCTGGTTTACAATAAGAAAATAAAGATGAAGACAAGTTAACGTAAAAAAGAGGGATATAGAAATATAGGAATTAGCTGCTCTACAGTAACAAGAATATATATTATAAATTAGTTTTGTATTTAAAAACCTTTGGAGGAATTCAGATTCTCAAACCATTTGAAAAATAAAGCGTTATCTGAGTTAAAACATCAGGAAAAAGCCAGGAATATAATGTATTTTCTAGTCTTAAACCAGGACAAATCATGGACTTGACCAGCTGAATTAGTTTCAGTCAGTTTTAAAACAATCCAGTTTATTGTTTTGCTGTCCACTGTAGACATCTTGGTATATTAGGGTTCTGACTGTCGGTAAAATGTGTATCACAACAAACAGAGAATGCATTTCTTGTGACCGGTCCCCTTTTATAGATCAGAGACTTCACAAACATTGCTTAAAAATAAGAAGTTAGCCATTGTCACTTACTTTCCCTCCTTGTGCATATTCTCGCTGTGTTTCTTTTAAATGGGCCTGCGTCAGGCCAGCGTTTTCCGTTGATTACACTGTTTTCCGTGAAGAAACCTGTGCGCTCTCTCTCAGTGGAAGAGGGTCTGGTTTTCATTGGAAAGACTTTCATCTCTCTGCAGCAGCATCATCCCGACAGCCTTCAGCTACAGTCGGCTCAGGTCTACGTTAAAGTACTGGACTCTCTAAAATCCCTTTTCTCTTTAATTGTGTTGCAGATAAAATCGAAGAAGCACAAAAGGAGCTGAAAGACCCCAAAAGCTCACAAAAAGGTAAGAAGAGTTACAAGCAGTGAATGTAAATCAAACTTTGAACTTGAATTTAAAGCTGGAGTAGGAAATTTTCAGTCAGTTCAAATGATATCAAATAAATATTATAGAGTTTTACATATTTTGCTTTGTGTAGGGTTTAGGTAACCTGTAGACAGGAGACATTTTTATTCAAAGACTTACTTTTTATTATTATTATTATTATTATTATTATTATTATTATTATTATTATTAATACTTTATTTAACCAGGAAGTCCGATTGAGACAGCACATTTCTTTTTTAAAGGGGGTCCTGCTCTAAGACAGCAGCACAGAAACATGTCACAAAACAATAAATACAACACTATTCACTCAAAAACACCTTCCTTGAGTTTTAAGACATTTTTTAAAGTGTACGAGCTCGAGCGGGAAGAATACTTTGAACACAAGGGATTGACAGAAACAGAAAGTCCTAGGAGCTGAAAGGAGAAAATACTAATGATAGTGATCAGTTTAGTTTCAGTTTTTTCTTTACTGTGTTGTTAGTTTTACAACAAAGAGGTCTGGCTTTAAACTTTTAATACTCAATTCTATAGATGCAAGTTGTGTTTTTTTAATTCCTCCGGTTCCTATAAAACATGTCCATCTTCTGATAATAGTCCGTGCTCCTGTTTTTTGGATCGACTGATGAACAAAGACCGGTTTCAGTCTGACTTTATAAAAGGGTAAACTGTATCGTTGACCTGATGGAGACGTTTATATTCACTGTTCAGAACATGTTTGGAATCAGAGATAATGTTTTTAGCCAAACATAAAGTGGTATTATAGGCTGTCTCATACAGGCATTCCAGGGAGATCAGTGGACAGGCTGCAGATCTGAGAGAATTACAAATGTAAAGAACAGAAGAAGCACCCGCTGAGTGGCTCCAAAAGACCTGAAGAAGTGTATAAATTGATGCACTTTGCTAACTTTTGTCCAAGTGTTTATTGCTCTCCCTGTCTCTGTAGTCTACACTGTTAAAAAAGAACATTTATGTAAGTCCATGATGATGCGGTTTACTTTGCCACAGCTCGTTTTAATTCAACTTGTTTCCATGTCAAAGCAGCAGGTCGTTATGTAACGGGCAGTAATCCTGTTTGTTTAAGCTGATGCAGTCTCATATTGTGTCACTTTAAACCTACTTTGAGAATTAGCTATTGTCCTTTTAAAAGACGCCCATCTTATTAGCTTGTGAGATTGTCTCCTTCCCGACATAGAGCGATGACTTACGTCCTTGACAGACAGCGGCTAATCTCTCAATAAACCTTGGAGTCAAAAGCTTTGTGCATTGTTTTGCTGTTGTATTTACAGCTGCTTTTGAGACTATGCTAACGTCTACATTATGCTAACTATGACCCAAAAAGCTCTAAATAGGAACAAAATGGCTGCTTTCACTCTATGCGGCTTGATACAGTATGTGGCTATAGACTGGTTTTATTCAGTTTTAAATAATCTGGTTTTATTTAAAATAATACAAATAACAGCCAAAGCTCAAGTGTTAATTTCTTGGAGTTAAAGCATTAATAATGTAGTCATGATCTCCTAGTTTTATTTCTTCTTAAAGTTCCCCATGTAGATTTAAAAACATGAGAGAAAAAGTGTGTTTGTCTACCACTTCAACAAAGCAATAAAGCTGCGACTGTAATCTCCCAAACAAACCGAGCCTCGTAAATCTATTGTGTCCAAAGAGAGGCCACAAGCCAACACCCATAAATTCAAACTACCATTTTTAAATTCAGATTTCAAGCCTACACTTTGCATTGTCAGAACATATTTCAGAGTTACATGCAGACATGTTTTATGATGCCTGGCTTAGCGCTGTATTCCAGTAAGAGAGCTGTACTCTTTAAACCAGGACACACCCAAACAGAGCCGCTGTGGCCTCGCTGCAAAGCCAGCCTGGGGATTTAAAGGAGCGTTGCGTAAGCGGTGCCCTGTCACAGTTTCCTGGCTTGTTGAGGTATTTCCCGAGATGAGGTCAGGGCTCCCTTCAGAGCCGACTGGAATAATTAGATGAACGCCTTGGCCTTACATATCTAATCCTTTCTGCAAACAAACATGCAGCTAAAGGTCCTCTTTAGAAAGTCAAAGTCACAGTAGGGCACACTTAAAGCTAGCACTGTGACTTTAGGGAATAACTGGTTCTAAAAATGTCTGAAGAAAAACACTGTGCAAAACATAACCGCTAAGGCTCAATGTAAAATCCAAAGACGTCGTTATTTTCAGTAATACACAGTGAACCTGTCTGTGTAGTTCTGTGTCAATCATTCAGGTTTTAATGCAATGAAAGGTAACAAAAAATGCACCTGTAACATAATATAATGACTAACTAATTCAGAAAATATTTATCAAAAATACGTATTTATGAGGTTGCCACTCAAGAGTAACACTGTGAAATATGTTGAACTAGCTGCACTTTGTTTTTTTTAAAAGAGGGGTTCTGTTTTTATGTCAAGAAACCATCAAAAATAATTATGTAGTACACAGTGTTGCTTTGTGTTATCCAATGTTTATTACAATATGTAATAAAATGGGTGATGTTGTCCTAAACATGGGAGGATAGTTCTATATTCCTAGTAAATTCCTAAATAATATTTAGAACGCTGTCTGACGGTCTTTTCTATCCACATATTTTTAAAGAGGCCCTGTAACATAATCATTACAAACGCCAAATTTCAAAATAAAAAAATTAAATTAAATAAAAATAGCCATTAAAATCTAAGAAATCTAAACTCTTAGATTTGGTAACACAGTTAAAAAAATGATTGTGTTATTATATTATGCACCAATAGTTTTTTACATTATAAAGTGTGTGACACAAGTTACTGCAGTTTGGATACAAAAGCCCACGTCTAATCAGAATTTACATTTCTTCTTCCTTTGTCTACAGGTGTAACTGACAGCACTCAGAGAAATGCAGACAAAGGCCAAGGACTGAAGAGGAAAAAAGTGGTTGCTGGAAACCAACTCAAGAAGATACCTAAATCTCCGGTGAAAAAGCCTCTGCAGTCAAAGCCGCCTGACACTGCGCTTCAAGAACCCCCATCAAACAAAACTACACCCTTGTGCTCTTCATCCTCCAACAGTCCTGCCCACAACCCTTCATCGCCAACTATTGGACAGAGGGATTCCCATATGTCCAAAAGAGTGCAGGATCTCCAAAAGAAGGGGTCGTGGACCAAGAACGGATAAAACAGGAGAAAAAATCACCATCCATCGAACAGACTAATGTTGAGGAAAAGTCTTTAAATAATGATCAAGTCTCTCCACCTGAGATTAGTAAAACCCAATCTCCCAAATTCGAGGAAGAGCTTTACCACAGCAGTGCCCCACTCGATGTTCTACTAAAGGCAATGGAGCCGGATTTTAGTACCTTAGCTGAAAGGAAAAATCTCATTACAGCAAATGGAAAACTTAACACACAGGTCAGCAGCGAGGTCCCAACTACGCCAGCGCTAAGTGTGGGGCCTCATATGCAAACATATTACATCGACAAACAAGGGAACTTTATTGGCATTGGGGCGCCGATACAAGGAACGATGCAAGCAACAACACAGCCCTTGCAAAATACTCCACCTTTTATGCCTGTTGTGTCAAATCAAGAAAAGACAAGACTGCAAATGAGCTTCAGTAGCGGACCGGTGGCTATAACTCACGCACCGGTTCCCACAGGGTCTAATTCTTTGCCGCAAAGTCAGCCGCCTGTTGTTCACACATGCCAATCTCTTTCGGCGAGTGTCCCAAGCTCAATTCAGGTCCCAGTTACACCGGGCAGCAACCAAGTTCAAATGACAACCATGATGAATTTTGGTAGCGAACAGATCTCCAAAGACCAAAAGCCGAAAAAGCCAGGGAAGTACGTCTGCGAATACTGCAACAGGGCTTGTGCCAAACCAAGTGTGCTGCTCAAACACATCAGGTCTCACACCGGAGAAAGACCATACCCTTGCGTGACTTGCGGATTTTCTTTTAAAACTAAGAGCAACTTGTACAAGCACAAGAAATCACACGCCCATGCTATAAAACTGGGCTTGATGACTCGCTCTGAATCAGGAGGAGGGTCGCATTCTCAAGAATCAGAAAAAAGTTTAGGGACGCATTCAGAGGCAGAGGACACTGGGGAAAGTGATGAAGAGGGTAGTAATGCAGACCTAGATCCAGAGTCATCTCAAAGCAGTGCAGCAGCTTTATCCGAAAACAGTTTACAAAGTGCAAGTTCCAACCAAGCTTGCCAAAGAGAGGCAGACCAAATAAGTGGGCTTGAATCTGGCAAAACAGCACTAAGCCAGAAATCCCATGAGCCGAAAGTGACAGCAGCTCTTCCTAAAGTTGTTGTATATCCGGTTAATGTCTCGCCTTTGAGAGCGGATAGTCCAAGAGTAACAGTGGCAGCACCGGAGCAAGCCGCTGCACGTCAACGCGACTTTCAATCCGCAAGCTTACGATCTAGCATCATGGTTTTGTCATCTCTGAAAGAGGTGGATGGTACAAATGCTTCTCTAGATGCGAGCGAAGATGAAGACCAGCAGTGCAAGTCGCCACTGTTGGGTGGACACGCTCAACTCCAAAGGCAACAAGCAACAGACTTTTCCCAACAACAGCAACCTAAATGTCTGCTTAGTCCTAGGAGTTTGGGGAGCACAGATTCTGGTTACTTCTCTCGTTCAGAAAGCGCAGATCAAGCTATGAGTCCGCCAAGTCCTTTTGTAAAAATAACTCCTCCAGTGGACATCGACAAGAATACTCTTCCAAATATCCCTCCTGTTGTTGCAACTGTGATGCACGTGCAAAATGAGCAAAAACCACGGCTGATAGAGGGACAAATGCAACCGCCGTTAGAACCCAAAGCTCTTTCACTGGAAGAACGCATTTCAAAGTTGATTTCTGACAATGAAGCTGTGGTTGATAACAAACAATTAGACAGTGTCAAACCAAGACGAACGTCTCTTTCAAGACGTGGCAGCATAGACTCACCCAAATCATATATTTTCAAAGACTCCTTTCAATTTGATCTCAAGCCAATTGGGCGAAGGTCTAGCTCAAGTTCGGACATCCCTAAGTCACCATTCACTCCCACTGAGAAATCCAAACCAGTATTCCTCCTTTCAGTACCTTCCCAATACCCACCAATGGATTGTTTGCCAATAACAAGGAGTAACTCCATGCCATCTACACCGGGACACTCTGCTTTGCCTGTTAATGTCCCACCACTTCCCCATCCTTTACGAATTTGCCAGTCTTTTGATGAGAAAATTAGCACGTTGAATGATGATGTGTTTTCGTCAGCGCCATCAACGCCAAATCCAGCAATCCATTCTCGTATGCTGGTCCGACAAGTAGCAGTGGAGGACTTTACAACAAGTCACGAAGGGCACGGACCTCCAACGGTCCGCTCTATGGATGAGGGTTATCCGGGACCACCAAGTAATGTGACAGAAATAATGCAGCGGAGCAGATCTTTTGAACATAACCAAGAAAAAAACCGTAAGCCTTTGCAAAATAAAGGCACGATGTACGAATGTGAAACTTGTCGAAACCGATACAGGAAGTTGGAGAATTTTGAAACTCACAAGAAATTTTATTGCTCTGAACTTCACGGTCCAAAAAACAAGTCAACTGCCGTTAAAGAAAGTGAACAAGATGTTTTTCATGTTCATATGCACCATCCAATTGGTCCCAGAACATCCACTGGTTCGGGAATAATCGATCATCAAACATCTTTTAGAAAACGGCGAATGAAAATGAAAAGTGTTGGAGATGAAGATGATCAGTCGCCAACAGATACCATTCCACCTTGTTCGGTTAGTTTTGATTCGGGACAGTCACAAGCAACTTTGGTAAATCGCACATTTTCGCCAACTGCAGTAATTGTAGACATACAACCAAAGAACAATCAGACAAAAATACCTCAAATTCAGCTTGTAGCACGAAGTATAAGTACGCCAGATGCTAGACTTTCGCCAATTCGGGAGACGCAGATTGGTGTTGCCGCCAAAGGGGAATTGCAAAGACAAGGAAGTGGTACATCAGTAATTAGACACACCAATTCTCTAAGCAGACCTAATTCTTTTGAGACAGAATCAATTGAAAGGGTGTCTCCGGTGGAAAGTTTAGAAAAAGATCCTGTGAACAAGCCCAAAGCAGATCTAGTAGCAACTATTTCAATTGACAGCTGCCTTGAAAGTAAGCCTAAAAGTGGAGATTATGGCAAACAAAGGCTGCAACAATACACTGAAGGAGAAAATGTTGAGAACACAAACACCCCCGTTCAACAGTCTCGACTTGTTCGTCAAAACAACATCCAAGTTCCTGAAATACTTGTAACGGAGGAGCCTGATCGGGAGCATGAAACACAAGCTGCAGAATCGGCAGATAAACCAGCAGATCAGTTTAACTGGCCTCAAAGAAGTGAAAGCTTATCAAAGTTACCAGCAGAAAAATTACCACCTAAAAAGAAGAGAATTCGTCTTGCACAAATAGACCAGTCTTCGGGAGAATCAAGTTTTGAGTCTAGTCTTTCACGAAGCCTGAGCAGAGACAGCAGTCTTTCTCGAGGCTCCAGCGTTTCGGCATCTTTCGACAGAGAAGAGTCATTGAGGTCTGAAAGTCCATCTAGAGCCGAGTATGTCAACAAAATTGCAGACACTCAAGGCTTACCGGCAGCGTTTAATACCCTTGGTGTGCCGGGAATTATGAGACGTGCCGCTTCTGAACAAATCACTTGCACTCAACCATCGGTGGAGATCTCATGTGACTATCGAAGCAAGTCTTTTGACTGTGGCATTGTGTCTCCCAGCAGGTCTCTTTCTCCTGTTGGTCCACCAAAAATTGGGCAAATCTCTCAAGTTGCACAGGTGCCACTTATTGAAAGAAGAAGAGGACCATTAGTTCGGCAGATGTCTTTGAAGATAGGGCCAGAAACTCAACAACCAGTTCGGAAAACAGTTGCACCACTTGAAAAAGCACCGATTGGGAATGTTTGTTCGTTAACGCAAACAAAACCTCAGCAGATTCATATCGCTAATAGGAAAACCATGTCTCAACCTTTTGTGCTTCAAACTGGAGAACAGCCATTGCAAAAGAATGAGCAGCTAGTGCAAAGCATACATTTAGGTAGTCTAACACAACAGCAGCAAATTCATGGCCTTCCTCATCCTTGGCATCAAACGTCAAGAGTTCAAATCTGTCAAAAGACACAACAACCACTAAACCAGATCATAGTTTGTCGAGAGAATCTTCTAAACAAACCTGCTCAGTCGGACAGAAAAACAAGTTTTGTGCCCAAATACCAACTTCAGTGTTCAAGCCAAACATTTAACTTCTCCAACATGCAGGGACCTCAAATTGCTTTGCCAGTTTTAACTATACCCATTGCCAATCCGATGTTGGGTATTTCCAAATCGCTAGACGTTCTTCAAAATGTTTATGTTGCTCAGTCGGCTAGCCAACAGACTGAAACACAAGCCAGTACCATACCATTGCCTCAGATCTTGATAACTCACGAGCAAATACACCCTGCTCCAACTGTCTCCAATAAAAACACATTTTTGTCCGCTCAATCAGCAGACAATGAGACTCATTCAAAGAAGGACCAGCCTCAAAACAAACAAACAGTTAGCAGTCAAAACAAAACCATAGCGCCATCTTGCTCTATTGGGCCTATACAATGCACACAAAAACTAACTTCGGTAACTCTATGTCCTCAACAAGAACCGACTGCTTCGAGTAAACGAATGCTGTCTCCTGCAAATAGCTTGGACATTTACATGGAAAAGCACCAAAAACGAGCAAAAGACGAACATGGTGTGGCTTGTTTAACGGACGGCAGATCGGTAAACTATCTCAATTCAAAAATGTCCGAAGTGACGCGACAGAGAAAGCTTATGCTAGTTAGACAGGTCTGCACGACTGAACCGGTGGATAGTCCAATTGAAACAGAAGCTCCTCCTTTGTCACCAATTAAAACCGATGGAGGTAAAGATTCAGAGGCAAACGATGATGATGTCAAGCCTATGTCACCTGATAGTGCTGGTTTAGAAAAAGAAGCATGCACAATTATCCCTGAAGAGACATGTCCTCCACTGACAAGCCAGTCTGTGCCAGTTTCATCAAAGCCTCAAGAAAAAACTGAAGAACAAAGATGGACTCCTGCCAAGTCTCCAATCAGACCTTCAAGTTTCCACAGTGGACAAGTCAAACTAACAACATCTGTGTCTGTTGTCAACACAAAAGACAGCCATCGTTTATCTTTCCCGAGTCTGAAGACAGCCACGACGTTTACATGGTGTTTTCTGATGAAGAGAAAACCGCTTCACGTTCAACAGACCGACCTGAAGATATCGGCTTATGCTGCGTGGACGGTTTGCCCCAATAATCCCAACCCACTGGGGCTGCCAACCAAAGTGGTCATGTCTCTGTTCGACTCCAAGCAGAGCTCCAAGAAGATCCTGTACACTTCGGCCATAAAGACGAGTGGGATTAAAGATATCCTGTCCTACTCTGGGAAACTGAAAGATGTCATGACCAAGGTAAGCACTGCCTTGCTTCAAATTCTTAAAGATGGGTAAATTTGAAGTATGTTGGCTTATCTATATTCTCACATTAAGACACTATCAAACATTACCATCAGATGAGTGGAGGTTTGATAGTGTCTGAAAGAATGAGTAGTTGCTGCTGATAATTCCTAAAACAATGTCTATTTTCATACAATCTGTTACATACATCTATTTTATTTTGCTAAAAGTACTTGATGATAATGTTCCTCCATGTTCTCTCTCTTCAGGTGCCGTTAACTCAGAAGTCTAAATCTGTCGAATCAAGAAATAAACCACAATCGGAAATTCAAACCAGCCTCGAGTCGGACAAAGACCCGACAACAAAAACAGAACCGAGACGCGTCAAAATATTCGACGGGGGGTATGTAGTAACACTCAAGAGATTAATGCACCTAACTCCTTGTTTTGATGGTTTACTAACATTGTGTCTCTTCAAACCCAAAGGTACAAGTCGAATGAAGAGTACGTGTACGTCCGAGGTCGAGGCCGGGGCAAATACATCTGTGAAGAGTGTGGGATTCGCTGTAAGAAGCCGAGCATGCTCCGTAAACACATCCGCACGCACTCTGACGTCCGGCCGTACCACTGCGTCCACTGCAACTTCTCCTTCAAGACTAAAGGTCAGAGGTCACTGTTTATCTTTGTATAAGTTTACGTCTATATACATTTTAGCAGTTTGAAGTAGTTTTATTTAAGTTCACAGTCATTTCTGGGATTAGATAAATTGTCTAGTTTTACCTTTATTGAAACAAATGTCTCCTTTCTTTGGTTTGACAAACTGCAAACCCAGTTTTATTTTGTCCAAGCGAGCAACAATAACTGTGGAGGATGCGGACATGGGTGTGGCGTCACAAAGATTACTTAAGAGTGCCCTTTTTTCTGCTGTCAGCAAAACATATGTGAGAGCTTTATGTAATGTCTTCTTTACAGAGCACTGGGCTAACTCTTGAATTACAATAAACACAGACACATATGATACAGTTTATTCACTCATTCGTCATTTGAATCTATTTATAATCCTTCACTGTCCGTATTTTCAGTTTTACTGCAACAAAATTAAGGGTGCTGTTTCTCCCTGACTTAAACCAAGACAGTATGATTCACCGTTCTTTATCGAACTTGCCAACCCACGCGACACTGCAGAACAGTACTCGGTGTCAGCTCAACCCACGTTCATTTAAAAATGTCTTTATCAGTTACTCACCCTTTACATCCAGCTTCCCTAAGACTGCATTCTCTTACGTAAACCCCCTTCTGCTCTATTGTGTTAACTCTTCCCACCCAGAAGCCCTTCTCAGCCCCTTTTCTTTGTTTTGTATTTGCAGGGAATTTGACCAAACACATGAAATCCAAGGCCCACAGTAAGAAATGCCTGGAGATGGGGGTCCCCGCGGGTCTCATCGAGGACCAGGATGCAGAGGACTCTGGTACGAGGCTTGGTGCTTGAATGTTTTGTATTAGACTGCGCACTGAGAGCACTAATGAGCCTGCATTTCCATTAACTCGTACAGCGGCAATGTCAAACTCAAACTGATTAAAGGCCACAGTATAAAATAAAAAGGGCTTAAGATATTGGTAACAGACAGCATTTATTAAATCAGACCATGTTGAATTGATGTGTCATTCTATTTAGAGCTTAATTAACCTTCTTTGAGTCAGTGTCACAATGGGGCTCCAGAACATTTGAATGGAAGTGAAGAAAGAACAGCTCTTTTATCATTTTCACCTATGCTGCCGGTTATCGTTTTAACTGATTTTTGCTTTCTTGGGATCAGAATTTACCTTTAATTTGACAAAATGACAGTCTAACTCAAAACAAATCAAAGATTTTCCAAGATTTTTCCAACTTGGGTCTATCCACTTTTCAGTCTCTCATTCATACGGTTAATTCTATTTTAACATATCTTCAGCTTTATAGGTTAATGTATTTCCAATCGAAATACATTTATGACCAAGATAAAATAAGCAAACATCTCAATATTTATCAGTAAACCAACCCATAAAGTAGGTATTTAACTGATTGTGGTTCGAGGCAGGAGTTCCCTTTAAACAGCTGTGTTAATGTAGTTTATGCAGCTGTTTGTGCGACTGTTGCTATGTGCATCAATCGCTCTGCCTCGGTCTAATTAGACTTTCTAAATGCAGCTTCTTCCTCTGTTAACTCTGTGCGTGTGGGCGGCGGCAGAGCTTTTAGAAAGAGGAAATTGCTGCGGCTAAATTTAGAAAAAGTGGAAAAAAGAGAGAAGAGGATCTGAGGGTTGCCATGCAGCCTGGAAAACCTGGAACATAGTTTACCAGCTTTTCCATCCATTTAAAAAGACAATTGTTCTAAAAAATGTATATAATCAAGTTTATCACATTTAAAGAACTAGATTATGTAATGTGTGACATAATGCATTTTGTATGGTATAATCCTGAAGGAATCTTAAAAGAAGGGTTGATGCACCTAAAAGTTACCTAAAAGCCTTCTTTTCTTTGACAAAAGCATTTGTAAATGGGACTCAAAGCAGAACATTGTTGAGCCTTGGTGATAAAGGGTTTTAATGAATGACTCAGAGACTTCTTTGGAGCATGTCATGTTTAGTTTTAGATAAACCACTCTTTTTCTAGAGAAATACTATTTATTTACTATAAACTGCTTCCAGTTGATCGAGTTAAAAAAGTAGAGGATGCTGTGTGTAATTGTTTTTATATGGTCTTAAATTTTGTGTATATTTTAGGTTTGACCACAGTAAAATGGAAGTACAATGCACACTGAAATGTATTTTTGTACTTGTACCCAATAACAATATAGTATTGAATATTAATGCATAAATTTAGATCTATAATAGGACAAAGTTGTTTTTGTTATGAATGTATAAAATGATTCTTATGAATTACATGGTGCATGGTACAAAGCAGTAAGGTCTAATTGTTAAAAATCTAATGAAATAAAAAAATAAGAGTCCAGTTTAAAGCCCAGAGTGGAGCAGATGGAGGCTTAAGGGTAAATAAAAGGGAAAGTTTCACCACTGTCTTTCTAAACCATTGTAGTCTTGTGTTACTCGGTTACTAAAGAGCACTTTAAATTCCTCAAAAGTGGGGGATTTCAAAGTTTGGTGTGATTGATGATCCACCAGTCCACACTTTTAGCAGCATTGCGTCGAAAGCTTTTCTTTGTGCGACTGTGGGTGACTCACTTTTGCAGGAGACTAAGAATAGCCCTGTTGTTATCCTCCAGGAGACCGCAGTCAGGTGAGCAGCGCTGACCGGCAGGACTCCGACGGCGACGACTCCGACGGCCCCGAAGACGAGGACGACAACGAGGAAGAGGAGGAGGACAGTCAAGCTGAGTCGGGCCTCTCCACGAACCCCTCGGTCTCCGCCAGCCCCCAGCACCTGCCCTGTCGAGACACCGAGGTCCCGCCCAGCGCTCTGTTGGCCCAAATGTCCATCAGCTCGGTTTGCTTTCCTCTGTCCCGACATCAACCTCCTGAATCCTCAGACTCCGAGTCAGTCCCAATGATGAGTCCCAAGCAGATATCCGTGAGCGGGACAGTTTCAGGGGTAGCCACCAGCCTGATGCATGTCCCAAACTCCCCTCCGGTCCTTCCCACTACATCAGACCTCTGTACGTCTGACTCGGAGTCGGTGCATATGATGAGCCCGGTGTCGCCCTGCAGACAGATGTCCATAGACTTCCCCGACTTCGAAGGGCCGCCCAGTCCCCCAGCGCCGGGCAAAGGGTCTAAGATCGTCCAGGTGAGAATTCACATTTTTATCTTTAATTGTTATTCGATTCCTATTGTGAATCATGCATAAAGGACATTTGCACAAATACATGTAGCTATACAGAATTCTAAAGTCTAAAATAAACAGATACTTTATTTTGCCTGACTTTTTGACTTTATTTACATCTTTGGCAGTAGTTGCACATTGACTCTTTGCCCAAACACAGTTTATATTATAAACCATTAGTTGGAGTGACCTGGACTTGTTAGAAAAGCTTATTTTTTTCAGAAAGTTTGGTCTTTAACCCTAACAATCACATACAAAAGCTATATTTAAATATTTGTAAGCATTCATTCAAGTTTAAAAGAAAGAAAGGTCTGTGTAACATGATAAGTACAGAAGATTTCCATGTTGAAAGAACATGGACAAAACTTAATTGATATTTCTGATTGTTGGAGGAGCTCATGAATGCAGCATCGTGCCATAAAGCTTGAAAAGGCCCCAGTTTATTTACACTGAAAAGTTTCTCAAATGTGATCTGGCAAGTCTCCATTTTTGTTTAAAAAGCGAAAACCTTGATAACATGACAATGCAGCACAGGTTTAAAAATCTTAAAATGAGTGAAAGGTTTCTGACCTGACTCTTTCTTGGTAATGAGTGAGCCATGAAGGACAGGTCTAGCATTAAACTAGAATCAAACCGAAGACTCACTGTTTCTCTTTCCACAGCACGTGTCTTCGGCTCTTTCTGCAGTCACCACCTCTGAGCTGGGCGTCCCAGTCGACCGCGGCACTCAGACGTCCTCTTTCCACGCCCAGACTCCCCTCCACTTCCCCCAAACGGCCCTGCACCAGACCTCTTTACCCGGAGAGACCCACCTCTTCAGCCACCTGCCCCTCCACTCCCAGCAGCCGTCCCGCTCCGCCTACAGCATGCTGCCGGTCGGGGGCATCCAGCTCGTTCCTGCGGGCCTCACCGCGTACTCCACCTTCGTCCCCATCCAAGCCGGTCAGGTCCAGCTCACTATCCCGGCCGTGAGCGTGATCCACCGCAACACGAGTCCTCTACCTGCTCCGAATACTCCGCCGCAGACCGAAGGACTCCAAACTCAACCGGTTCTGGTGCAAGAACCGAGCAGCGTTCTTCCCTGTTTCACCCAAACTTTACAACCAGTCAATTTAGAGACTCTCAACCTCATGGGACTAACAAATACTGGCTTAGCGTCGACTCAGCTGCTCCAGCAACAAGGTCTAACGCTCAACGCCACTCTCGGCTTGCAGGTTTTAGCGGCCAATCCTGCTTCACAAACCACTACGGGACCTCACGTACCGGGTTTGCAGATTGTCAACATCGCTTTACCTGCAATAATCCCTTCTGTTAGCCCCTTATCGGCCATCAGTCCACTGCCGGGGTGCGTTCAAAGGCAGGGAAGCCTTGAAACGCAAACCAAAAACGGACAAAGCCCTTCAAGAGTTAGCAACTCTCTTGATCCAGCTTTGAGTGCTAGCCCTGGAAGCATTGGCCATGAAGCTAAGTCAATACATAATCTAGAAAAGGAGGAAAACAGGGCATCTCTGCGGCAAAACTCATCACCGATTCCCCAAAGCCAAGCAGTGAAACCTTCGAAAAGCTGGCAAAGATCGGCTGAGGATTACAACGAGGCGTCCAGCGATGATGAAGACCGCCTCGTCATAGCCACCTGAAGTCAAATCTGTCGTTTTTTTTTGTAATTCTTGTCACTTTCTAAAACTGAGAACACTTCTTCAGGGGTTTGTTTCTTTGCAAATCACTGTTCAAAGCACAGATGCTGACATTCATATTGTACGTGCAATCATGAGAGTTATTATTATGATGATGATGATGACCAATCGTTTTGTTTATTTTAGTCAGCTCCTCGTTTGATTTTCTTTTTGTACATGTTGTATAGACAATTGTGCCTTTATGGAGTTTCTTGTTTAGGAACCTGTACATATTTCCTTCCAGTAGTTGCTTGTGTTTATTTTGGGAAAAAAGAGAACTTTTTTTTTCTTTTCTTCGTAAATCGATGGATTATAAATGTTGTACTGGTAAATGTACATTTTCTATGGATTATGAGGCAATGCTTCTGTGTACAGATGTTGTGTTCAAATATTTATTATAATCCATCTAGTGCCCATTATCAGTCATAAGTCCATAGGGAATGTGCATTATGGTAGCTTTACATTGCTGTATCAACATTCTTAACTGTATCAGTAAACATTTGGTAATAAAATTTAAGTGATGTCACTGCTTTTTTGCCTCAAATTGATATTTTTTGGAAGTTCTTAGTCTTTAGAGCAGATATTTAAGTCACTTGGGTTTAAGTTGGATGACTAAAATCAGATAAAAAAAGATTTTAAAAATAGGATATCCAACAAAAAAATTATCAAATCCGACTAGAACCTGTTCAAATCCAACTAAAACCTGTTCAAATTCGAGTACAATCTGTTTAAATCAGACTAAAACCGGTTAAAATGAATGAATCAAAGAACACAGATTTATAAAAGGGTGTTATAGGAGTTTTTTCTCACTCCATTAGATTAAGATTGCAGAAAATAATGCTTTTGTAAAGATATGATCTGAACCACATTTAGAAAATACTGAACTGTCTCTTTAAATGTCTTCACATGCACCTGTTCGACCATGGCAGTGATTCAAATCTGACTACAAACAGCTGGATTTTCAGGAGACAGAGCCTGCAGCCCTCAGCTCCGTCCTGACTCCACTGGAACTGTTCTTAGAGGCTCTACAGTCATCAGCTCCTGGTCACAGCCCACTCAGACTCAGAGTGACTCATCCATGTCCTCCACTGAGCCCAGACTCCAGCGCCTCCCTCAGGATGCGGAGGAAACTGCAGGAGATGCCACAACAAAGGGAGCAGAGACACCTAGTGGTCATTATTAGATACTGCAGAGAGGATTCAGACGGAGAATATACTGTAAGGATCCACTCAATGGAAATGAAACATGAGGTCTGTTTTATGTTTATGAATGAACACAGTTGCTTCTTACAAACACAAACTCCCAATAGTTTTGCGATCATTTGAAAGCATTGTAAAAATGTAAAATTCAAAAGTTTTCAGACTTAAACAGCATTAAAAGTTAGGCATGCATAATAGTGTTCTTTCAGTCTTGAGCATAGGCGAGAGATGGAACGTAGATTAACTTGTAAACTGAGAGCTTTGCTTCACTGCAACGCTCCAGTTACAGCGGCTGACTTTATGTGGACCTCCAAGTCCAAGGCCGTGGTTCTGTGTCGGAAAACAGTGGCTTACCCCAAAGCGTTCCTGGCTTAAGTGGAGTTACCAACCTTCCTATAGCGCAGTAGTAACATGTTTGTAGAACATGAGGTGGGTCCTATTGGTTCATCTTAGAAAAGTTTTCTCAGAACAGTCCTTTAAAAAATGTGTTCTCTAGATTAAAACAAGCCTTATATTCTGCTTTATTGACTCTCAGCAGGTTCTTCCTTGAATGACTCAATGTGGTGCCTGCTCAAAGTGGAACATCTCAACAGAATGAGGCTGATTAGGAGCATTTACCTGAGACTTTTTCACTTGAGACACACACAAACATTTTCCACTGTAGCCCACAGCACAGTGTCTGAAGAACTGCAGGGAAGTCCCCAAAGGCCTGTTTATTTCAATTAATAAGTGATGAAAATAGGATAAATTATTGCTTTGAGGCTCAGCAGTTCATATAATTTCAGTAATTATGAAACTTAGCATGGACATGATGCAGAATAACTTGCTTAATATTTTTATCTTCCCGTGAGAGCTGTATTTAATGCATCTAGAAAGAAATGTTTACATCTGTTGTATAGAATCAGAATCAGAAATCCTTTATTAATCCCAGAGGGGAAATTATTTTTGTTACAAACAAACAAACATTCCAGAACAAAAATAAAAGATAGAATTGGATTAAAATGTGCAGCAATACACTATGTTTGACTTATTTATGCACAACCAGTTCACACATACTGCAAACGCTGACATCTCCCACATTACACAGTTTCTTTTCTGTCATGCTTTAGAGACGTCTGCACACTGAGTTTAAAAAGGAGGCAGGACTTTTTCCCAGCTGCCTTCCTGAGACTTCATTTTGTATTTGCCCCAGAATGTGCAAACCTGGCACTTGTCCTGGGCCCTTATAGAAGTCTGAGAACATGAGTGCAGGACGTAATAACCAGTTTTCTCATTAAACAGCTTAAAAGAGTATAAACAATGGAATGAATAAACAACTGGTGCACCTTGTGGACTGTGTGTTTCTTTGAAGGTGCTGTGCTTGATTCATCATTTATTATTTTTTCTGTTTTCTTGTTTTGTTTGTGTCAAATTAACAAATAAAACAAAAGAGAACAGAGAAGTATTTCTTTGTAACTCATTAGTGCCTTCCAGAACAGACACTTACAGACCTATACTTCGACTGCCCCCTGCTGACAGACGCGCGTAACTCTGCTCCATAACCACGCGGACTATGGCACAGGTCATATCCAGTGAATCCCTCAGTCACAACCGAGACACCTCCAAAGCCCTCCTCAGCTGCTGTTATCAGCCCTGACAGAGCCGACACAGCAGCGCGCGGCCCGAGAGGCGGGGTGGGACATGTGCCGCCGGTGTATAAAGCCACAAGCCGCACATGTGGCGCCACAAAGTGAGAGACGCTCCAGACTTTTACGCGCGTCAGGACTCAACACTCTGACACAAGAGCGGACCAGGGATCCCTACTTTTATTACCTTCTGAGGATTATACACCATTATCTGGACACTTTGACAAACATGGATATGTCCTTTTTGCTCTCTGCGTTGTATGTGATGTTTTTCTGCGTTTTGAGCTCAGGTAACTTTTGCGTGATTCTATTTAAATGCAATTAGTTCACTTTAAATCACTTTGAAACCCCATATTTACACCTGTAATTTACTAACACACGTTTAAATTTCACTTTCACGCTTGGCTGCACTCTCAATAAACATTAGCAGAGCAGTGTTTTGACTGCGCTGTGATACTTCCAGGTTTGGCAGCACCCACAGGGGAAACCCCGTCTGCCTCCACAGCAAAGAGCAGCAGTCATGTGCGGACGAAACGCTGCTCCTGCGCCACTTTTCTGGACAAGGAGTGCGTCTATTTCTGCCACCTGGACATCATTTGGGTCAACACCCCTGAGTAAGTCCTTATTGCATTAGAAGTGACGTTAGTGCGTAAAGTGGGCACACTGTGAAGGAAAACACAGACGAACTAAAGTAGATTCTTCAGTGGATTTCCACTGAAACTATTTATTTAGGACGAAGCCGAAGTTCAAGGCAGAAATATGACTAAAGTCTAAGAACAAATATTGTTTCATTTTGGTCCATACGTTTCTGGGCATGTGCAGCTTTAACGGACACAAACAACACTTTCATTTATGAGTTACAAGGAAAGAAAGCTTGAAAATGAGTTCATTGCTCAAATTAATTAAATACAGTTTGTCATTTTGAAGCTATCCATTCAGCTGGTGTGCTAAAAACAAACATGACATCAAAGTAAAGTTAAAGAAAAAAATGGTTTACTTTATTGGTGGTTTAATTTATTTTATGGTTTACACTGCGGCATATGACAAAAAATAACTAAAGCCCCAAAAAGAGCTGTTGCTAATTCTAGCTGTACGTTGGTTTTCCAGGAGAGTGGTCTCGTACGGCCTCGGGAACGCGCCCAGGACCAAGCGCTCGAGCCCGGGCTCCGCGGGAACAGGTGTGGGACCCCGCTGCAGGTGTGTCCGAGAACACGACCAAACGTGCGCTAACTTCTGTGTGCAGGGGTATGTGTCCTTTCTCTGGAGCGGACTTTATCTTTACATTATCGATGAACATGTTCAATCAATGTTTCTGATCTGATAAAGGTTGTTTCTAACTGTAGCAGCGGTAAATACCAATCTTTTAAGTTCATACAGTACAATGTAACTAGCAGAGTAATGGTTTCAGATTTTTATTCTATGTGGTCTGTAATAATACTTTTGCAGATCCACTAAAGAATAATGCAGTTAATTCCACTTCTGGATAACTAAGTAATGTAATAGGTGCACTAATACGAGTTTAGGGAGGTCTATGTAGACATCGAATGTTTGTGGGCAGCTCCTAATATTTATAAAATAGATGTTAAGAGTATTACAAATGCAGAAATAGGGTTGTCCATACTTTGACATATACATGAATTAGAATAGATTTGTTCTGTAAAATCTTGACATACATTTTCTTTCTTCATGTCTAAGTCACTAAAATATCTTGTGTTTGTCATGTTTAAGGCCAGTTTGTTGCTTTTTAGTTTAATTTAGGCTTCATTTCTAATTGTTTTCTGTTCAGATCATTCTTTTTGTTGTACCTTAATAGCATTTCTTTATCTTTTCCTTCAGGTATGAGTCGAGGACACACAGGGTGAGCCGTTCTGCCGATGGCGACTGCTCTGGGGCCAGATGCAAAGAAAAGCTGTCAGCTGGAAACATTAAAAGGTAAGAGGAGGTCACTTTAAGGAAAACTCACACCAGTAAAAGTAAAATAAACACACTTGTCCATTATAGCCTTGTGTAAGTGTGGTTTTGTGGTTTTAAGTCATTAAAGACTATCCCTGTCAGTGAAGTGTTCCTGTAGAACTGTGATGACGGAGAAGTCATGTTGAACGTTGGGTAAAAAAAAAAAAAAAACTCAAAGATTGTCAGGAATTTAACCATCAGCTTCTCCTTGGAAATGCGGTGTTGGTGTCAGCTTCAGTCGTGTGCTGTCATGTAAAGAGCTAAAGGCCTGGGAATGGGAGCGGCGCAGTAATAATTGTAGAGGCAGATATCAGTCAACACCAGACAATGTCATCCTGGAAACGCTGCAGTTTTCAAGGTCATGGAAAATCTCTTCAAACGTTATTTACAGAGCACTTTTAAAACAGCACTTTGAAAATCTAACACTGACCGGAGAAAACACAAACTCAACAGCAGATAGAATTAAATACATTATTGGAAAGCACAACGGGACCCAATGAAAGGAAGCTTAAATTAAAAAAACAAGCTTAAACCAATCCCAGGCAAGAGCAGTCTGGATAATCCATGAAATACAAAAGTCTATGTGAGTGCTAATACTCAAGAAAAAGGCTTCTTCTGTTCATCTGTTAGTCAGGTTTTACATTCAGGTTTGAAAATCATGGCATATCATTCCAACAAACTTTAACTAAGACTAGCACTGCAGTTTGAGAGTGCTACAGTTCCATTTTGACCCAGTGTTACTCTGTTCTCTACTCGTTTGCTCTCTGCCTGTGGTTGCTTCCTTTTTCTTTGGTGATCATTTATCCTTTTGACCCAGTGCTACTCCACTTGAGCACAGTTTAGTCCTGTTTAAGGGTTCATTATCGTGTAGTGGTGGTTCTGGCTAGTTTCATATTTGCCTTTTGTGCTTTGGTTTGGCATTGCAAAGAAAACACTTCATAATATCTATGAAAAGTCCAGGGACTAAACAAAAAGAACTGTGTGGTTTGAAAGCTGCTTGTACTTGTTTTAGAAAATCAAATGACTGATGTCTGTGTGTTCTGTCCACAGCCACCTGACCCAGGGGCCGGCCTCGGCGCTGAGGACACTGGTCCAGACACAGATGCTGCTGGAAAAGTGGAGGATGAGGCGGCGTCACAGAGACAGAGCCTGGGACGACGAGAGCACAGCCTCCTAAAGACGAAAGACAAGACCTGGAGTCGTTCAGAGCAGAAGGGTCTTATTAGTCCTTCATTCATCGTTCGAGGCAGCTTGTGCCAAATGGAAGTAGCCGAGTGCTTGATGCTGGTTAACACTGGTTAACACTGGTTAACACTGGTGTCATGTTGGCTTTGTGAAAGATGTGCCTCAAAATCAAAAAGAGGATGTTCTTTTCTACTCGGATGGACTTCAGAGACTCAACAGGAGTATGGCCACGTCTACCTACAAACACACGTCAGTAGTTTTTTAAACGTTCTCCTAAGTTACCTCTGTTCACATACTTCTACAGAACACCTGCTCTAACGTTCCCAGAAAGCTAGTAGGCAGTTGTAAACCACAATCATATTCCATGATATCTGAGGACAGAGAAGGACTTTAAATACCAAACAAGTCCGTCAAACCAGGAGGTGATGATAAACGCTGATCCAAATTACTGCAGCCAATCTCAAAATAACTCATATTAAATCATGTCATAAAAGTGCGTCTGACCCCTAACGGTGATAAAGAAGCCTATTGTCCTTCATTTTAGTGATTCTTCTGTGTGGACAAAAGACATTAACTTCACTTGTTTGCTGTTATCTTACAATATGAGTTTTAAAGTTGTAAGATGTAAGCAAAGATACGAAACACATTCAAGACATTTATATTTGTAGAGCCCAACATCACAAGAACAGGGCTCAACAGGCTGCTCCAGACAACTTTCAGGACTGTTTCTTTTTACAAAACCCTCAGGGGAATATTATCCCAGCACACTTTTATCTTTAAAAGTTGTTCACTCAACACTTCTCTGAAAATACAGTTTGAGGAGTTTGGAAGAAAATGTTAGTTTACATAAATATCTGTAGATGTGAACTCTGAGGACACTGGGAGGTCAGAGGTCACGGTCAATGCCACTGTTAATGGACCTCCGAGCAGCGCTGGAGGATTGAACTGTTACTGCAATAACTCCGTTATGGACATAACCCTTTTCTCAGACTGAAACTCATCCTTTTTATTTATGTTACTAATAAGACATTATTGTATTGTCTGTATGTGTTTATTATTTATTCATTTTTACGTCGCAGTTGGATGGCCATATTGGTCTTTTATATCATTTCTGTGAAATGTCTCCAAAACACCAGATTGTGGTAACTGAATAAACTTCTATATCATATTTATTGGAATATGTTATGCTTGGTCTCTGACATCACAGAAAACATTCTTATGGTTATGGTTATTTAAGAGTAACACACGAGTCACATGTTGAGTTAGGAACTTTAATAGTCTTGTTCTTTCGTCTTTGAGTCGATTTTCAGCATCAGCTCCAACTGGGGCTCAGTCTTTTTTTAGCCTCATTGTTTTTTGGATTTCAAAGAAGCACATTGTTAGGTTCAGAGCCCTTTGTATCAACTCTTTCTGCAGATATCAACTTTTTACAGCTTTAGCCGTGACCTTTAACTCTCCTCTGCTGCGACCTGTTGACCTGTTGACCTGTCGACCTGTTGACCTGTCGACACGGCCGCTCCTCGAACCTGACAACTACAGCCGAGAGAAGAAGGACGATTATTCCTTTGGTCGACTTTGTATTTTTGTGATCTGGATCTCAGAGAGGAAATATTCTCAGTGAATGATTGACCCGGTGTTTTGAAAATGGCACGGTTTGAGGAAGTATGATAAGGAAAAATGCAATCTTTGTTATGGAGCAGTTAAAAATTAAGCATAACTCAACATCAACAAACATTAAAGAGCGGCCAGTGACCTTCAGCAGGTGTAGCGTGAGAGAGATTTGTCGCTTTAAAATAGTTCTTGTGTCTCTTGACTTTACAGCTCCATTTTCTTTGTGTTTGTCCCTGCCTCAGACCCACTCTCCTTCAACAGCAGCAGGACCTTTTACTTTTATCAAAACTGGTCCCAATACGTTCCACCAAACTAAAGTTTAGAGCGTAAACATTTAGCTCCTCTTCATCATGTGATGGATAAAGATAAATCCAACATTTATCCCTGTTTCAAAGCCTGTCTTTTCTCTCTTTATGTTGATCTTTCTTTGCACTGTTTTAAAATACATTTTCGGAGCTGAATACTGAAACAGACCAGTGTTTAGAGCAACAAGTCAGCCTACGTCTACGAGAAGCATAACCAGGTCATTTAGAAAATATGAAATAATTAAAAGTGCACTTGCACATCGAGTTACATTAGAACAAAATGTGCTCTGTAAGTGCATTTTCTTCTTCTTCTATGAAATCTATGCTAGCCATAATGTTTGGACCTTTATCTCATCCAAGTTTCCGTGGCATTGCTTTTGTCTTTTTCAAAGTGTGCTGACAGCTGTATTTATTAGCTTTCCCTTTAAAATATTAGATCTAAGGAGGTGCTGAGAAACTAAAGTGCCGGCTCGAGGCGGTTGTGAAGGCGGACTGCTCTGGGCTATGTGCTATTCTGAAACCTGGTTGTTCCAGTTCTAATGCTGCTGTTGTACAAGCTGTTGTTGGCTGCGGTT
Organism: Neodontobutis hainanensis; assembly: GCA_024349245.1. Classification (NCBI taxonomy): domain Eukaryota; kingdom Metazoa; phylum Chordata; class Actinopteri; order Gobiiformes; family Odontobutidae; genus Neodontobutis; species Neodontobutis hainanensis. The sequence goes on from JALDNG010000114.1 coordinate 1,621,747, forward strand.
GACTTCAGTGAGCTCTGAATTACTCCGTCAGTCATCGCTGAGCCGCTCCAACAGCAGAAGTCTTATCTGCGTGGCCCATTTAGCAAACAAACCTCTGCTGCTGCTGCACCTCGGGCTCATTGTGACAGCGCTTATGTCCTCCTCCAATAATAATCATAATATCACTGATGTCATAGTTTCCAGACACAGCTACATTTTCTGTTTGCAAAACAATTTAAAGACTGATCTGCAGAACTCCACAGTCTAAATACTGTAGACGGAAAACAGAGAGAACATTTAGAAATGCAACAAAGTGTTCAGAGGGACCTGACATTACAGATACAGGATAAAGTACACTCACGGACACTCAGCTGCTTCACAAAATAGACCCCTTTTACTGCTTTCATCATACGAACGACAGAAGTCAAGAAAACTCTAACATCTTTTCAACAAACCAAAGGGCATTAGTCCTGAGTGTGTGCAGTCGGTGAGTGGGTAGAGAAAAGAGTGACTTGATAAGTAGCCGCTCTGTTTATACAAGCGTAAAGGTGATTTATAAAAGCTGCTAAAGGCTACGAGATACTAGTCACTGTAGGATTAGAAATATGTTGAGCTGCTTGAGAAATAACACCACATAAAGGCACTGGAGTTAAACACCTGTGCTTCCGAATCAAAGACTGTTAACTGTTAGAGTCATTCTCAATGTGTTTCCGTCCTGCAGCCAACAACACTGGAGCAGAACTGACTCTATTGAAAACACGGATGAGATGATTGTGACTTTAACTCTTATGTTTATATAATATAACAGATTTGGAAACTGTTTGTGTAACGGTTTATAGCCATGACAAAGTCTACACAACCTTAGATACAACATTATATAATCTCTTTAGACCTAGATATGGTTCATCTGAAGCTTGTATCCGATCATAAATCCACCCACACTTGGTTTCACTTCATGTTTTATGGCTCAGGAAATCCATCTAGTAACATTTAATCATTTTATAATATCCATTTTTATGACCGATTTTAAGCTTGTAAAATAATTTTGTTGTTGGTTGCCCTTTCCCTCCCCACATAAACTCTCTGTCGCAATAATAAAGCAAGACATAGTCATCACATTTTCATAGAATCAGAGAAACATAGCTCAAAAACAGTAACGTTAACTTGTTCTATAGCAGTAATTAAAGTATAAAAGAGGGAGTAGTTTATGCATTATGTCATACTGTCACTGTTTGGATGTATTTGTCTGAAACATAAGGCCTACATGAGCTCATTGGAGAAGTCTGTTTAGGTGTTATTGTTGTCATGGAGAAATTGGCTTATTCATTTTAAGGCCTGTTTAAAATAGTGGTGTTTAAATGGAACATTATGTGAATTTGAGGCAAAAATGTTGCTAAAAATAAAAAATAAAATGCTGTAAAAATGTGGGATTCAATGTGAATCTTTTGGAATAGAAAAGAGATATTTTCAGGACTTTTCTCTGAGTTACTAATAGGAGAGTCTTTTTTTTTTATGCTACCTGAAAATATTGACAGCTATGACAAAAAAAAAAAACTAAAGGCTGGTTTTAATGGAGATAAGATTAGCTATCTAAAGTTCAGGAGTAGGCCCACGCATTATAAACCTCAACAGAAGGACTCTTTTCTCTTTGAGGTGGAGGTGGATCAGACTCAGGTCCAGGATTGACTCTTCTGAGCTGATACAGCCTCTTGTGAAGCTGTTGTTTAGTTTCTCCAACAGAACTGAACTGCACTCTTCACTGAACTGTAGAAACTACATTACTCTGTTTGTGGGGGTCTTCCATGTGTGTAGGCTTCCTGTGAACTTCTACTTGGAGAGTCCTGTCCTCAGATAACCCCTGCACAGTCTAAGAAGTCCAGGCGGTTGTTTCTGGCGTCTTCACAGATGAACTTGATGTTCTTGTCCACTGCGTTGATGTGTTCTGTGAAGGCTTCTACTTCCTGGGTTCTGATCTTGACCCACATCAACATATCTGAACCATCATTAACAAAGGTTTATTACGAGGAAGAGTTTTCTAAAATTCCCTCTTTGATCAATAAGATTTACTCAGTCTGAATTAGCTGACAGATTATTCGCACGGCTCATGTTACAGTTTCACTTTTCCATAATCTGCTGCCACTCCCAGATTCAAGGTTCTCTGTCGGGCAGCTGGGCTCAGCAGGAGGAACACATAACCTTTGCTGTGTTTTTCTGCAGAATCAGCCCCTCTCTGGTGTTTTATAAAATCCAAAAATGCATCCAACTAATGAGATGAAAAGGGAAGATGAAGATGAAATAAAATCATTATGATTCTGGAAAAAGTTTCCTCCAAATACCTTTGCTTCAGTGGCTGTAGATTCTCCTCTTCTCACTTTTTTATTTTTTTATTTTTTGCTGCAGCTGTTTTTAAGGATCATGACATTTTAATCTTGCTGTTTCTGAGTTTACAATTATCTTAATTTTATGCCAAAATAAATGTATGTATGAACTAAAGCAGACTCCACTTTCTGCACATGAGTAGGTTCAGGTGGAACTTGAGATCTTATCCCACGAGAAGTACTCAAGAAGACAAATGTTAACACTACGTCCGAACAGAACCGCCGGAGCTGCACACTGGTGTCAACGCTACGTCCGAACAGAACCGCCGGAGCTGGACACTGGTGTCAAAGCTACGTCCGAACAGAACCGCCGGAGCTGGACACTGGTGTCAACGCTACGTCCGAACAGAACCGCCGGAGCTGGACACTGGTGTCAACGCTACGTCCGAACAGAACCGCCGGAGCTGGACACTGGTGTCAACGCTACGTCCGAACAGAACCGCCGGAGCTGGACACTGGAGTCAACGCTACGTCCGAACAGAACCGCCGGAGCTGGACACTGGTGTCAAAGCTACGTCCGAACAGAACCGCCGGAGCTGGACACTGGTGTCAACGCTACGTCCGAACAGAACCGCCGGAGCTGGACACTGGTGTCAACGCTACGTCCGAACAGAACCGCCGGAGCTGGACACTGGTGTCAACGCTACGTCCGAACAGAACCGCCGGAGCTGGACACTGGAGTCAACGCTACGTCCGAACAGAACCGCCGGAGCTGGACACTGGTGTCAAAGCTACGTCCGAACAGAACCGCCGGAGCTGGACACTGGTGTCAACGCTACGTCCGAACAGAACCGCCGGAGCTGGACACTGGTGTCAACGCTACGTCGAACAGAACCGCCGGAGCTGGACACTGGTGTCAACGCTACGTCCGAACAGAACCGCCGGAGCTGGACACTGGTGTCAACGCTACGTCCGAACAGAACCGCCGGAGCTGGACACTGGTGTCAACGCTACGTCCGAACAGAACCGCCGGAGCTGGACACTGGTGTCAACGCTACGTCCGAACAGAACCGCCGGAGCTGGACACTGGTGTCAACGCTACGTCCGAACAGAACCGCCGGAGCTGGACACTGGTGATTGGGTAATATTTTGTTTGGATCATAATAGTTGGAGAGTCTAAAGATACATCAAGAACAGCTCTTTATTTAGTAATGTTTAAACAATTACAACAAACTATTGTAAGTTAAGTTAAGATAAAACCTTTAACTTACACAGCAGTGTTTGAAAGTGTGCATGCAGTAAAATGGAAAAATGCAGTGTTCCCAAAAATGTAGTCATTCAGTAAAATATATGTTTATGGTCATATGACTGTCCTCTCAGACTGTGACGTGTGATTTGACCTAAAATTGATCGACAGGGTTCTTAAATCATCATCATCAAAGCTGTGGACCTGCCACTGTTGAATCTGTTTGGTATGTTTACCTCTGACTTGTCTCTACGTCACCAGACACTTGTTGCTAAATTAAGCTTCAGATTTGCCTTAGCACTGCCAAAATCAGCACTGTCTGACTCTGAACAGCCCTGAGCCCGACACAAAGGCCTCTAAAATATGTGGTTCTCTGAAAGGAACTCCCCTGAGACTTTGGCTTTTGGCATAACTCACGAGCACCTTTGAATAGACGTGAATATAATGGGCCATTGCACCTCGAGGAATCTCCTCGACTCGACTGGAATTCTCCAGCTCAGAGGCTGAACAATAGGAGTGTGTGCCTGAAGCGATTTCTGACGTCTGACCTACGCCCGACACTCTCCACACGCCCTGTTTTCCATCCAGCTCTCCCCGCGCTGCCAAAACATCTCACGGAATATAGACATAAAGACATCAAGCACATTCAAGAAAATATGGCCTTGCATTGTGTAGTTTTAGTTTCTCACTGCAAAAAACAGGATGCCATGCTACATAGTCCAATCACATCCATGCTCTAAGAAGAATATATGGTTTATGAAGCATCAATGACATCAACAAATGTGATACGTACTGGCAGAGGGCTGGCTGTGTGCAAACACTCTCACTGTCAGGTTCCTACAGAGGGCTATAGGAGCGGGATCAGGGGCGTGTCCAAACCCACACAAACCTGCAGACGCCTTATAGTTTGAATTATCGTCATCGTTTCCACCGGGACGGTAAGGTGCAGGTCTGTTCTGCCGAGTTTCCACCAAAAGTGTCTGAAGTCTGAAGTACTTTGGGGACCTTGAGTCCTGGGGTCTCATGCAGGTCTGGGTTTGTGGTGTACTTTGGAAAAGGTGGAAAACACTCGCTCAATACTGGACGATCGAGTGTTCTCAGCAGCTGTTTGTGGTTTTAGTCTCGACTGCGTTCAACACAAACACAACCTGTCGCTCCATCACAGGGACCTGCTGCAGCTCTGGGAATGTTCAGAAACAGAAACAGATGAATGTTTCTCCATCATTTACTCTCTTCTATTAAATATTAACAATCATCCAAGTTTCTAAAAGTCTACTTCAAGTTTTGTTTTATTTCTCTTTTCTTCTTCTTTTATTAATCTTAAAGGTAGAAATTAAATTTAAACAACTAAAAGTATGGTTTGATATAAATAAGTTAGCTCAGTGGGTAGAGCGGCTGTCCTTCGACTGGCGGGTGGGCGGTTCAATCCCCGCTTGAAACATCCCATAACATCCCGCTCTCCCCCTCCATACTGCCGTTGTGTCCTTGGGCAAGACACTTAACCCACATTGCCTCCAGTGATGTTCGAGCTGTAACTCTGGTAAAGTGCTTTGAGTGCCCACAGGTGGAAAAGCACTATATAAATACCAAAAAAAATCATTTATGGAATTTGGATTCTAATATAAGATTATGAATAAATGAAATTGAAAGAGTATTTGAAACAAAGTTCTTGGAAACAACATAAACAAAGACTATTGTCCATCCTCACAGAACAAAACTTTTCTAAACAGGAAATGTCTATCTTTATCATCTTCATCACATATTATTATATAATATTCATCATATTGCTCTAAAATGTGGGAAACGTCTGTAAAACACACACATCCAATAATTAAGCTCCAGAAAAGGGCAAAACAAATACAAATAATAAATAAAATTAGGACCCATGATTCTTTCAAAAATCTTTTTATAAAATCAAATGCTCTAAAAATAATGTAAATGTTAAGTTAAAAATGTTGTAAATGTCATATTGTGCTGTATCTCGACGTCTTCCTGTGGGTTTACAATCTATTTTAACTTAAAGAAAGTCAGTATATCTTGAGACGTTGTGGTTGTACGGCTGTGTTTCTGTTTTGGGAGTTAAGTTATGGAATGACCTTAATGATAAATTAAAGTTAATAAATGAATGGATTATCGACTGTAAAAGGAACACTATATATGTGTGTATGTATGTGTATATAGTCTGTGTATATGTACTTTGTATTTGTATATAATGTATGATTTATTTATGATCTACTGAAAAGGCTCACTAATGCTCTAATTTGTCGTGATGTCCTTTCTTGGTTGTGATTTTCAGTAAAATAAAAATAAACTTCATTCCTTCGTTCACAGTTCTTCTGTGACGTGTTTCTGCAGCAGATGCTCTCTCTGGACACGGCTCAGAGGAAACACAAGCCTCTTCAGGAGAAACCAAACCGAACCTGTGATCCTGCAGCGGAGACAAGGCCAGTGTTATTGCAATTGAACTAAAAAAGTATATTGTAAACCATTGTGAGCAGTTGGTGATAAAATGCATCAAACATCCACTCCCAGCTGAATTAGATTTGTCAGCAGATGTAGGTGAAAGGCCATGACACACTTATGTTTATCACACTTCCCTCAGCCCGGCGTCTGCCTCTAATCTGCCGCTTCATCAGAAACTCCACAACGACAGCCTCCACGATTTCTGCACGAGGATTCATTTAACCTCACTTCAGACGGGGATCACTACAGATCTTCAACGTCAGAAAGGAATGTACAAAATGCAAGGAATTATACAACTATAACTAATCAACTCCAAACAAAAACACACATTCCACTGAACTAAATAAAGCACATTGCACAGTGTACACAGACTATAAATATGGAGTAAAATATGCTCTTGTTTGGCACTTTGAGCAACTATTTGCATTTTTGTCAAATGACCTAACCGAGGTGTTAGTCTTGGAGCATTCCAGCTGGAGTCTGTCGAACCTGACGGGGAACTGGCCCGGGGCTACACCCAGAACGAGTACAGTTTAGGCTCCAGTAAAAGCTCAAGAGGTAACTGTAGGGAGTCAATTATGAGCTCCATAAGGCTTAGAGGGCTTGCTGTAGGTTCATGAGGGGTACTGCTGACGGGAAGGTTTTGGAAATCTGCAGAAGGATTTTACCCGTATTAAGAGTTAACGCAGGGGGATTTATGTTGGAATTGAACAAACACACAGCAGAGAAGCACAAAGCAACTGACTTCTGCAGTCGACAGATAAATGAATGGACATATAGACTTCAATAGAAAGCAATATAAACTCATAATAAAAACTATTGAGCCTAAAGTTCAGATAAGAAAGCATGACTGTTACAAAGTTAGTTAGTCTTTAAGGAAAATGTAACCCTGTGCTGTTTTTAAAACGTTGTGTGTTTACATGATGTAGTAAGCCTGCCAGACCAGTAGGGGCACTGTGCAGCCCATTGCTGTAACTAGTACAGTCATTACACGTTTGCTCAGAAACAGAAGACTTTTTAAGATCTGACTTTTCACCAAGCCTTTCTCATGGAACCCCTTAAAAGGTTCTTGAGTAAGGGTGCCGCCAACAGCGATATATCCGTCCACCAGAGGGCAGGCTCCAAAAGGAGAATTAAGGAGAAACCCAATGGCGACTTTAAGTGTAAAAATCATGTTTACAGCCGGGTACAAAAGATGGTTCCGGTCTCTAGAGCTAAGTTCTTACTACGTAACAACTCTGGGGTGAACTTTTGATTAATATGTCTGTTTATGCTATCTAAAAACTATTGTTTTACTATGGATTAAAAGCCAAAAAACCCAGTTGTAACCGTCATTTTAATGCCCTGTTGTAATGACAATATTGGTGAACAGCGGAGGAAGGGGCAATCACTGCTTTTCATGAGCAGAGCTGATTAACTTATTTCCTTTGGCCTATAATCCTAATCACGAAGAATTAACTTAAACATGGAAAGAAACGCATAGAAAACACGACTATGACCAGTGTTTGGACCAAAATGCATTTGCAGAAGAACACATTTAAGGTCACTTTGTCACTGGCTAAACTTGGTTTAAAAGGAAAGAACATCTCCTGTTGCTTATGTGTTTATGTGCCCTGCATAGTCAGTTAGCCTACAACAAACAAGTCAGGTTTTGTCTGAGCTCCTATTTTTTAACAAACACTATAAATGCTGTTAAATAAATGCATCAGTTACCTTAAGTGTAGAAATGTGGACTAGTTTGACTCTTTTCTTACGTCTTACTATTTGGGACCTGAAAGGTTCCTGAAAATCCCAGTTCAGCTCCAGTGAGAGGTCGTAGGAGCTGCCAGTTCAGCTCCAGTGAGAGGTCGCAGGAGCTGCCAGTTCAGCTCCAGTGAGAGGTCGTAGGAGCTGCCAGTTCAGCTCCAGTGAGAGGTCGTAGGCGCTGCCAGTTCAGCTCCAGTGAGAGGTCGCAGGAGCTGCCAGTTCAGCTCCAGTGAGAGGTCGCAGGAGCTGCCAGTTCAGCTCCAGTGAGAGGTCGTAGGCGCTGCCAGTTCAGCTCCAGTGAGAGGTCGCAGGAGCTGCCAGTTCAGCTCCAGTGAGAGGTCGTAGGAGCTGCCAGTTCAGCTCCAGTGAGAGGTCGTAGGAGCTGCCAGTTCAGCTCCAGTGAGAGGTCGTAGGAGCTGCCAGTTCAGCTCCAGTGAGAGGTCGTAGGCGCTGCCAGTTCAGCTCCAGTGAGAGGTCGCAGGAGCTGCCAGTTCAGCTCCAGTGAGAGGTCGTAGGAGCTGCCAGTTCAGCTCCAGTGAGAGGTCGTAGGAGCTGCCAGTTCAGCTCCAGTGAGAGGTCGTAGGAGCTGCCAGTTCAGCTCCAGTGAGAGGTCGTAGGCGCTGAAGGAATAACAATTGTTTATAGGATTCAGACACAGCTTTTGGACTCAATATTTACTCTCTATTATGAAACAGACTTTTCGTTCATGTCATGCCTTTTGAAGAACACTATGTGATGTGTTTCATTCAGAGCATGTTTCAGTTTGTTTTGTGTCTGTTTGTTTCCATTACCAGGGAGATCTTATTATTTTACAGCAGCTTTCAACACCGGAGGAAATCCATTTTGAAAGATGCATAAAGTAAATGACACATCGTCTTTTGTGTCTTAGCCTCTCCAAAAAGACAATTCATCAGTGATTAGCTCAGTGTTTAAATAAAAATAATAAAAAATAAAAGAGTCCATTAAACAAATCGTTCTAGGTGAGAATATTGTGTTGTCAAACCAGTTTAATGCATCATTTACAGTTTCTCAAGGAATATGAACAGATATTTAAGCCAACAACAAGGTGTCCTTTTAGCGGTGGTACTAAAAGAAGCTCTTGACACCCTCTAGTGGTAAAAAGAAGGAGTGTAACGGCACGTATTTACCACATTTGTAATAATTACAATATAATTTAAGAATGATTTTGGCTGAAGTGGATCAATACAGTTTATGTTTGACACAGTAACCTTTTGCTTAAAAGCTAAATCTGGTTTTATTTTTTATTATGAATACAATTTATTCACTTACTGCTTCTCCTTCAGCTGTGCTCAGTTTGTCCTCTCTGGGCCGCTGTAGAAACACTGTCAAAAATACAGTATATACAGTTATTATATTAAAACACTGCTACTCTTCAATCCGTTGATGGAAATAACCTGGTCTTCAGTACATTCTGGGGTCGGCTGCTGAACCTAGAGCCCTCACAGGCCTGTACTGGAGGCACTAGGCATGATGGGAGCATCACTTCATCGGCCTCTCTTCTGACCCTGATGCACCATCAGTCTGGAACAGGTCTGGACTCACACATGACCTTCTTCCAATGCTCCAGAGTCGTGATGCTTTAGAGCAAACTGAAGACCTTTTATTCTCCGATGAGCCTCACTGACACAAGCTTTTCCTCAAAGAAGAATGTTCCCCATCATCCTCACAGTTTTTAAAAATGTGTTGGACAGTTCTTAATCCAGTTTTAGTTTCAGGATCTCTTTAGATGTTTTTTTGCTTGATGCCAATAATGTGACCGTTCAAAAACAGATTAAGATCTTTTTGTGACTTTTGTTTGTGATGGGCAGTGTAGTATTTAAGTCATTTACTCTGAAAGGTACACCAGTGTAGTATTTCAGTCATTTACTCTGAAAGGTACACCAGTGTAGTATTTAAGTCATTTACTCTGAAAGGTACACCAGTGTAGTATTTAAGTCATTTACTCTGAAAGGTACACCAGTGTAGTATTTCAGTCATTTACTCTGAAAGGTACACCAGTGTAGTATTTAAGTTATTTACTCTGAAAGGTACACCAGTGTAGTATTTCAGTCATTTACTCTGAAAGGTACACCAGTGTAGTATTTCAGTCATTTACTCTGAAAGGTACACCAGTGTAGTATTTCAGTCATTTACTCTGAAAGGTACACCAGTGTAGTATTTCAGTCATTTACTCTGAAAGGTACACCAGTGTAGTATTTAAGTCATTTACTCTGAAAGGTACACCAGTGTAGTATTTCAGTCATTTACTCTGAAAGGTACACCAGTGTAGTATTTCAGTCATTTACTCTGAAAGGTACACCAGTGTAGTATTTAAGTCATTTACTCTGAAAGGTACACCAGTGTAGTATTTCAGTCATTTACTCTGAAAGGTACACCAGTGTAGTATTTCAGTCATTTACTCTGAAAGGTACACCAGTGTAGTATTTAAGTCATTTACTCTGAAAGGTACACCAGTGTTGTATTTCAGTCATTTACTCTGAAAGGTACACCAGTGTAGTATTTCAGTCATTTACTCTGAAAGGTACACCAGTGTAGTATTTCAGTCATTTACTCTGAAAGGTACACCAGTGTAGTATTTCAGTCATTTACTCTGAAAGGTACACCAGTGTAGTATTTAAGTCATTTACTCTGAAAGGTACACCAGTGTAGTATTTAAGTCATTTACTCTGAAAGGTACACCAGTGTAGTATTTAAGTCATTTACTCTGAAAGGTACACCAGTGTAGTATTTAAGTCATTTACTCTGAAAGGTACACCAGTGTAGTATTTAAGTCATTTACTCTGAAAGGTACACCAGTGTAGTATTTAAGTCATTTACTCTGAAAGGTACACCAGTGTAGTATTTAAGTCATTTACTCTGAAAGGTACACCAGTGTAGTATTTAAGTCATTTACTCTGAAAGGTACACCAGTGTAGTATTTAAGTTATTTACTCTGAAAGGTACACCAGTGTAGTATTTCAGTCATTTACTCTGAAAGGTACACCAGTGTAGTATTTAAGTCATTTACTCTGAAAGGTACACCAGTGTTGTATTTAAGTCATTTACTCTGAAAGGTACACCAGTGTAGTATTTAAGTCATTTACTCTGAAAGGTACACCAGTGTAGTATTTAAGTTATTTACTCTGAAAGGTACACCAGTGTAGTATTTCAGTCATTTACTCTGAAAGGTACACCAGTGTAGTATTTAAGTCATTTACTCTGAAAGGTACACCAGTGTAGTATTTAAGTTATTTACTCTGAAAGGTACACCAGTGTAGTATTTAAGTTATTTACTCTGAAAGGTACACCAGTGTAGTATTTAAGTTATTTACTCTGAAAGGTACACCTAATGGCTTCTGTGGAGCTTCAAATGTGCATGTGTATTTTTCCAAGACACACAAACGTAAACACACTGTTATGGGATGCATGTAACATTTTCAAATGGAAGTCAATAAGTCAGTTATGTTTTATGAAGCCAGTTCGTTCTTTAGCCAATGCTCTGCTCTGAAACCCCTCCACTTTGTGTTTTAAGATCACAGACCCTGACTCTTGGCTGTTTACTCGAACAGTAGCACCACTTCTGCCGTGAAAACTTCTTAAACCTATGGTTTCCTCATCCCACCGTTTGTGCCAAAAACAATCGTACAAGCTCAGGCCAAGTATTTTACATTCCCTTCTTTTGTCGCCAAAATATTAGCGGTTAGATCTGAAGAGCCGCCGACGCAGGAAGACATGCCAGGGGGAACTCTTCACTGACAGATGTTTCATGCCTGTAATAACTTCTTGTATTCAGCCGTGGAAAGTGCACATTATAAACCGGGGATTGCTTTATGCAACATTTATTGCAGGGTTGCTTTGATGCGTCGTAAAAACTCGTGTGTATAACTGCTGAGTTTATGGCAGTATTCCTTTGACATGAATCCTAATCCAAACGTATCTTTTCTTCGGTGAGTAATGTCCAATGCAGTTCAGTGAGAGTTCAGAGATTTAATCCTCTGCTGAAGTGGGAAATAGGGGAGGAACAACAATACGGGACGCCCTGCAGACTTTGCTCCACAAATACGGGACGTCCAAAGGAATGTGTCAACAGGCAGTGCGGGGCAAAAAACAAGAGCTTTAATGTAAAAAGTTCAGCCCCGGGGCAAAACAATAAGGTTTAGACATTTCATATTTATTTCAGGTTCAGAATCTGTCGCTTTGGTTTTCATGAAACAGTGACAATAGCTGCTCTTTTGTTGATGCACCCACAAATAGTGTGGTGGGGTTTTTAGTTCAGCCTCTGGAGCTCCCTAAACACTGTCAGAAAATGAATGGATGATGTACAGTAGTGTTTCTTTCTGAAGAATGTTTGTGGGAACAGGTTGTAATAATATCAAAAGTGTCCTTTGGAAAGATTAAAATGAAGGGATCTAGACATAATTTTGAAAGAAGGAGACGTTTTGTCCCTCGTGTCGAAACATCCATCTGACTTTTCTCAGAAATGACCAGATGTGCAGATGCCTTCTTTTAATCTTTGTTTTATGGATAATCTTTCTATTTCTTGACCTGGTTCACCGAGAACCTACACAGACACAAACAACCTTTAATAAATACCTTTAATATCAGCTAAATGTGCTCTCAGCTGCACACAGACAGACACAGGTTACATAAGAGCTCGTACAGTCATGAAAAAACACTGTCAATCCATTCAACAGCAATTTCTTTCTCATTTATGTTTTTTATCTCAGGTCAAAAATCTGTTTACAACCTACAGCAAATCCTGTGGAGCTGGATTTATTGTAAAAACGTGGTTAGTTGGATACACAGCTGTTTAACTGCCAACATACTTTCATAATCCAGATTAAGGGTCTCACACTGAAAGACATAAAACTCTGGAGAAGCACAAAGTTGTGAGTATAACAGGCTGCTGCTCTGACCTAACCTTGACCAAGTGAGTTTAAATAAATGTCTCATCTTCATCACGACACATTCCAGAGACACGTTATAGACGGCTTCTATCAGGGTCTCTTACATCCCTGATAAAAACTGAGATTAACCGAAACATTACCTGGTTTTATTTGACACATAATCAGAAGAACTTCTACAAGAACCCGGTTCAGTTCATGTGTGAGTTAAAGTATTCCCTCCAGAAGGTTAGAAAGGCTTGAGATGTTAAGACATGGCTTTAATAGTGAAAATAATAATTCGTACAATAAAGATGTTTCCAACGTAGAGAGACTGCACATATTTCGGTCGCTGTAAAGGCCTGTGGGTAAGAATATATGGATGTATGAATGCAAAAGCAGTCATATGTAAAAACGTATCCTCGTAAAGACTTTTTATGTGACACACACCTGCTCTAAAACGTCTTCTGTACATCGTGAGGTTACTTTAAACTTTAAACCCCACTGCTGACAGAACGAAGGAAATAAAAGACAAATACTAATAACAGCCCTTGGCAAATGTCCAAGTCATATCAAAGTCCATAAATCGAATATTTCCACTGTAGATTATAGATGAGACACTGCTTATATTTGGGTTTAGAAGGCCACATATTACTGCTTGTTCCAGTTTTACAAGAAAATACCAAATACCTTTCAACAACTTTTAACCCAGTCACCTATTCTCCAACGACCACATGACAATAAAACCTTTCTCAAGGTTTTCCTGGACGTTCTGAACTTACCCTGTCACACATTCCCTGACATATTCCCTTCTCGACTTTGTCCTGTTGGCTCTTCATGTGTCAGTCTGTGTCAGACCCGTGTTTCCACAATCATCACCCCACACCCCAGCTCTCCAAAGGGAAACCAGGACGTCCCGACTGCAGCTGTGAGGGCCCTGAGAAATCCTGTCCCATGTCGTGACAGATTACGGACTACTTTAAAGAAACAAATACTAGTGTATAGCAGTCTGGTCTGGGTCTTGAGTGTGAGCGTAAGACCTTTATTAAAGGTATTGTAGGTAACTCATTTTTACTCAGTCATGTCTTTGAATCAGGCTTCGAGGGATTATTTTATATCAAGACCACATAAGACCACAGTTTATTAGTCCACATCCTCAACACATGCTCAACCACTGAAGGAGTTTGGACTTGGTCTGGGACAGGACTTGTGTTTGGTTCATAGACTAGTGTCAGGACTCAACGAGAATAAAGACCCAAAAGCAGACTCAGATAACAGATAACGTAAGGTTTGAGAAAACACCTCAATAAATGGTCTACACTGGACAAACACGTCTGGGGAGGCTCTTAATGTGATCACACTGATTTTGGAGATGCGTTGCAGTAGTTTTTGTCTCACTTTTTACCAGTGACTATTATAAAAATACATTTAAAGTTCATCATAACCCAGTGGAGAGTGAATTATTACATAACTTTGAGCAGTAATGACAGAAGAAAGGTTGGTCTTGATCTGCTTCAGAATCAAGACTTGCCTCTGGCTCCACTGAAATACTAATGCTGCACCAAAAACAGGAAGTTTAGAAGCAAACGCTAAATTTACAATCACTTGAAATCTTGACATGTGTGGATACTGATGCTGTGAGTTTCTCTGGAAGTCTGTGTTGTTTGTTTTTTCGATGAATACAGAGATGGGAATGTTAAATAAACCAGCACTTGGCAAAACCAAGCCCATAAAAAAGTAAGTCTGTAGTTCCGATTTGATTTTATCACATGACTCACTTTCTTGGCCTCTTTTTTCAGGTTTAAGACTTACACATTAAATTCTTCTCATAAACAGAAGATTTCTATCAGATCAGGAGCATCGCCCAAATATTTCCATCAGAAAAACAGCTCCAGACGTTGAATGAAGATGTTTACACTGTGTTATCTGCGTCTCGACCTGGGTCTCATCTGAAACTGAACCACTCTCTGATAAAGTCACTTCACTCTATGTGTACCTCAGAGCGAGCACCTGCAGAAAACAGCCTCTGTCGACTGAGTCAGCTCCAAACAAGACACTATCACTTCCTCCAAGTCTTCAGTCAGAGCTTACACACGGCCCTCAGACCAGCAGGGTCAGACTGACGTAGGTCCTGACCTCACACATACAGTATATTCACCCTGAGCAGCACTGTCTGACCTGTCCTTTACACTCTTTCACCAAAGCAAAGGTCTCTTCATGAGAATTCAATTTAACTGGTTCCAATTTAATAATATTTTATCAGAGTCTTTAACACAAGGAAGGACTAGTCTATTTTGTCATGTGTATGAAGTCATTTCTCCGCCGTCCCATAGATCTCTGCCGTGTCCTGCCTCGGGTAGCAACGAGCCAGAAGAGCTGAGGTCTGTCTTTGCCTGTGAGCTCGTTGAAGACCATGGAGCTGCAGAGGCTCGCGTTAAAGCTAAAGTGATAAAACAGCTTTCAGGTACAAATTTTAACATTCAACAGGCTTTTCCAAACTGTAAAAAGCTTTCTAGAGGCCGACTGAAAAGACTAAAGCAAGAGAAAATCAGCTGTTTTTTTTGTGAGTTAGTAACACATTTCGAACCATGTCATACTTTACCAAACCATCGCTCCTTCTTGTTTCATGACGTGGTGTTCTGTTCAAAAACTAATAGCTACACCTTCATCTTGAACATTTTCTTATTGGTACATCTCTATTTAGTAAACTTAAACATGAAGTTAAACAAAAAACAAACTTTCTCTAAGGTTTTGTTCATTAACATTTGTCCAAACTAAAATAACAACAGAACAAAAAACAAAAGAAACATTATAAAACAATACTTGTTGATGAAGACATAATAAAGGCACATAAATGTTGGAGCGTTAATGGAAATGAACAAAGCAATCACAAACAAACCTGGAATAGTACGTTTAAGCTCTAAAAGCCAAAGCAAGGCATTGGTGAAGGAGAATATTGTGCATGAAATAAAAAGAAACGTAAGTTGAGTTTAATTATACACTTTCTGCTCTCACTCGACCCCTGCACGTTTTAGGGCCTTACCTGTTTGACCTCAGGGCCTTTATGAGTTTTTTTATGACCGTAATAACCTTCTCACAGAAAGAGAGGGACAATAGGGGCAGCACTGGGTCAAAGTACGGCTGCAGATTCCCAGCCGAGAGAAACACAAAGGAGAAAAAGGCCAAGGCTTATCACTTTATTGTCTTCAGCAACTGTTTAGGCATGGCATTAAACTGAGTCCAAATAAACAGTGTAGACTTTAGATTTCTTCTGTAGTGTGAGCCAGGTGAGGGAAAAGCTAAGGTTTTAATTGTAATTTAAATAAGAAACAGACTTCCTCTCTTTAGCTGTGGAGGCTGAGATCTACAGCAGACTAACACAGTCCTATTGTTACAGTAAATCTCTGCAGGTGTGACCCCAAACGCACTTTTATTTATGTATAACACTGTGACATGAAGCTGTAACAGTAAAGAATTAAAGCCACTTATCTCTGCTGTGGTTACTATTTGGTCTGAAAAATGCCATATTTATATTTACGTCTGTTTGGGAGTAACATCTGTGACGTTTTCTTGGTAGTAATCAGCTGACATCACATACTGTACCAAAACACGACGACGGGTAAACACTGAGCAGCATGTTCCATAATATTCAAAAAGACTCATGTGAGTGTTCTGAGCTCACAGACCAAGTACAAGTCTAGACAGCGACACTCATTTACAGATTATCGGGGATAAAATGCAATAATATAGAATGATTCCTCTTTTAAAATCCTCTTTAATGAGTAAATAAATATTAAAAAATTATAAAAACAATAAAACTTTTTATAAACTGTTCTGACTGTTTTTTGTGGAATTTATTGTATTACCCAGAGTTAATTGCCCAAAAAGTCAAAACCCTGAATGCAACAGAACTTTAAGCCCCGCCTCCTTGTAAAAAAATCACAAAAAAATAGCAATATTTTCAAAAATCTGAATGCAAAGTGCAATTTTCTTGGGGGCATTATTAGAGTCTTGGATGTGTCATTGATTGGCAATAACATTGATTTTGATGATTTTTTTATTTTTTTGTAATGTCAGTTTTTTAAAAAAAGTTACATTGTTACCATTTGGGGACTAAAATGTCCTCTTCCAAAACACCATAAAAATAGTACATGATTGCATTTATGACCAGGACTGAAGTGGATTAAGAGATTTATGCAAAAAAAAGTAGAAAAAAATATTAACAGATACTATTTTTATGACGTTTTGGAAGAGGACTTTTCTGTCCCCAAATGGTAGAGTGTAACTTTTAAAAATTAGGGTACGAGGGTTAAGTATCACAAACATTTCAGTCAGATCTAAAACATGCACATGAACTTTTAGAAGCATTTTTGTAAAATACGTTGCTTCTCGGCTCATTCTTCGGTTGGGCTCACATCTGCTGTATCTATATGAGTTTTTTTTACTGATATTATTACATACTGTATGTGAACACTTGTGAAAGCTGAAAGAAAAACTGGAAGATGATGTGAACTGTAACTGTACAGTTTCGACACTTTCCAGACGAGCCTCCTAAAAAGCCACAACAAAAGGTGAGACATAGTTTGAGGCTAATGTATAAAATATTAGTCAGATTAAACAAAACTAGACACACAACACAAAAATCAGGTTTAAAAGAAAAGACCTATAAATAATACAACACTTTTTTGTGTTTAAACTGTGTTTAGGTATTACTTTTTTGAACTGTTGCAGTGGAAGTTAATGGAAAAGTGTGTTGTCAAAGCCTGCACTCAACTCACTCGGCTTTTTCACTTTAAGTTTTGTTAGTCCTGCTTTTGTACTGGTCTTAAAAAGAGTAAGAGTTCGTAAAAGGCACACAGCGGCTCACGTGTAAGACGAAAACTATTAAAACCGTGCCAGACTTTTCTGTTTAAATACATGTCTGTGTATGACTTATGATGACACTAAGAGTAGAGTGAGGCCTTATGAACAAAAGGAAAAAACATTATTTATGCATCATTTAACCTCACCCCACCCTGAGCTAATTAAAGTTCACCCACTTCTGACGGAAATACAAGCTGCTGTTCAGGTTCGGCCGGTTCTAAAAGAAGTCTGCAGACATTTATTAAGACGCTTATGTCACCCGTATGTGTTGTTATGCTTTGCTTGAAGCCGTGTGATGCCTGTGACATTTTCAGTCTTCGTTTAGTCTCTTCCTGCGTCTGAGGGCCTCTGTGACCTCTTGTCTAAATTCTGGACCACACATGGCTCAGCTTCGGTGAGTCACTGCAGGAGACAGAGACCACCAGCACCGAGAGAGACAGTCTGAGCAAATCTTCCCAATTCTCCAAAATAACGATTAGCACTGTGCCTTTGTGCTCTGGGACTGTAACACGTGTTGAAGGGTATTGTTATTGGATTCAGAAACAAAAGTAGCCTTGTCCCGTATCATCTCCTAATGTTTCTGCAAACAACTGGAATATCCCAGCGTCAGAAAAAGCATGCATATTTAATGTGCAGTTCTTTTAAAGATATTTTTATGCTTTATTACTGTGTGTAATTATTTTTCTGCCTCAAACCTTCAACATTTCCTCAGATGCAAGACTAATTTAACTGTCTATACTCAAAGATTCTGATTCACCAAAGCATATTGTCTAAAACACACGCTAAGTGTCTTAATAAACAATAATCAAAACTCTCAAAGCGCTTTACAAAGTCCATTATTCAGTCACTCCACAGTCACACACTGGAGGTGGACTCTCCAGAGGTCACAACGAGCGCTCTGCCACCTGAGCCACTACGCCTCACACAAATGTCTTTCTCATTTTCTCCAGAGAAACTATTTATCAATGTGGGAGATAATTGAAACTATACAGCACTGGAATAATGATCCGTCGATATGACACTGTGTCTGAGTCATGGTCAGACCAAGACTGATGTCGACAGAGATGAGTTGGAGCCCATTAAGATTTGATCATTTGACAGCTTCTCCAGGATTTGAGGAAACCTGGAGAAAAGATGAAATGACTAATGCTAACTCCCTGTCTGTGTTTTTGTGAAAGTGTACCACAAACAAGTTCAATTTAATAAACTAAGACTCTGACAAACCGCACTTAACCGACTGAACTGGCAATATTTATCACAAATATCTGAAATACCGATTTGAAACCAGTCGCATCTCCCGGTTTACCCTTGTTCTTGTTCAAACTGGTTTCAAAACCGGTTGATGATTGAACGTTATATGATCCTGTCCACTTGGCTCTGCTTCGATGTTAAAACGCTCGAGTCTGCATTCCTCAGACGCAGAGTGAGGGGAAGTGATAATGGCGCGGTGACACATTTATCACACGGTGGCCATATTTGTTTAGCCGAGTGTATCCTGTTGTGTTCAGTTTGTCTTTTATCTCTTTTTGACAAACACCTCGTATCACGGTTCAGGTCCCAGTGCGACGCAGACATCCGCACAGTTCAGTGTAAATATCCACTTCAAGCTCAGCTGCCAGAGGTGCAGACGGGACGGGGGCAGAATAGCTGTGTGCTGCGTTCAGAAAGCGAGGACAGAAGATTATTTGGCACTCGTTTGGCCTTTTATCTGCTTCAGGAACTGCTCTGTGGATGAGGCTGAACGATGAAATGGCAGGTCTTTGGAGAGAGTGAAAAACAGGATTTATCCAGCAGGCAATGTCTGCTTTCCTTAAAAAACCTTTAGACTTAAATTATTTTTAGTTTTAGCCTCATTTTAGACATCTTATTTGTTTTAGTTTTAGTCTAGTTTTAGTCGACTAAAATGAAAATAGATTTAGTCGATCAAAAAGATTCAAATTCAATCAAAAGATTTTTCATGAGGTAATAATTTTGACCTTTGAATCAGACATACAACTATACTTTTACATTGCCTAGTCAATACAAAACAATACCAATATTAAAAAATATCTGATGTAAAAAGACAACGTGTATCAAAGAAATGCTAAATACACATTTACAGTTTATTTAAAATAAAATAAAATAAATGTGGAATTATCAAAAGGCCCTTACGACCCAAGAAAGATGAATAATAATAGTAAACGTACCATCCAAACCATCTGTGAACTTAGATAAAGTCATTGTGGAGCAGTATCTCAGTGGTAGAGCGGTCGTCCTTCAACCGGAAGGTTGGTGGTTCGATTCCCACTCTCTACACAATTCATACTGTCGTTGTGTCCAAGACACTTAACCCACCTTGCCTCCAGTGGCTGTAACTCTGGTGAAAAGAAGCATAATGTTAGTCGCTTTGGATAAAAGCCGTAACTTCTCCGCAACGGCGCGTAACAATAAGGTGCGCTCTGATTGGCTGAAGGGACACATCCGCCCGTTCCACTTCATCTTTTCTTCTCCGACTGGTTTTCGTCACAAGTTGTTTTCCTCTTCTTTTATTTGTTGACAAAAAATGTCTATTTAGTTATCCTTTTAGTCATTATGAAGTCTTTTTTATTTGGTTTTTGTTTCGTTTTTGTCCGCAAAAAACCTTTGTTGACTAAATATTTTTTGTCATAGTTTTCATCAACGTAAATAACACTGGTTTCCACTTCACTGTCTTTATAGAACTGTGTCTGTCTGAACTTTACCTCAGATCGACGGCATGAATACTTGACTAAAGTTATTCAAGAACCATTTCAGGTCCTGGATTGTAGCATACCTGATGTAAGAGTTGTTAAGGCTCAGGTGAGTCCTTAGTTTCGGTTTTCCACTCAGGTCAGTCTGGTCGCATCAGAGTTCGGTTCAGGTCAAACAGATAAAGCTCAGAACTGAAAAAAATATTTAACCTTTTCTTCAAAATGACCTGGATGACTGAGAACCATCACAGAAGAACTTAACCGTGCTTTTATTTTGAAAACCAAAGCCACATATAAAGCCTGACCCAAACAAGGTTGTAAATCAAATGTAACCTCAAAGATTTGTGACTAATGTGCTTCCTTCTGTCTCTGCTGTCATAATGAAATACTGTTCAAACACAAAGTCTCTTTTCTGTCTTTGTCAAACTGGATTGAACTGGATTTGTCTGCACACGACCCGAGCTGAAAAGTGTTTTTAAAAGACTCTTGTTGAGCTGCAGGCCTGTGGTCACTGAACCCGAAAAGTGCAGGTTTTTCTGAAAAGGCTGGAGGAAGCCAAGAGTCACAGACAAAAGCCTTTAGGAAGAAAAGACCAACGGGAAGCAGAGGCAACTGAGCACGTGGAGAAGGTGACGGAGCAGAGAGGTCAGTGCAGAGCTACAGGGAGTCAATGTTTATTCAGTGTGTACTTCCTGTTTCTCTGCTGCGAGAACAAACTGAGCACTGCTGGATTAGAAACACACTTTTTGTGGAGGTTGAGGTTTGTGACCAGCATGTCCCTGCAGGGCTACCATAGCTGTACGTCCAGATGCCTCTGTTAAAATCTTTTCTTGAACATGTCCTGGATGAACGAGAACACAGTATGATTAGTCAACATAGCATTATAGCATAGCATTGTTTTTCCTGGAGTTTTTAGGTAAAACAGGGAAGTTGGGCTGTGGATGTTTTCTGCAGCTGGTTTTCGGTGTAAAAGATAAAGTGATAAAAGATGGATGATTAATTCCACTTCCTGTCTTTGAGCTTATTTATCCATCTATTAGACTTTATCAGTTATTGTCCTTTTAACATGACCCAAAGTTATATCACAGGAGATGGAAGATAGCAGTGAACAAACAAGTTCTCACATAAGATACTAACTTTCATGAGCTTTTCAGGATCTCTGACCACATTATTAATGAATACTGAGGACCTTTTTGGGACCTGCAGCTTGTATAGCAACATGCAAAAGTCCTGTGCTAACCATTTATTTAATAGAGCTCTATCACCACTACGGCTTGTTCATTTTTCCCCCTAAACCTCCACAAAGGTCTTGGTCGGAGTGAAACCAGCGCGTGCCGTGGGACCCCTCCAGTGAGACCCTGTCTGTCGTCACCTGTGGCCTACAGCGGGACGTTAATGGAGTGTTTGAACCGTGTCAGAGGCATGTTTCTGTCAGACTCACTGCTCTGGGATTAGCGTGACACTGAAGAGTCGGATCTGTTTCCTTTAATCCCGAGACGAAGGAGTGACCTCACTGTCGACACAAGCCTCTGGACTTTAACACTGTGTCCCATGTCCACATGACCTATAGTGCTTCTAATGCTTTTATTTTAACATGAG
Organism: Neodontobutis hainanensis; assembly: GCA_024349245.1. NCBI lineage: Eukaryota > Metazoa > Chordata > Actinopteri > Gobiiformes > Odontobutidae > Neodontobutis > Neodontobutis hainanensis. Next base: position 1,643,552 of record JALDNG010000114.1, read on the forward strand.
TTCAGTTATTCATAAAGAGACACAAAACCTCTGGGAAATGTCTACAACCTGAGTTAGATTCAATCAAAAGGATCAGATCAGATTTTTAATCCATGTGAACCTTAACGAACACCTCCCGGAAAGAAAATAATTCAGCACAGGAGGTGTCCGGGATCCTGTCAAATATGTCCTCCCGTGGTTCCTCATAAACTCAGCCCTGCTCTATTGAAAAGTGAAATCATAATTAAACGTTAGAGAACAACATACGTTAAGATTGACTAAAAGTTATGTGTAAAATTAATCTGGCCTCGTTTTTTTTTTAATAATAATAAAAAAAGGTTAAAGCAAAAGCATCTGGACTAAGTCTTTACCTTGAAAATTAACCTGGATGACTAATAACCGTCAACAACACGTCAAATATTATAGATAGAAAAATTGTTTATTCAAGGAAAAGAAAAAGTATTTTCTGATCACCAGAGCCACTAAAGAATACTTCCAATGTTCAAACATAAATCAAGGCTCTCTAAAGTTTATTGCAGTGATTGTTTCCGCCGTGTCTTTTCGTCCCATTAGGAGCCTGACTTCTGCGACCTTTGACCCTGGCTTTGATCCCTCGGTGGCCGTGTTGTTGCTGGGGGTCTCAGAAGAGACAGGTAAGGAATTAGTAATGAGTTAAGCCATTTCCGAAAACACGCAGTGACACCGAGCTTCGCCAAAATAGTTCACGCTCAGTCGTGCTTTTAATAGACTTCATTACACGAGAGAGTTCAGAAAAAGGGAGGGCATCCGAACGAGACGGAGAACGTGGATACGGTGGGAAAGAAAATAAAAATAATGCATGCCTAAATGGAGTTGGTGCAGGTGTTAACAGTGAATGAATTCTCTATGAAGCATTTGAAGGACTGATGAACAGAGATAAGAACAAGGCTCTGAAAGTAACAAACACTTCCAGGTCAGTAGAAAGTACTTTAAAATCTAGTCTAGAAATCAAATTGTATCAGGAGTCAAGGAAAATTTAAATCAGTTTTCAGTTCCTTTTTCTTGGTAAGACAGAAAAGTATCAAAACTATTTAGAAATGTTCTAAATGTAAAGACTTCAGTCCAAACAGGGCTCTGTAGGGTCCAGGGCCTCGACCTGTTTATTACATGCGTCGTGTGGGAGAGCCTCACCGATGTCCTGTCCTCGTCCCAGGACAGGACAGTTATCGACTTGAGCCATGATTCTACTGACCTCATGTCTGAGAACAATTATTTTATGCTGTGTGGCTTTAACGCGATACACATTCAATGTTTGTGTTCACTTGTGCGTGAATTAAATGATTTCATTTGGTCAACAAGCAGCTGACTGGGACAGGTTGGCTTCTTGGTTCAGAACTATAACTTCTGTTTGTCCATTGAGTTCATCCGTGTTTATTTATTTTAACTGTGTGCTCATGTTTCTAATTTAACTCTTAATTGAGTTCTGTATTGTTTGTACAGATTCTTTCATTTTACTTTGTTCTGGAAGGATCCGTAAGCGTGTAGATTCTGAGATGGAAGTGGGACAAGCTGTGTTATGTTGTGCATTTTTAAATTGTGTGTAATGTTTATAATCTTATTTTTTTTTATGTTTTGTGTCTTGGACCTCCTCAAAAACGAGCTACGTCTCAAGGGACAGTCCTTCAATAAATTCAAATTTAAATTCCATTTGAAGTCTCACAATATCCTTCACCCAGAGCAGTCCAGCTTTAGATCTGACATGGGTCATAGTTGTATTTCTGCTAAACTTAAGGTTGTACATTGTAAGTGCCATGGAAAACAAAGATTATTGTGCTGCTGTGTTTGTTGGCCTGGCAAAGGCATGGGACTGTGTGGTCATGGCATTCAGCTGGAGGGATTAGGAGATATTAGTCTTTCAGAAAAGTCTGTGGTTTGGTTCAGAAACGATTGCTCTGGTCACGTAAGGGTTTTCAGTCAAATCCTTTGCTCCTTTACAAAGGTGTTCCCCAGGGATCGATACTTTGGCCATCTCTATTTAATATTTACATCAACAAAATCTCACTCGCTGCAGGTGATTCTCAAACCCATTATAAATCTAGTCCCTGTCTGTGCACCGCCTCGTCCACACTGCAAACTACTTTCCATAGCATTCAATCTGCCTTCTAGAATCTGAATTACACACAAATAAAATGTTTTTCAATAGAAACCTGCCACAGATCGAGTGTTGCAAGAGTTTGTTATAAATATTTTGTTACATAATAAGTCATGAAACACAGAAAGGCAGAACAGCTCTCGAGAATGAAGAAAGCATCAGGACAGCAGACCTCCCCGGGGAATTTTTCATTCCTAACTTAAAATGTCCTGTTCATTTGCACGACGCCTTTTGGAAAATTCATGCTTCAGTCAAAAAGTTCTTTGTAAAACCCCAGCAGCCGTCTACATCTGCAGAGGAGGCTTCAGGGTCTGTTCAACGTAACAGTCGTCCCAAAGTCTGACAAACGGGACTCACTCTCGGGTGAAACCGTGGCATCAATGAAGAGACTCAGAGACGTGCGTGATTCGGAGGCGCCGCAGTCCCTCCTTTGGGAAGATTACATGCTCAGAAAATATGCTCAAAGGCACCTGCTAAGGATTTCAGAACGAGAAATTCCTGAGATTCATGCAGAGTGCTGTCGGCAGTGACCCCAGAGTTCACGGCGCTCACGCCACTCACCGCAGAGCTGCAGCCTTTTGTCCCCGTCGCATTCCACCGACATGTGCAGCAGATTGAGACCCGAGCGGCTGATGTCGTGGTCGATGATGTGTGCGCAGCAGACTGTCTCAGATATAGAGCTGTATTTCTGATACACTTGAGGTTATAAAATGTCGTGTGAAGATGTCTTTATAATGTAGCACTCAGAGGTCTAGGTTTTTGGGTTTGTTAAAGGATGTCCTGAGGAAAGATTGTCACAAAGAAAGTAAAATGGTTAATTGTGTTAATAAACAAATAACATGCCATTGAGGAATTCAAATTATTTCTAAAATGTTTTATCAAATCCATTGTTGTTCTAATTTGAATTCACAGGATTCTTGTGGAAAACCTTTTCCTGGATGTGGTGCTGGCCATGACATTTCTGAGCGCTCAGATCAGAGTTTGTTTTGGGTTTGGGAGGAGGCACCGGCAGGAGGCCCCACCTGGAAGTACTTCTGAGGGTCAAAGGTCAATGTTATTGGAGGTGAGTGACAATGTGTGTCCATAAACAAAAACAACAGGGAGTAATGAGAGAAGTGTGGGGTTCACTGACACCAGGGAAAACATGGCACTCTCTAAAACAAACTGGGATTTTCAAATGTTATGTATAAATCTTTGAATAATCAGCCTGTAGCCTTTTGACCTGTTGTCTGTTGAAAAGAGTTTTATTCAACTCTTTTGTTTTGGTCTGTTTTAAGCCGACAGTTTCTCAAAAGTAAAAATAACCTGCTGCCAAAATAAAGAGTCTCTTCCATTTAAAGCAATTTTTTGTGAGACCAAAATGGAGAATCTAAGTCTTAAAATAGTAATTTCATTCATTTAAAGCGTTTGTAAAGGTCATATTTTTGAGACGTCGCTCCTGGGGTTTATCTCTGGATTCAGGGGAGTACTGACAGCTCACAGGAAGCATGGCCCTCCGTCTGTGTCAGGAGGATTCATGTCACTTTGTGTTATTGGTCTGTGAGAAAAAGGGAACAAACTTTAGTAAGAAAGACTAATAAATGTGGAAGCTCTTATATCAGCTGAATAACAGTTTGAATTCATCTAAAACAGTGGCTTTTGTGGAACTTTGCTTTGACTTGACCTCAACTCATTTCCTTAAAGATATGGCCAAGTACTTCAGGAATTCAGAACGAAATTAAACTAGTGTTGAAGAACTCTGGTCCTGGTCTTGAGACTGGTCTTGAGTTTTTGAATTTTGCTGGGATTGGACCTCCATGAGTCTGGACCTGGTCTAAGTCTGGACTTGTACTAGTTCTTGTTTTGATTCGGTCTTGACCTGATCTCACCTTGACACACTCTGGTCTCAGACATGACTTGGTCTCGGTCAGATCGGGCCTGACCACAACATTAAATAAAATATATAAGTCCAGTAATCTGAGGTAAACAGTAAGAAAGCAGCTGAATCATTTTTGTTTCTTTTGTTTCTGTTGTCTTTTCAGTTTCAAAAAACTCAAGTTCACGTTAAAATATATAAATACATTTGAAAAACAAAACAACAACAGCAGAATTCCCCGATGTGTTCTAATTTCTTAGTGTTTCTGCAGGAGTCATTTAGAACATTTACAAGAAACTACTCATTTACAGTCATTCCCAAAACACGATCCGGAGGAGTGGAACAACAAAAAGAGATAAGAGTAGATGAAGTTCAAAACCTTCGGGGGAAAATATAAGAACACGGCGGCACTTTGACTCAGAGAAAACCAAGGTCACTGAACATTACACAGTATTTAGTCTGTGGCCCAGGCTCAGAACAACAGGGGCTTCTGGGACTTTCTGGGTTATTTTCTTTGTCTTTTGTTGTTGTTGTCCGTGGCGACCAATGGGAGCGCTCCTTTTTCCCGAAGTGAGCTGTGGGCTCATCATTTTCATCTAATAAAATATGAGACAGTTTAACAGGCATCATGTTGATAAAAACACAAACTTCCCATCAGGTGTTGAACATAAGCATTGGTACAATATATTCCCCCAAATGAGTCAGATTTGACCAAACGTCTGTCTCTAAAGCAGATGTTCCAGCTTGGTACTGCAGTATAAAAGTACTGCTTCATGAGGGCTGAAGGATTGTATAAACTTCTTGTTTTCTCGGAGCTGTGTGGCTGCTCTGACCTGACACACGAGAACTCACCTCCTCGACAAACCAAACACTTGTAAACGTCGAGCCAAAACAACGAGACAGTTTCCTGTTGTGTTCTCGGTGCTTTAGAAACAGGACACTCCCACCTCGTCATCATCAGCCCCTCACTTCAGCAGACAGAACCGACGGAGGGAAAGTGTTTTTCCATTTTAGAAGCTTCCTCGTTGGAGCATTTTCAGTCTCCATCTTTTAAAGTCTTATCTCACAATGGGTTGTACCTGTTCCATAAACATGCCCTGTTTTCCTGTGGTTTTTTTCCAAAGATTAAGAGCCACTGAAACACTCTGATCAGGTTTAAAAGGTACAGTAGGTTCCACAGTGTCCTCATTCAGAGCCACAGGTCCATATAACTGGCATTATGTCATTTACAATTTAAAAATCAGCTGATGTCTGGCGTCGATAAACAATGTGATCTTAACAAAAAACATTAATGCAACACACACACAGTCTTAAGTCCGGAGCCTCTGGAGCAGGTTGATCCTGACTAGTCCACCATGCTTCACTGTGGGGATGGTATTGTCCAGGTGATGAGCTGGGACTGGTTTCCTCCAGACATGACGTTTGCAATTCAAGCCAAAGAGTTCAGTCTTTGTTTCATCAGACCAGAGAGGTTTGTTTCTCATGGTCTGAGGGTCTTTCAGGAGCCTTTTTTACAAACTCCAGGCGGCTGTCATGTGCCTTTACTGAGGAGTGACTTCTGCCACTACACAAGGTCTGATGGTGGAGTGCTGCAGAGATGGTTGTTCTTCTGGAAGGTTCTTCTCTCTCCACAGAGAGCTCTGTCAGAGTGACCATAGAGTTCACCTCCTTCTCCACGTTTGGCCCGGCGTCCAGCTCTGTGAAGAGTCTTGGTGGTTCTGAATATTTTCCATTTACAGATGATGGAGGCCACTGTGCTCGTAGGACCCTTTAATGCTGCAGAAAGTTTTCTGTACCCTTCCCCATCTCTAAGGTCTAGAGACAAATTCCTTGGACTTCATGGCTTTGTTTGTCTCTGACCTGCACTGTTAACTGTGGGACCTTATAAAGGTGTGTGCCTTTATGTCCAATCAAGCTGCAGAAGCATCTCACGGAGGAACAGTGGAAAAAGGAGGAACCTGAGCTCAATTTTGAGAGTCACGGCAAAGTGAATACTTTTGTACATGTACTTTTTTACTTTTAATCTTTGCAAAGATTTTAAACAACATTCCTTTTATGTTTTCATTATGGGATATTGTTTGTAGAATATTGAGGCAAATAATCAATTTAATAAATTATATATACTAATAAGGCTGTAACATAACAAAATGCACTGTATACTGTAAATATAAAAAGAAAACTGAACACTTGTATTTTCATGTAAATGTGAATATGATTAAACAATCACTGTGTTTTTCCATTTTCCACCTTCAGCAGTGTCTACGGCCCGTCGTGTTATTGTGCAAGAGCTGCAGAAATATAGGAAATAGATTTCTGCAAAGACTATAATGAGAGCTTTCACGCAACAATAAAGCACAACAATACGTTTAAATGAGTCTATTCTTCCACACGGTGTTTGTGATCTGGTCATAAACTGTTTTAATGACAGCCTTCTCTCAGAAAACGTAGAGTTTAATCCAACAAACAATTATCTCTCATTCAGTTTGCTCGACACATAAACATTATTTTATTCAGCGGCCATGTTTAAGCTCACTGTTTTAAATGTTCATGCCTCAAATCTCAAACTTAGACCCAATAATGTTTTAATTTCTATTTACATCTCTATTTTCAGATAGAGCTGCCATATCCTCCGGTCTGGAAACACTTTAATGAATATTTTGAAGCCTTGAAAAGCATGTCGGTACAACCCCTGGTTTATTTCACAACAAACTGGAGGAATATGTTTTTTCTCGGGCTAATCACGGCGCAGATTGTGTGTTGTGGTAAAATACATGAGTGTCTTGACCTTTTTTGATTTAGAAATGAGTTTGATGAGAATTACATAACGCTTTGACAGGCCTCTTTCCGCAGCTGCCAGATGAAACGAGACGATAACTCTGTTTGTTTTTCAAATACTGGTTAGCATTTCCATAATATTTTCACTGTCACAGACTCACAGCCAAGACTTTTGACATTAATTGGAAGTCGTCCTGGAGTTTTGTCCCAAAGCTGCTGCAGCGAAAAGAGCATGATTCAGCTTTTTTTATTATATACTGTAAAATGTAATTATTATACGTTTAGCACTAAATTACAATAAAAGTTGAGCCAAAAGGAGAACCCATGTTTCCCCAGAAGAACCGGAGTATTGTCCCGGGCTGGAGCTTGCATTTCATTTTTTAAAGAAATATCTAAGAACAGCTGCACCAGAAGTAACTAATAATCAGGTCTAATTAAACAATATTCAAAATTTAGATTGAAGTATTTGTAATCCCCATTTTTTAGTTTTTGGGATTTATGCAAAATTTTATTCTTGTATTTATAGGAAGACATCAGATGGCCGTGAAGCATTTAAATATTGTGGCATGAGTACGGTGAGAAAAGTATGGTTTGGTTTTGATTTTAGCACCAAATCTTGACTTTGCTTTGATTATTGATGGTCTTTAAGCCAAACCACTAGAGTATTATTTTTGAAAATATATTTACATCAAAGTAAACGATAGATTTGACCCATGAGACACTGTCATGACCTGCAGACGTAAGGCTCAGTCTCAGAGAAAAACGAATGAGTAAAAGTTAGCATCGACCCAAAGTAAAGGCTTTTACCTAAACCTTTTCATAATGGCTTTGATAATACTAATTATTCAGTAGATGGACATTTACAAACCTAAAGCAAAAGGTTCATTTCTAACCATTTTTCAAATGTAAAAAATATGTGTTTAACTTTTCACATGAGGGTAATATATAAGGTATACGCTTTTCTACCTTGTTCTATTTGACAGTGTACTGTTTGGTGTCTAAGAGGCTGAACTGTGCTCTTCCAGACTTTCATTTGTTAGTGTTGAGTTGTAACCCATAGTTTTTGGATAATAATAGAAATTTCATGAAGGGAAAAGGCCACACAGTCAACTTTAATGAAATCTTGGCTGCACTAATGCAATTAGACGTTGTTAATAAAGAAGAATAATCCTATAACAATTCCATAGTTGGTATCTTTATTAAAGCAGTGTTGGCTTGTGTTTGTCCCACGTCCTGATCCGTCTGAGTCTGCACTGAATGAACACACCCCAAACACTGAAACAGATTTAACCGACTTTGTGTTGAATAAAGGCGTAAGAAAAGGTTTTAAATAGAGCCACATTCCTCAGGTGTTTGTGTCAGCGGCATGCTTTCCATTGCATCAGAGCCTTCTCGAGGAAAAACATTTGAATGATTGCATGTCATCAGCCGTGTGTCAGTGTCTAATGAAGACGAGGAGTATTCTAAATCAGAGTAACTTCACATTCCCAGAGCTACAGCAGGTCCCTATCATCTAAAAACATCAGAGCATTATCTATCGTCCAATCAGCTGACTGCAGTGTTTAGCTCCACCTTTTCCAAAGTGAACCAACCCGAGCTACACCGTACTGTCCCAGTGGAAACCAGGCTAATGTTCCCAGGATAACACTCATCTGAGAATAAACTGTCAAACCAGGAGAAGCCCACAGAATGTAGCGTTATTGTCGTTTATATTGTTTGGTTTCTCAGTATTTTCTAAAACCACACCAAGAGACTGTGGCTTTTTGAAGGTTAAATCCTGTCATTATTTATGTGAGTTATTTAAACAGGCGTGTGTCTATTCAGGAGTGAAATAATTAGGGATGTCGCAATACCACTTTCTTTTAGACTTATGGGTTAATATTCAGGAAACACACGCCTAATATTTATTTCAGATTTTAGAGCCATGTTCATTTCTCAAACGTTTTGAAGAACACAGTTTGTGCCTCTTCAACAGAGCATCATTTTCTGTTTTAACTCAGGTATTTTCCTTCAGCCTGACTCTTTCGACCCGACAGTTGAATATTATTTTATTAATTACTGTGTGCTTTATAAGTGGGGCTCTTATCTGTGGCGCTGCAGGACTCGTTCTGTGGTTCCTGTTTCTGCGATGGACCTGTCCACAGCCTGCTCCCTGCACCGCTTTAGACCGTCGCCTGTTCACTCACGTTGTATAAACCTCTCCGGTCTGTTTGTTATCGCGGTGCCAGTTCACAGTGGCCGGAGTGTGCCTTGTTTTGTCTCGGAGAACAATCAGCTCCCGCGGTAGAAGACCCGGCCCCCTCCTCGACCCAAGAGGACCCTTTCCTTTTCTGTTTGTTTACGTCTCAAGCTCCAGGAGTGAAAAGAGTAAAAGGGAATCAAACAAACTGTGATTAATGGAGCCGTGACAGCAGATAGAAATGACTGACAGTGATTTATTGGGGAGTTATGAAAGAATAAAAAGGGAAACCGCAAATGACATGAATGAAAAGTGAAGACGGAAGTGATGTGAGAGAAAGTTGGAGAGGACTTGTGTCAAACATAGCAAAGAGTTTGAAGTTATCATCATCTACAGAGCATAATATCATCCAGAGATTGAGAGAATCTGGAACAATCTCTGTGTGTAAGAGTCAAGGCCGGAAAACCAGACTGGAGGCCCGTGATCTTCGTGTCCTTAGACAACACTTCATCACAAACAGGAACGTTACTGTAATAGAAATCACAACATGGCTCAGGAATACTTCCAGAAAACATTGTTGGTGAACACAATCCACCGGGACATTCGCCAATGCAACTAAACCTGTATTGGAAAGACACCATCAAAGCTGAAAAGTAAATCCAAGTTTAAGAACAACATATGTTCCATCCAGACGTCGTCTCTTTCAGAGAAGACCTTGTATTTTCCAACAGGACAATGTCATCAGGTACAACATCATGGCTGCGCAGAAGAAGGATCCGGTTCTGAAATGAACAGATCTTTCACCCACAGAAAACATTTAGAGCATCATAAAGATGAAGATGTGACAAAAAAGGCCTAAGACAGTTGAGCAACTAGAAGCCTGTATTAGACAAGAATGGGACAACATTCCTAAACTAAAGGTTCCTAAAGTAAGCACTTGTCTCCTCAGTCCCAGACGTTTATAGACTGTTATAAAAAAGAAGAGGGGCCACACAGGGGTAAACATGGCCGTGTCCAAAGGTTTTTGAGATGTGTTCATGAAATTTAAAATCAACTTATTTTTCTGTTTCAGTTCAAACATTTGATATGTTGTCTATGTTGTATTCTGAATAAATTCGGGTTTGTCGAAATCTAGTTAAAAATGCCATTTTGTTTGTTTGTTTTGTTTGAAAACTGTGAACAAATGTTACATTACAACAGCATCAGTTTGGTTGTAGTGAGCGCAGAAGAAGAAAGGAAGGGGTTAATCTTTAGATTGTGGACGTTTGTATTGAAATAATGAACCATACCATTAGTACAAACACGGCAATTAAGACAGTGTTCTTTGTGCCATGACTTTGATCTTGTTTTCTCGGCTGTGGCCGTTCGCTCCAGTCCTTCAGGTTCAGTAGGAACAGGCCTCGTGTTCGGACCTGTTCGTCTGTGATTTCAGTGGCTTTGATCCGAACGAGGCTGCATAGTCCTCATTTGGATTCAGAAAAATGTTGCTATGGGCAAAAGGTTTTAAAAAACAAAACACACCTTGGTTAATGTTGCGCTGAGTCACGAGGCTCTGGTGTGTGCAGTCACGCAGCACTACCACACACGCTCAGTTTAGGAACAGTTACTTTATGAAGTCAATAAAGGAAGATACATAAAGAAAGTAAAGGCAGTTTTAGGTTTACAGGTACATCCCACTGACAGAATGTGGTTGTCTAAATTAGATCTGGGCCATTTGGTTTCACTGTAGTTCCCAAAACCACCCCAATGGACTTTTTGTCATCATTTATGAGTCATTTAAATGTTTTTTTAACAGGTGTGTGTCTACAGCAGCGTTGAGACACTTTATTCATTTTGCTGTGTGAAGGGAGTAAAATAATTAGGATGTTCCAATACCATTTTTTCCAACTGAGTGCCTAACATTAATGAATAACCAATGCCATCTACAAACACTGGTCTTAACATGTGGCCAGTGTGGCCAGTGTGGGGTTTGTGAGCAGAGCTAGAAAACTTTGAAAGACGTAAGTGTTGGCGAGACGGCCCTGTATTGTATTTGCTGCTGTAAAACCTAATCCCAGATCTACAAACTCTACACTACAACTGTTTTTGCACCTTGGTCGATGGCGTCAATCTAAAGTCAGCTTAAACATAAAGAAAAAAAAAATGAAAAACTTGCAACATTAATTAAAGAAAAAATAATTATAAAAATATAAGATAGAATTGTAACTGTAACCCTATTAATGTAAACAAAGAAAATATTGTCATTAATGTAAAAATGCTTAATAAAAATAAAAACTACCTTTTTGGTGCTTTCCTTCCGTTTTTTCAATTCACAAGTGACACTTACGATTCATTTGTTTCTGACCCTGTTTTCACGGGGGGCGGGAAGGCCCAGAAGTAAACGGCCCGAAAAGAGCACCGTGGGTCTGGGGCAGAGGGTCACTCCTGGAGACCTTCTGAGGATTAGTGCAGCCGTCCTCACCAGAGCGGCAAGACTAGGACCGCAGAGACTTCTGAAGCGGCACAGTGGCAAAGTGGTTAGCACGCCTGCCTCACAGCAAGGAGGTCCTGGGTTTGTATCCCATCCAGGACAGGGCCTTTCTGTGGAGTTTGCATGTTCTCCCTGTGTCTGCGTAGGTTTCCTCCAGGTACTCCGGTTTTCCCTACCACCAAAGACATGTACAACATTCCCCCCAAACACACATGGGGCCAGGACTCCACTGCAAAAGAGATTTACACACACACACACACACACACACACACACACACACACGCTGAACAAAGATATGGACCATTCCTCAGCAGCAGGTATTGTGGAAATGTCCACATGTTTAATATTTAAATAGATATTGATGTAGTTCAGTGTTTCTAATGTAAAACAAGACAGAGTTGGCTTAAAAAAGAGGTGTCTATAATAATAAAACTATTATGAAGCTCAAAAATGGAAGAAATCTCTGCACTTTGGAAGAAAATGCCTGATAATTAAAGCCTAAAGTGTCATAATGCTGTGAACTATTAATAACATGGCGTGTCTCTGCGCTGATGGTATTGGAGCGCGGAGTTAAGTCGGACTGACAGACTGAGACATTAAACAAGCATTCCTCACTTGCTGCGCCGTTCGAGAAAAGTAGTTAGAGCTCATGAGATGTTTAAGTGAAGGCTGATGAGCGTGCCGAGCGAACGCCGGGGGGATTAGTGAGGATTGGACTCGTTGTGTTAGCGCCTAGTCAGAAAATACGACAAGATTATTAAGTACTTAGAAAGTTTCTTCTTAAAAAGGAGAGATTTAGTGTTCAGATCTCCGTGTTCAGTTTACAGCTGAAGTCCATAGACAGGAGAGGGTTAGTGGACCGAGTTGTTCAAAGACACTTGGCTCACAGTGACCCCCAGATCTTACCAAAGACTAATACATACGTTTACAATTTCTCAACCGGGCTCGTCACAGAAAGGGTTTGCAGTCGGAAATCTGGAGCTCACTGAAGGAAGTTTTATTCAATCAGAACATGTTTTGTTCATCAGTAAAAGTAAAACAAGTGTCAAGACTTCTGCAAATGTCTGTCTTGTTAAACGTTATGTTAATACATTGCCAGAATTTATGCATTTAATTTTATATGTTTCTGAACTTTCTTTTTAAATTAAAATACTTTTTATTGAAGTCATATTAAAAAAGAAAAACAATTAAAACACACTCTGTCACTGTCGTGTTGGCCCCTCAAGCGTTCGCCTGCTCTGTTATAGACACTTAACCCGGAGCAGTACAAGATGGATTTTTGTCAGTTTGAGAACACGAGGTTGTAAATTTATTGGATGAGAGTAAAACTGGATGAGGGACACTGAACCACTGCGCCCCCTGGTGTTTTTAAGTAATCATTTTGGGATTACTTTTTATTTTTTGCTGTTCTATCCATACCCCTGCTTTGGTAATGCATGGATATTAGTTTAACAATCACACAAAATCAACTCTGCATTTGTCTGCATTTGTGTTGGAAAAATAGACATTTACAGGAAAAAGTCTTACTGTAGTAGTAAGAGTAACAATAAGCACGAGTAGTGTAGAAGTAAAAGATTTTAAGTTTTGCAATTGAAAAAGTGCCATTTGAAACATAGCTTTGACTGATGTTGAAGTTTAGTCTATTATATTTGACACAATTGTGTGAATTTTCATTTTTTAGATCTTTTCTTCATACAGACATTTTGTTTTGACGATGTTTTCAGCACCATCTCTGATAAAAGATGTCACACAGTGATAAATTCCAAAAGCAAAGGAGGATTAAAAACATAGATGGCACTGATTAAAAAGGAATTTAGTCGAGTCTCTAAAGGCGTCACAACGGGAAACAGAACACCGACGTGAGCTCCCGTTGCCTCATATAAAATCTTGTTTGCTACTGTTTGGAGAGGGTTGTGAAGGGGCTTTAACAGATAACGACTCCATCCCTAAACACAACACGCCAGAGACGAGATAGTATCTGGTTTAATCTGATGCGGCTGATCCCAAACGGCGTGAAAACCAGGCACGAAACTGAAACAGGATCGAACGGTGGCGGTCACGAATATCACCATTAAATCTGGGTTACCTTCTGCAAACAGAGAAGTGTGGAGGTTTTTATTTAATTTGTTTGATAGTATTTCCCAGTTACTATTACCTACTTTTTCTGACCTGTTCTGATCACATTTTGGAAATTTTCCAAATTAAAAATTCAAGCAAACTGTCCAAGAATTAACAAACGAAAAATGCACAATTAGTTCAGTTTGTGTCGACAAAGCCCATCCCACAAACCATCCCGAGTGGGATGGTTTTTAACCATCCCACTCGTCTGAAATCTATGTTAAACAACTTTATTTCCAAGCTCCTAAATTCTTTGCCCTGTTCGACATTTCTTTAGACAAGCTGGTTGCCAGTTTGAGTCACTGAGTTGAATTAAATACTTCCCTCAGGTTAGTGCATTAGTTACTCTTGGGAAATATTTCTCTTGGCCAGGGTTTGAGTTTTGGAGGCAGACTGAGCTGGCAACAAGAAGCTGTTATGAAACTCATTTTAATTTAATGTAGCACGTTCGGAAGGGCTATCCTATTAAACTGACCGGAGCATTAACACTCTGTTGCTTTTTTGACATTTTACAAATAAAAGTGACTGTTCCTTTATTGTGCAACTCAACAGTAACAACAAATATGTCACTAGTGCTCCATTTATTACATAATCGATTGTTACGCAAGACTGGAGAGACCCTGGAGGATTCCTGGCCTGGTTTTGAGTCCAAACACAAAAACAATGAGAACCGAGGCAAAGCGATGGTGGCACACGTCCCACTGGGAGAAGAGGAGGTGTTTACTGACTGCATAAAAAAACAAATCCGAATCAACAAAGCAAGGCTAAGGTATGTGCTTCTAGGAAAGGTTTTACATTTTTAGAACAATAGATGACTTGAATAAAAACTGACATTGTTCCTGAGATTTCCTGAGATCAAGCAGGAAATGGGGGTTGATTGCCACCTTGTTCACATTGCACCGGCCCCTCCTCCTGCAGGTGGTGGGTCTACGCCGTACGGAAAGGCAGTCCCATGTCGGCCTTTTCTTACTGCTGATCATTCGGGCTTGAACCCCTCCACCAAAGTTCCACATCGAGAGAAGCCCGCTGAGATGGCTCATCAGCTGATCTGGGACTGCTTTGTATTCTTTCAGAGGAGCTGGAGGAAGTGTCTGGGGAGGAGGGAGTTCAAGCATCTTAGACTCCAACGACAAGTTCCACCCGATGAGTGGAAGAAGATGGATGGTTTAAGATATAACTTTTTTCGCTTCTCCATCAGACCTATTTTCTCTTGCTTTGTTCATGGATACAAGTCCCTGCAGGGCCACCGTAGATCTTCACCAACAAATGTTATCACAAACTACACAGAATAAAGATCCAAGGCTGCCGACTAAAAGTTTTAAATGTAAATATTTTATGTAAATATTTGCAGGGACGTAACAAGTCCTAATAAACTTAAGTATCGTATGATAAGTCATTGATACATGTGTATATTGTGTGTGAAGTAAAGAACTATGCGAAGATGGAGTGTATAGCTCCAGGGTTACACAATAGAATCACCTCTGTGTATTTGGACATAAGGTAAAGTATTGGAAGGTATTGAAAATGACATTGAAAGGCTTTCTTGAATCCGACCTTGAAACAGTTTTTAAACTATTCTGTTTATTAAAGTTTTAATGACCAAACCATCACTCATATAATCCCTCTGACACTGCTGCACTCCGAGAGTATTTATTAGTCTTTATTTGTGTCTATTAAGTGTTTTCCTAGCGCCGTGGCAACAGGTAGACTGATTGAGCTGCGACGAACAGGAAGTGCTTTGAGGACAACAGGAAGTGCCCTGGCTCCGTCGCTCGAAGGCTCAAAGAATCACAGGAAGTTATTGTACTTTGTGGAATGAGCTCAGGAATGCAACATGCCTTTTCTCCAAGTCGGGTCACATGATCGAGGCGACACGCTTTGAAGATAATGTCATTTAATATCAGAGCGAACACTCCCAAAACACGTCTATGGAGACAATGTGGCTAATATTGTCATTAAAACCTATTTTTTAGCAGTTACCAAAGCAAACTGGTTACAAGCTGCAGATTTTTATAGGTACTTCACCCAGCACTATTTTGTTAACCTCTATACCTTATGTGTTACAAACCCTATTTTGTCTAATAATCCTTTTAAAACCAATTTCTCACTGAACAAATAAGAATATCCACCTACCCTACATGTAGGCTCTACATATTATTGTTCTATTTTGTGTTGCTGCTTGCTCTCTCCTCACTTCCAGGCCATAGTCAATGAATCTGTCAAAGTGCACAGGAAGAGCAGCGTATTTACCGTGAGACTGCAGTAGATTCACAAAAGACCTTTTTAATATCAGTTAAATATACACCAACACACACGAGAACTGCATTTCAGACGGGATCTGAGCCAATAACTGCTAGTTTAGGTGCGGATGTATTTAACCTTTTTACACACAGCCTCTGCGAAAGCGCCCCCTAGTGCGTTTCTTGAGAAATGCCTTGTTTTTGTGGTTGGATAAAAGTTTTAAGGCCATTTTAAAAGACTCAAAGGCTTTTTGCAGCGGACTGAACTAAACAGATGTTTTCTGTTTTGGTACAAATCTAAATTTATTTTTTTAAGTCCTTGATTTAGTCCTAGTTTAGTCCTGATTTAGATGTTGCTTAGTCCTTGTCACTAACCGGGACAGCATTTATAACTCATTTATAAGCATTTATAACTCCACTCATTAAAATCAGTGGGTCACAGTGGGACGGAAATGACCTAATTTGCACTTTTTTTGTGCCAGTTCATTTTTCCATAAAAGATCTGTCTCTGCCTCGACAAACCCAGTGTTAACCCCGTGTCCTGCCGCCCTGGGCCTCTGTCCTGCTCTCGTTTCACTCAGAGGATCTTTCCTGTGCTCCGTCCTCGCTGTGTTTGATCTGACGTCTAATTGTCTCGACTTTAAGCCCTGCCTGTGATCTCGACGTTTCCGTTGAGACAGCTCCTCGGCTCCACTCGTGGATAGAGCCGTCAATCCCGGAGGTCGGAGGTCACAGGGGTCGGGGGTTAACACCACAGACTGACTTTACCAAAACAAACAAATGATGTCTAAACCCCGAGCGGCGGCTGTCAGGCTTCACTTTCTGCCGCTACAAATGCCATCGACACATAAAGACACGGATAATGTTTCAGCACAAACTCACCTCCAACAGAGAGACTAAAGAGTCATTATTGTGCTACTTTAAACCTGGTTTAGTCCTGGTTTAGTCCTGGTTTAGTCCTGGTTTAGTCCTGGTTTAGTCCTGGTTTAGCCATGACGAGTGTTTAATCCTGGAATGTTCTAGTTTAATCACAAATTAATCCTGGTTTAACCCTGGCTTTAGACCTGGTTTTGTCCAGTGGATCTCAGTGGGACTGGGTCACTGAGATTGGTCCCTGTGATGATGGGACGTTGGTGGGTCTCAGTGGGTCTGGGTGGGACACTGGGCCCTGATAGAGGTGGACTCTCTGTGGGCCCTGTGATGATGGGACGTTGGTGGGACTCATGGGTCTGGGTGGGACACTGGGCCCTGATAGAGGTGGACTCTCTGTGGGCCCTGTGATGATGGGACGTTGGTGGGACTCATGGGTCTGGGTGGGACACTGGGCCCTGATAGAGGTGGACTCTCTGTGGGCCCTGTGATGATGGGACGTTGGTGGGACTCATGGGTCTGGGTGGGACACTGGGCCCTGATAGAGGTGGACTCTCTGTGGGCCCTGTGATGATGGGACGTTGGTGGGACTCATGGGTCTGGGTGGGACACTGGGCCCTGATAGAG
This sequence comes from Neodontobutis hainanensis, assembly GCA_024349245.1. Classification (NCBI taxonomy): domain Eukaryota; kingdom Metazoa; phylum Chordata; class Actinopteri; order Gobiiformes; family Odontobutidae; genus Neodontobutis; species Neodontobutis hainanensis. Next base: position 1,660,796 of record JALDNG010000114.1, read on the forward strand.
GTGGACTCTCTGTGGGCCCTGTGATGATGGGACGTTGGTGGGACTCATGGGTCTGGGTGGGACACTGGGCCCTGATAGAGGTGGACTCTCTGTGGGCCCTGTGATGATGGGACGTTGGTGGGACTCATGGGTCTGGGTGGGACACTGGGCCCTGATAGAGGTGGACTCTCTGTGGGCCCTGTGATGATGGGACGTTGGTGGGTCTCAGTGGGTCTGGGTGGGACACTGGGCCCTGATAGAGGTGGACTCTCTGTGGGCCCTGTGATGATGGGACGTTGGTGGGACTCATGGGTCTGGGTGGGACACTGGGCCCTGATAGAGGTGGACTCTCTGTGGGCCCTGTGATGATGGGACGTTGGTGGGACTCATGGGTCTGCCAACGTCTCCCAAGGCAGTTATCATTTGAAATCTTAAAATATTTATGATATTTATAACGTTGGTCCTATTGTTTTATATTGAAGTCATGTGACTATTCGGTTTCTTCTAGTGTTAGAAAATCATAATTTTTGTCATAAAATGCAATATTATACTCCACACTACTCCACATTTATTCGATAAGAGTTTATATGCATTAATCAAGTAATCATCAATGTTCTTATAATTTTAATTTAAAACACTTTTGAAGGATTATTACTGAAAACTATGACTAATTTATTAAATTCAGCCATTTTCTTTCCAAACATTGGTCACATTAATGGAAAAGAATAGGACAGACATTAGGTATTTTATAAACTTACTAAGAGCTCAAATTGTAAATTATAAACATTTTGTCAAGTGGACCAATGTGGACCAAAAGTATTTTAAATTAAACATATCTTAATCAATGTATTTTTATTTTTGAGATTTGGGAGAAATATTTGATAAATATGTGACTCAATGACCTGGCATCTGTCCCACTGAATTTGTCCCAGGCGGTAAAATAATAAATCCTAGAATGACTTTAATGGACTGTAACATGCTGTAAACTGTAATCATGTACCTTATACTGAATAGAATAAATAATAAGAGCCCTGTGTTTTATCGAAGACAGTCATTACTGAGCTTTTCTACAGCAGCCAAGCCCTGCTTCTATAAAAAGCTCTTCACACGCTTCTGCAACAGACAAGAGAGAGAGCTGAAAGAGAAAATACATGTAACTGAAGCAGGGTTTATCACAGAAGTCTGGCTCCCTCTGCAGGAGATAGATGCAATAACATCAACCTAAAGAAAAGCAGTAAAATCATAATTAAAAATAATACATAAACGTTAAGAACAGTATATGTATATGAGACACTTATATTCCTTCAGAAGGGATTGTTGCCAAGTTTAGGTTGGATCTGAAAAAGATTTGGTTGGGCTTGAGCAGGTTTTTCTTGGACTTGAACAGGTTTCAGTTTCTTCTGAACATGTTTACGTTGGATCTTAACACGTTTCAGTTGGTTTTGGATTTGAACAGGATTTAAAATAGTTTTTTTTGCTGGATATTCTTTTATTTTTCTCTCTGTGGTATGACGCTGAGTACTCTCTGTGACCATCAGAGGGCGCTGCAGGACTGTGATAATGTCCCCCCAAAAAAAATCAAGAACAGAGTGATGAACGAAGAGAGATAACTGTGTTTTTAAAGTAAAAACAAAACCTGGGAATCATACCTTTATCTGTTGTGGTCCCAGTTTCTCTGTTCTTTCCAGTGCTGCTAGTTTTCAACTTATAACCATCTCAAGCCTTTAGACTGACATTAAACCAGTTCAAATTTATTTTGTATCCATTTGAAAACTAGTTCAAAACCACCTAAAACCTGTTCAAATCTATCTGATCCATCAGAGTGTAAAGAAATAGAACAGCAATAAAGTAGTAGAAAAATGTCTTGGTTGATGTTTTTTTTTGTGTTTTCAGGCAGATATCAGGCTGACTGTTTGTCGTTTGTGAGATCTGGACTACTTTAGGATAAAATACTTTAGGATAACAAACTTTAAACCTGGCAAAAAAGCAGTGATTGAGCAGTGACGACAGAGTAATATGTTAAATCAGTTGGACTTGACTGCTTCTGCATTACTTCTTGTAACGTAAGAGGCAGCACATTAGAGATGACTGAGGCTCATGTCTCAGGGGACTTTGTTGAGCGCTCGTGTGACTCCAAATAGGAGTAAACTAAAACCTTAAATTATAATAAATAGGAATAGTAGGAAAGGAGTGTTTTTTTTTTACTTACTCTTGATTAGCTCCATAACCTAAAATATGAATTTCTTGACCAGTCAAAAAGGTAAAGGGACAAATTATGTTGCTGCACACGCTCAGAGGATTCCATGAGTGTTACAAAAATACTTCTTATAGCCCTGACAAGTTAGAAAATCCGTTGTCGATGAAAGCCTTGCAGGGGACCCAGTTGTTCTCGCGCAGCTCCACTGTGTCTTGCAGCAGGAAAGGATCGCGTACGGCCAAAGTACTGAGCCATTAAAGACTGCGGACACAGGAAATGAGTGAACAGTGGCATCCTTATCCAAGGCTTAATGACTCCTTGAAAAGCCAAGGCCTGTTAAGGACAAATTAAGTAAGAGTGTGAGTAAAGGGGCAGAACATTAGAGCTGTTGGGACAGAAACAAGAGAAAAACACTATCTGAGTTTGTTTTGTGGAATTTTTGAAATTGAAATTTTGCACAAAACCTACAGCGCTCCTGTCTCAACATGAAGCTCTCTAAAAGCACAGGACAGATCTACAGAGAGGGATTATTATTATTCAACCTTTGACCAGGTCCAGACCAGGTCCAGGGCGACCAGGTCCAGACTATGGGTCCAGACCAGGTCCAGTCCAAGTCCAGACCAGGTCCAGGGCGACCAGGTCCAGACTATGGGTCCAGACCAGGTCCAGTCCAAGTCCAGACCAGGTCCAGGGCGTCCAGGTCCAGTCCAGGGCGACCAGGTCCAGACCATGGGTCCGGACCAGGTCCAGGTCCAGACCAGATCCAGGGCGTCCAGGTCCAGTCCAGGGCAACCAGGTCCAGACTATGGGTCCAGACCAGGTCCAGACCAGGTCCAACAGCTTCAACAGTGTTTGAACGGAACTGCTCACTTCGGGCCTTCTACTTTACTTGAACACTGCTGTATACAGTCGACGCAGAGCTAACTTATATTTTACTAGTTTAACTAAAAAAAAACTAGTAAAATATAAGTTAGCTCTGCGTCGACTGTATACAGCAGTGTTCAAGTAAAGTAGAAGGCCAGTGACGCATTGACGCATCCCAGTGACGCTAACAATCAGGCGAGTGTATCTCTCCTGGCATTGTCCTAAAGTTACGTATTAATTATTTCTTAAACATTGTCAACACTTTAACTGTGCACCACACCTCATACATTGTTATTCTGGTTATATTTCTGCTAGAGTTTAGCAGTGGTGGGAAGAGTACTGAAAAATCATACTCAAGTAAAAGTACTATTACTTACCAAAAAATGTAATGTGAGTGGAGTAAAAGTACCTGTCCTAAATACCACTCAAAGTACGAGTAAAAATAGCCCCTTCAAAAGTACTCAAGAGTAGGGAGTACTGAGTATTGTGCTGTGACTTATTCCACCTTATACCCTTATTTGCCATTCATAAACTACAATTTTAAATCGCCATTAACATATACATCTATATTTAAGTCGACAAAAAGTAGGTTAATGCATTTATATGTTAAGCGAAATATGTGTAACTTAAGGGGCATAAATCTAATGATAGGTTAATGCTTAATGCACTTTGAACCCAGCTAACAAGCTAAGGGTGTCCAGCAGCTGGCGCCTCGAGTTCGTGCAGCACTGACAAAATACATTCAAATTGCGCATTATATTCTGCAGTATATATTTAGTAGCGGTTCAAAGCCATTTTGCGATTTAAGTCATTATACATAGGCCTACAGTATAACCAGCAACAACCCCGCTCCCTGTTCTCATAAATGACGACGTCAAGATAGTCTTATTAAGCAGTCGTTGCTTGTGATGATTTTTGCGTCTTCTCGAACACGTCCATACTGCTGCATTAATAAAATGACTGTGCCTTCACTCCAAGCTGGTTGCTAATCGCTAACGCAATTGTTTTTGGCCGAATAATTTCGGTTGCCTGAAACATTCGGTGCATCCCTAATTCACATTGGCTCATAAAACCTAACACAGTTTTATTTATGCCCCCCACACTATATTTGTGACGTTTATTATTATACCATTTAACATAAATATTTAAGATATGATACTTAGCAAATACGAAATCTTACCTCGATGTGCTTTTTTAAATTAGAGGAAGAACTCTTGAATGCTGATATTTCAACAAGTCTGGGCAAGCAAAGTAGGCATGACATAACGACACAATTGCCCTTCTTCGCCTTCATTGTAAAAAGCCCCTTCAGGTACGGCCAAGGATGCTGAAGTGCTGTATTTGAGTTACTGCATGTTGAAGCATCCACCACACTTCCTTCCTCCTCCTCCTCCATGATTAAACTAAATTGGCGCCAGGTGTTTAGAAGTCTGTCTGATGCAAGTTTTCTATGCGCGATGTGATTGGATGGGACTCACTGGACTGATTATTCTCCTTAACCAATCATTGACAGGAAAAAAAAAATAAACAATGTAGCGACTGCAGGTTGAGGGAAAATAGTGCAGTAAAAGTACCGATACAGCACTAAAAATGTACTCAAGTACAAGTAAAAGTACACTGTTTTTAAACTACTTAATAAAGTACAATTCCTGAGAAAAAATACTCAATTACAGTAATGAGAGTATTTGTAATTCGTTACTTTACACCACTGGAGTTTAGTACTAGAGTTGCTGCCGTTTTGTGAACAGGGCACTTCTCTTAGTGCTAGCTAGCAAGCTAGCGGGTTTTTAGCGTTTGAATTAGCCTGATTATACCTCGATTGTTTGTTTGTTACCATTGTTGTCTTACTGGTGGTTAATTTTTGTTGTGTTTTACAGAGTTTTCCGTTTAACTTGTGGTTAGTACTGCTGTGTGTGTGTGTGTTAGAATTTATCATTGTGAGTTGTGAACTGTTGAACAGGGCACTGCTTAGTGCTAGCTAGCATGCTAGCGGGTTTTTAGCGTTTGAATTAGCCTGATTAAACCTCGATTGTTTGTTTGTTACCATTGTTGTCTTACTGGTGGTTAGTTTTGTTGTGTTTACAGAGGTATTTGTTTAACTTGTGGTTAGTACTGCTGTGTGTGTGTGTGTTAGATTTTATCATTGTGAGTTGTGAACTGTTGAACAGGGCACTGCTTAGTGCTAGCTAGCATGCTAGCGGATTTTTAGCGTTTGAATTAGCCTGATTAAACCTCGATTGTTTGTTTGTTACCATTGTTGTCTTAACATAGTTTTTTGTTTAACTTGTGGTTAGTACTGCTGTGTGTGTTTGTTTGAATTTATCATTGTGAGTTGTGAACTGTTGGCTTGACTTAGCTGTATATACACTAGCTTAGCTAAGCTATTCTGTGTTGTTGTTGCTTGTGGCAATGGTTTGCCATTCTTGTTCGGTATTACTAGATAGGTTGTCTCTATTAGAGAGACGTGTTTGTGAGTTAGAGTAGCTAGATCAGCATAGACAGGGTTTGGTTACTTTAGATGTGTCAGGGTTTCCTGATAGTATCAGATGCAGGACTGATAGCAGTCCTGCTAGCGATAGCTCTAGTTGTGGCTCAACTGTCTCGGCAGTTGTTGCAAAGAGTGATATGTTTGAGGCGGTCCGGCGGCGCAGGCGTGCAGGCAGGGGGAAGCCTTTGGTTGTCCGCCCCTGTCCGCGGTCACCCCCTCTGACCGCGAACCGGTTTTCGGCGCTTTCAAGTCCGCTTGTCCGCGCTGATCACCGGCCTGTTTCCTCTGCGCCTGCCAACCTGAGCAAGCATCGCACTCTGGTGATAGGAGACTCCATTACCCGCAATGTTAGACTCGACGCCAGCCATTGTCCACTGTTTACCGGGGCCAGAGCTTCCGACATAGAGGCTAATCTTAGGGTGCTGACATCACACAGGGAGGGAGAGTTTCCTCAGACACATACTGGCACTACATACAAGCAGATAGTTATTCATGTCGGCACCAATAATGTGAGAATGAGGCAGTCAGAGGTAACCAAAGATAGCCTAGCCAGGACTCTTGAACTAGGGAACAAGATGAGTCGGCATCGATTAATTGTCTCTGGCCCTCCCGTAAGGGGTAGTGATGAACAGTATAGCAGATTAGTTTCCATGAACCGGTGGCTGGCCCGGCATTGTAGTCAGAAAGGTTATGGTTTCGTGGATAACTGGCCTTCTTTCTGGGGCCGCCCAGGCCTGCTGAGGGCAGACGGCCTGCATCCTACTGGACATGGTGCTGCCATTTTGTCTAGTAATATAGACAGGTGCATTCGGTGCATTTGACACAAGGAATCTCAGCAGGTCGCAGGAATTAGAGAAGCTGCTAGTCATGATAGTGCGGGTGTGGAACTGGATAATGTAGAAGCTTTTAGTTGTCTGGTTAGGCCGTGTTATCCTGATGTCTACTGCCTAAATCTGTTATTTAGTCCTCAAACACATCTGAAAACTCACAGAGTCAGTGACCCAAAAGCATCCTGTCCTCATGTTATTATAACTCAGAGGCAATCTTTTAAACCAAGCAGAACTTTTAGAGCTCGACAACTTTTTCCTGTCGCTATCTCTCCACTGGACCAGCCTTCAAATGTCTGCTCTACATCAAGACTGAAGATCGGTCTCCTGAATGTGCGGTCTCTATCCTCCAAAGCACTCCTAATTAATGATCTTATTGCTTCTCATAGCTTGGATTTACTTTGTCTTTGTGAAACGTGGCTTAGGCCCAATGTTTTTCTGCCACTAAATGAAGCCTCTCCCCCTGATTATGCGTATGCATAGGTAGGTCGCACGTCGAAACTTGGTGGTGGTGTTGCAGCCATTTATAAAGCTGCATTTTGCTTTACAGGTACATCATCACAGCCGAAATTTAACTCTTTCGAAGTGTTACTCATTAAACATATTTCTTCTCAAATAAACAGAAGGAAGCCTTTTTTTTTTTAGCTGTAATCTATCGCCCTCCGGGTCCCTACTCTTCTTTCTTGGATGAGTTTGGAGTTTTCCTCTCGGACTTAATAACCCATGCTGATAACATCCTTCTAGTTGGAGACTTTAATATTCATCTAAATAAGGAGTGTGATCCTCTGGCCAGAGCATTTCAATCACTGCTTGCGACCATGTCTTTCAACCAGTTTGTTCATGAGCCCATACATATTAGTGAAAACTATCTTGATCTTGTTTTGGCTCGGGGAATAGATGTCTCCAATCTCTTTGTCTCCTCTCTTTCATCTGCTGTCTCAGATCACTCACTGGTAGAGTTTGAGATAAGTTACACATTTCCCTCAAATTCAGACAAATGCGTAGTGTCTACACGGAATTTTAGCGCAGCTGCAATGGAAATGATTGCCACGCGGCTGACAGATGTTCTTCCTAATTTAACTCCAACTGGAAACTCAGTAGAGGCCTACACAGAGAAGGTCCATGCTACCCTCTCAGCCATCACCGACTCAGTGGCACCCCTCAGGACAAAGCCCAGACCAACCAGACGACCTACGCCATGGTATAATGAGGAAACGCGGGCTTTGAAACAGGCCTGCAGGAGTTTTGAACGCAAATGGCGCAAGTCAAAAACAAATCTAAATTATCAAAAGTGGTGTTTGTGTGTAAACACCTATAAGCACGCCCTCAGCACTGCAAAGACGGCCTATTTCTCATCTCTAATCAGAGAAAACCGGCATAACCCCAGGTTTCTCTTTGGAACAGTTGCTAAACTTATCCAACCAAAAACAACTGAAGACTCCTCTCCCTTTAGTGCACAAGACTTTTTAGATTTCTTTAATCATAAAATTGAAGATATCAGGGATAATATTTTGTTTTTGTCTTCTTTGGCTCCGGGTCCCATTCACTTGGATCCACCGATCTCTCGTCTCTCAGTCTTAGATTCTGTTTCCCTTGATGAGCTGACAAAGGTGGTTTCTTCATGTAAAGCAACTACGTGTCTCCTGGATATCCTGCAGCAAAACAGCTTAAAGAACTGTGGCCCTATGTGGGGCAAATTATATTAAACATTATAAACTTGTCCCTGTCTACTGGCACCGTTCCTTCTCTTTTCAAACAGGCTGTGGTCAAACCCCTGCTCAAAAAACCTACTTTGGATCCTGGATGCCTAAATAATTTCCGTCCTGTCTCCAATTTACCTTTTCTATCTAAAGTCCTCGAAAAAGTTGTGCTAAAACAACTTACTCTATATCTATCAGAAAATGAGCTCCTGGAGCCGTTTCAGTCTGCATTTAGGGCCTCTTATTCCACTGAAACAGCTTTAGTTAAAGTAACAAATGATCTCCTCCTTCAGATGGACGAGGACTCATCGGCTCTACTGTTATTGCTGGATCTCAGTGCTGCATTTGATACGATTGATCATGCAGTACTAATCAACAGACTTAAAGATGTTTTTGGCATCTCTGGCTCTGCTCTTTCTTGGTTAGAATCCTATCTGTGTGATAGGTCTCATTTTGCCTCTTTTAATAAATCCTTCTCCTCCACGGCACCAGTGAAGTTCGGTGTGCCACAAGGGTCTGTGCTCGGTCCCATACTTTTTTCACTATATGTTACACCATTGGGACAAATCATCAGAAGTTATGGAGTGAACTTCCACTGTTATGCAGATGATACACAGCTGTATCTACCAATAAAAGCAAATAATACTACTGACATCATGCGTCTAGAGGCCTGCCTCGTTTCAATTAAAACATGGATGTCTCAAAACTTCCTCCATTTGAACGCGGATAAAACAGAGCTCTTGTAAATTTGTCCTGCCAGTCATCGGCACAAGTTCAACAATCTTACTGTCTCCATCAACAACTGTGTGTTGGAGCACGGCAAAACTGCGAGGAACCTCGGTGTAATTTTTGACCCCACACTATCTCTGCAGCAGCACATTAGTGAGAAAAGTACTCACAGTCTACAAATGGTCCAAAATACAGCCGCCAGACTTTTAACAAAGACCAGGAAGTTTGATCACATTACTCCGGTCCTGGCTTCATTACACTGGCTTCCTATTCATGTTAGAGCTGATTTCAAAGTTCTCTTGTTAACATATAAAATACTTTGTGGACGCGCGCCCTCTGACCTCTCTGACCTTATCACCCCGTATACTCCAGCTCGTACCCTTCGCTCTCAGGACGCTGGCCTCCTTCAACTTCCTCGAATAAAGAAGAAGTCTGCTACAGAGCCTTTTCTTATAGAGCCCCATTTTTGTGGAATGGGCTCCCGGTGGAAGTGCGGCGATCTGACTCTGTTGAGATTTTCAAAAGCAAACTCAAAACTTACTTATTTCACCAAACGTATGGAGACTGATTGATCATAGGGTTAGGTTTACACTGGTTGTAGCTGTAGGTACACACTCAACCGCTGATATTATTATTACATCTGCCTATTTTCAGTAGTATTTAGCACTTTTGTTTTTCTCCTTTCTACCTCCTCCTAGGGTGGACGCAAACCTCTGATCTGCTGGGTGATGTGTACTGCCCCACCCCCCCCTGACTCTGCTCCAGTGTGAGGACCCACAGCTCATCTTTCATCTACCTTGATAATGGCTGAGGTCCCATCCACCTTACACACACAGACAGAGTGGACACTGGACGCTGTCAACATAAATGTTTTTTGTGAATATGTTTTGTATTTTTATGTATTTTTTTTCAACTGTCCTGGACACATTCTTGCACGGCCTGTCCGTCCTGGGAGTGGATCCCTCCTTCTGTGGTTCTCCCTGAGGTTTCTCTTTTTTCCCGGCTGGGTTTTTTTTGGAGTTTTTCCTCCCCCTGATGGAGGGTCTAAGGACAGGGGATGTTGTCTAGTGCAGTCTGTTAAGCCCTTTGAGGCGGCTGTTGTTGTGATATTTGGCTATACAAAAATAAATGTCTTGTCTTGTCTTGTCCAGGGCGTCCAGGTCCAGTCCAGGGCGACCAGGTCCAGACTATGGGTCCAGACCAGGGGTCCAGACCAGGTCCAGTCCAGGTCCAGACCAGGTTCAGTCCAGGCCCAGACCAGGTCTAGTCCAGGTCCAGACCAGGTCTAGACCAGGTTCAGACTAGGTCCAGACCAGGTCCAGTCCAGGTCCAGACCAGGTCTAGTCCAGGTCCAGACCAGGTCTAGACCAGGTTCAGACTAGGTCCAGACCAGGTCCAGACCAGGTCTAGACCAGGTTCAGACTAGGTCCAGACCAGGTCCAGATTAGGTCCAGTCCAGGTCCAGATTAGGTCCAGTCCAGGTCCAGACCAGGTTCAGACTAGGTCCAGTCCAAGTCCAGACTAGGTCCAGGGCGTCCAGGTCCAGTCGAGGGCGACCAGGTCCAGACCATGGGTCCAGACCAGGTCCAGGTCCAGTCCAGACCAGGTCCAGGGCGTCCAGGTCCAGGTCTAGTCCAGGTCCAGACCAGGTCCAGACCAGGTTCAGTCCAGGCCCTGTCCAGGTCCTGTCCAGGTCCAGACCAGGCCCTGTCCAGGTCCAGACCAGGTCCAGTCCAGGTCCAGACCAGGCCCAGACCAGGCCCAGACCAGGTCCAGTCCAGGTCCAGACCAGGTCCAGACTAGGTCCAGTCCAGGTCCAGACTAGGTCCAGTCCAGGTCCAGACTAGGTCCAGACCAGGTTCAGACTAGGTCCAGACCAGGTCCAGACTAGGTCCAGACCAGGTCCAGTCCAGGTCCAGACCAGGTCCAGACTAGGTCCAGACTAGGTCCAGACCAGGTCCAGTCCAGGTCCAGACTAGGTCCAGACTAGGTCCAGACCAGGTCCAGACCAGGTCCAGGGCGACCTCGTGAGAGTTCAAAAGACTCAATTGTCGTTTCAGTGGTTTATCAATTACTTTAGAGATAGTTTCTGTCCACGTGCTCCCCCAGCTGGTCATTACATGTCACTGCAGACTTCCAAATGAAAGTTTAAATGTTTGCGCAAAAAAGCAAAATTATTCTTACTTTTGAAAATGCAAGTATTTTAAATGACTATTTGTTAAGACCTTTGTGCGACATTGTAGTGGTTGTTTTGTATTTGTCTATGTTCTAGTTATAAATTTCTTTGCAACTTTAAAGAAAAAGCCTCTGTAACTAGTTTGAAACAATAACCTGATAAACCTCATAGACCTGAAGTCAAGCCTAAAACACTTCCGACTTTTACAAATAGATGTCTTTAATTCAAATTTCCATCAGAAATATGTAACAACAATAGATTAAAAAGTAAAGCCACAAAGAAAGAACAGACGCGAGCTGGTATCCTAGCAACGGGAAACCCCGCAGCCTGTCACGTGATCCTTCTGCCGAGTTCGTGACGTCACATTCGGACATTCTCAGCCATATACGTCACGAGTCAGGTTTCGAGTAAGAATTCGAGTCAGGTTTTCTCAGATCACAGCGAAGCCTAAAACACAACAGATTTCTACAGTTAAGTACTGCTTTAACAATTAGATTTTCTCAACTATCTCAAACCAGAAAAATGAGAACAGAAGGACACAAGATTGAGGAGATGTTAACAACCTCCAAAGCCTTCCTTGAAATAAAGGAGAGGCATTTTGAATCATGTGGAGACTCGGAAACCGCAGTGAAAAGAAACAGCCGTAAATGCCGTTTTTTAAACTTTGTGAAAACGCTATTTATTGAACTGGCCAACTCCGATCTTTATCTGGGCCAGTCCGATTCTGGACCAGCCCCGCAGATGGACTTCAAGAACCTTCAAGAGGACGTGGAGGAATTGTTTGAAGTGCTGGACTTCATGTTCAGACCGGACTCAAACCAGTGCTTTCAGGACTTCCTGGTGACCGAGAAAATAGATTGGTTTCACAAAAAACTGACAGATTTATTATATGACCGTCTGCAACTGACCGAGCGTTATCAGATGCCCACATCTCCATCAATGGAAAAGCTCTCGGACAGGGTCCTGACGGTGAAGCCGCGCTCTGATCAAAGCCTCAGCCCTCAGCCGCTTCACGTCACGGTCGAGGACGAGGTGGCCAAGATTATTCAGAAGCTACTCAAATTTATGCAGGATCCGCCAGAGGACAGTCTGAGATGCGACATCTTTGAAATTCCAATGAGACAGCCAAACTCTGCCGTTTCCACCAAGCCTCGCTCCACCAAGCCTCGCTCCACCAAGCCTCGCTCCACCAAACCTCGCTCCACCAAACCTCGCTCCACCAAACCATTCCCCGTCGAAGCGGATCAGTTTAACTGTGAACGATATGCCAGGGCCCATTGGATAATCAGGGCTCTGCTTCTTAAAATATACAAAACAAGCCCGAGGAACGAGGACTTTACAGCAATTGTCAAGCGCCTGACCCAGAAGATTTGGGAGAAAATAGACGTCCCTGAGACCTCCATGGCCACAAAGAACCTGTGTAAAATAATCGATCCAGTCTTGAAGGACCTGCTTCAGGAGTTCGGGACCTACGCCAGGCTCCAGGCCTTCGCCAGGACCCAACCAACACATGCTTTGACGCTGCAGTGTTGAAGTACTTCAAACGTCACCTCGACCTTATGAAGAAATCTGCAGTGGATCGCTTTTTCTCCATCTTTGAAATTCCAATGAGACAGCCAAACTCTGCCGTTTCCACCAAGCCTCGCTCCACCAAGCCTCGCTCCACCAAGCCTCGCTCCACCAAACCTCGCTCCACCAAACCTCGCTCCACCAAACCTCGCTCCACCAAACCATTCCCCGTCGAAGCGGATCAGTTTAACTGTGAAAGATATGCCAGGGCCCATTGGATAATCAGGGCTCTGCTTCTTAAAATATACAAAACAAGCCCGAGGAACGAGGACTTTACAGCAATTGTCAAGCGCCTGACCCAGAAGATTTGGGAGAAAATAGACGTCCCTGAGACCTCCATGGCCACAAAGAACCTGTGTAAAATAATCGATCCAGTCTTGAAGGACCTGCTTCAGGAGTTCGGGACCTACGCCAGGCTCCAGGCCTTCGGCCAGGACCCAACCAACACATGCTTTGACGCTGCAGTGTTGAAGTACTTCAAACGTCACCTCGACCTTATGAAGAAATCTGCAGTGGATCGCTTTTTCTTCTACATGAGGAAAAAAATTCCAAAGCCTTTGAGATCATCCCGGGTTCACCCAAGCCCCCTGCTGTAGAGCGGCCTGACCCCTGCAGGTCATCCAGGGGTCAAGAAAGGGCATGGTTTTAAAATTTGCTTTAACTCTAATTCCAGATGTTTTTCTGTCTCCAACTCGATGGATGAAAGGTCTGACCTTAACGAGAAGATGTAGAGAGCTGTATGGTTAGAGCTGCAACACTGTTGTATCTGAGACCCAAGAGTTTTCTCCATTTGTTCGTTAATGTCTGGATCCTGTCACCATTGAGCCAGAGTCGGAGATTTTTGGAGGAGAGTGAAAAAGACTTAGAATCATGTCCAAAGGCAAGGCAATTTTATTATATAGCACAATCATTGAGGGTATAAGGGCTGGACATAGCAAGCCCGATTCTGGATCTGCATCTTGTCGTTTAAGCTGCTCTCCGTAAAAAAAAAGCAGCTGGAATATATATGAACCGAAGAGAGACCCGTGGAGGCCAAACATTTTTGTACGTCTTAAAATACTGCTCAGAATATATACATTTGTTATACTTTTGTTAGCTGACCCGAAGGTGGCTGCTAAAGGCCTAATTTACTGCTCCACCGTTTTTACAATAGCTAAATATGATACACTGGACCAAACTTGGTACTAATATGATATACGGTCATATCTAACCTTGAATTTGGAAGGAATAAAGCATAGGTTTTTAGTAAGATAAGAATAAATGTCTCTGACTGAATAATTACTGTGTAGTTCGCAAACACAGTAAATGGTGGCAGTAGCTCAGTGGGTAGATCAGTCGTCTTTCAACCGGAAGGTAGGTGGTTCGATTCCAGCTCTTCCCACAGTTCATACTGTCATTGTGTCCTTGGGCAAGACACTTAACCCACCTTGCCTCCAGTGACTGTACCACTGTTAATTACTGTAGAACACTGTAAGTCGCTTTGTAAATGCCATAATATAATAATAATAAAAGCAAAAATTGGAAGTGAAAATTTTAGAATCTTTTACAAAGATCTGAATGAGTTACTTCCAGTGAGAACCTTTCACTGAGTTCGTCATCCACAGACGAAGGGTTTTGAAACTATAAACAATAAACTCAATAAAAAAAGAATTTATGTGTGATCTATCTAATGTAATCTATTCATCTGATTCTTTGAAGATAAAAACCTGAATTGTAGGTGTCATAATAATTGTATATTATATATTATGCTCTCACTCCTGCTCCTGTTCATATGCTTATCCACATACAAGTATGACTTAATGTCTTTAGCTGTATCTCCTGTTGGCACCAGGCATCACTTTGCACTACATGTAATCACTGTCCGGGGACACTGTCCTGTGCACTTAAACTTATTCACATCTGTGACTGACACGTCAGCTCATTATACATCCATCCACGACCCTGGAGCTGACAGGGACATAATGTACACCTAGAAAAGCTTCATTTACTCTAAACAAAGCACCTTGTATCATTGTTGCATGCCGTCTGATTTGTTTTTATTCTGTAATCACAAAACAAGACAACAGAGACATACCATATGCGGTCTCCGTTGTCTCGTTTTTGTGATCCAAACTAATAATTATTTTAACAGTAGGAAAATTGTCTGGGTTTCAATTAATATTGTAATTGAAATAGTGTTTGGTAAAATATGGGGTTTCTTGTCACATGGTTTAAATCCACCCACTGACCTCCATCTGAGCCTCAGACTCAGACATGTCCATCTCAGACCTGCTGTCGGCCGGGGAGTCTCTGGACAACGGTCTGTTCTCGCCTCTGTCCACGAGCAGCAGCAGGTTCAGGAGACCTGATCCCGGTCCCGCGAGAAATATAAAAATCTTGGAAATGACATAAATTGGAGCTTTTTTTTTCCTGCAGCCCCAAACTATCCTCTGCGGGGAACTCCACTCAGGAGCCCATACAGTTGCTCTCTGGGGCTTTTCTGTACGTTATTGTCATGATGGATAGAGAAGAGTCTGTTCTGTGCTCTTTGGGAGGGCTCTGAGGGCACCATTTTCTTTACATTCAGTTAAATCAACTTTAAAACTTAATGGATTCTCTAATGTCACAGCTGAGATCTATGCTCTTAGAACACACAACTAAAACCAGTTCAAATCCAACTAAAACCTGTTGGAGTACAGGACTCTGTGACTGTGGTGTGGCTGTTTAAAATGCACAATAAGGACACACTTAAAAAAGAAATGGGCTGCCTGGTCAAGAAATGACCGCAAATGCCTCAAAGCATCCCGCTCACAATACACCGAGCAGTGAGCCACTCTGGTTTTTTGCCAAAAAGAATGGGCAGCTTTACCTTCTGAGAAAATAAAGAGCTTCATCCACACTACCTCAAAAGACTTCAAGTGTTCATTAATGTTAAAGGTACTATACATGGGTTCAAGAACTGGGTTATGTAAACTTTTGATCAGGGTCATTTGGGTAGTTATGATTTTGTTATATCCTCATTTAATGACGACAATTTAGTTAAAGACAATCAGAGTCAAGATCATAGGGTTTATTGTGTTCCAACCACACACAAAATAAAACACTCAAACAAAGTGGAGTGAGGACGGCTGAACAGTTGTGCCAAATCAAAGAACCAAATATAACAAAACAGAGCCTAACTGAGTAACTACTCTGAGAAATAAAACAAGAAACAAAAGTCCTGGTCTAACTGATCTAAAGAAGGTCTTTACTCAAAACATACAGGGGTAGCAACAACCCATAAATTTCTGTTTAGCCTCACTAGAGGCTAAACAGAAATTTGCTACGTGTTGCTATAATGTATAAGGTATGCACTTACCTGCCCACCTGCCCACCTGCCCACCTGCCCACCTGCCCACCTGCCCACCTGCCCACCTGCCCACCTGCCCACCTGCCCACCTGCCCACCACAACATGGCATTTCCAAAACAGTCACACAACAAGAGAGACACCATGCAACTCATGAAGCTTCCTTTTTAAATCCTGAGCCAGGCACTGATTGGATGATCATCCACCTGCTGCAGCCAATCAGAGTGTAGCAAACCGGTCCCACTCCCAGCACCTGAGAGCAGGTAGTGGAGGAGGAAAGACAGGAGCAGAGAGGCACAGACACATCTCCCCAACACAGATTACAGATTTAAAAAGAGTAAACACAATCGTTTGACAATAAATGGCTTCACCCAACCACTAACTATGAGTAATTTATTTTGTTCTACAAATTCTCTAAAAAGATTCCCACCCAAAACAAAATAAAGAAAGAAATCACAGATTCTGCCAGCGTTTGTAAACTTGAAATGTTTCTGAAGTATTTGAGTAAACTTCAGATACATGGAGTTTGCCAGAGACTGGGTCCAGTTCAGCCGAAGTGTGGATGAGAGCAGTCTTTATCCTGAAATTAGAGAAAAGAAACGATCCAGATGTGATGGACTTTATAGACATTAAAGCAACAGAAGTGCTCAGTATTTAGGAATAGTTTACATTATGGTTCATATCCATTGCCTTAAACACAGACAGACACACACACACACACACACCACACAAACACACACACACACACTCAGACACACACACACAGACACAGACAGACACACACACACACACACACACACACACACACACACAGACACACACACACACACACACAGATAGACAGACAGACACAAACACACACACACACCACACAAACACACACACACACACTCAGACACACACACACACACACACTCAGACACACACACACACACACACAACACACACACACACACTCAGACACACACACACACACACACTCAGACACACACACACACACACACACACACACACACACACACACACACACACACTCAGACACACACACACTCAGACACACACACACACACACACACACACACACACACACACACAAACACACACACCACACACACACAAACACACACACACACACACTCAGACAGACAGACAGACACAAACACACACACACACACACACACAACACACACACACACACACACACACACACACAAACACACACACAGACACAGATAGACAGACAGACAGACAGACAGACAGACAGACAGACACAAACACACACACACACACAGACACACACACACACAGATAGATAGACAGACAGACAGACAGACAGAGACTTACAAAATACATTTCTACAGTTACATAATATAAATAATCACAATTTATGTTTTGAAATTATACATTTGCTATAGTTTTTAATTTCTGTTTTTCTTCCGGTCAGGTCTCTGCCCCGGTTCACTCTCTTCTTCTCTGACGTCTCCAGACTTTCAGAAGTAACTGCACTTGTCCTCATGTCGATGTTTTTCCTCTGTTGAAGACGTGGTTTGATGAATGGGATTTCTCCTGAAGTGGCTCCACTAATGCTTCACAGAAACACTCTCCAGCTCATCATGAAACAGTATGAATCAGACGTTCTGTGAGGAATACCACACAGATCATGTCCACAGTCTGCTCCACGGGAATACAATATTTTACACTCACCTAAAGAATTATTAGGAACCCCTGTTCAACTTCTCATTAATGCAAGAATCTAATCAACCAATCACATGCAGTTGCTTCAGTGCATTTAGGGGTGTGGTCCTGGTCAAGACAATCTCCTGAACTCCAAACTGAATGTCAGAACGGGACAGAAAGGTGATTTAAGCAATTTAAAGCATGGCATAGTTGTTGGTTCCAGACAGTCTGAGTATTTCACAATCTGCTCATTTACTGGGATTTTCACCCACAACCATTTCTAGGATTTACAAAGAATGGCGTGAAAAGGGAAAAACATCCAGTCTGTGGCAGTCCTGTGGGAGAAAATGCCTTGTTGCTGCTAGAGGTCAGAGGAGAATGGGCCGAATGATTCAAGCTGATAGAAGAGCAACTTTGACTGAAAAACCGAGGTCTGCAGCAAAGCATTTGTGAAGCCACAACACGCTCAACCTTGAGACGGATGGGCTACAACAGAAGAAAGACCCAACGGGGTACCACTCATCTCCACTACAAAGAGGAAAAAGAGGCTACAATTTGCACGAGCTCACCACAATTGGACATTTGAAGACTTGAAAATGTTGCCTGATCTGATGAGTGTCGATTTCTGTGAGACATTCAGATGGTAGAGTCAGAATTTTGTGTAAACAGAATGAGAACATGGACCCATCATGCCTTGTTTCCACTGTGCAGACTGGTGGTGGGGGTGTAATGGTGTGGGGGATGTTTTCTTGGCACACTTTAGGCCCCTTAGTGCCAACTGGGCATTGTTTAAATGCCACGGCCGACCTGAGCATTGTTTCTGACCATGTCCATCCCTTTATGACCACCATGTTCCCATCCTCTGATGGATACTTCCAGCAGGATAATGCACCATGTCACAAAGCTCCAATCATTTCAAATTGGTTTTTTGAACATGACATGAGTTCACTGAACTAAAATGGCCCCCACAGTCACAGATCTCAACCCAAGAGCATCTTTGGGATGTGGTGGAACGGGAGCTTTGTGTCCTGGATGTGCATCCCACAAATCTCCATCAACTGAAAGATTCTATCCTCTCAATATGGGCCAACTTTTCTAAAGAGTGCTTTCAGCACCTTGTTGAATCAATGCCACGTAGAATTAAGGCAGTTCTGAAAGAGAAAGGGGGTCAAACACAGTGTTAGTATGGTGTTCCTAATAATCCTTTAGGTATTGTATAAGTGTATAAAGTAGATTCTGCGTTCGTCAAACTGTGAGTAAGTGAGGATCCAGAATGCCTTTAGGTCAGTATTTCCAAAAACCTCAGAAAAGGTTATTTAACTGTGAAAAATAGACAAAATAATTATAACTTATGAACTTATGAACTACATCATTATCTGCTGCAAAATATGCAACACAACGATTATGCAACAAAACTGGGTCAGACAACATCAAATGATATTAAAATGATGTCTGGCCTAAAAAAAATTAACATTTTAGAGATAATTGTGTTTTAAAAATAAAAACAAAACCTGGGAATCGTACTTTTATCCGTTGTGGTCCCAGTTTCTCTGTTCTTTCCAGTGCAGCTAGTTTTCAACTCTTAACCATCTCAAGCCTTTGGACAGACAATAAACTGCTGTTTGAAGGGAATGTAAGGTATGTAATCTGTTGTGCTGCTGCTTTTGGTGCCGTTGTAACACCTTCAAACATTTTCCAGAATCAGTTCATATTTAATAAACCTTCTGGTAGGACAACCGCTCCACCATTGAGCCACTTCGTCCCATTTAAAGACAACTTGGAAAAGTTAAAATATACTGTGATACTCTGATACTCTTATAGTTTTGTCAGTTCTGGGATATAATATTTTTTTGTTGTGGTTGAAGCACTGCCAAGATGTTTATTTGTTTTAAAGAAAATGGTTGAAGGGGAATCTTTTCTTTTATATGTCTTTCACATAGCTTACATAAATGTGATGTTAAAATGATTAGTTTAGTAGAAAAACACAAGCAGCTGTCCCATTGTTTGCTGAAAAAACACTTCATCCAAATTTATGTTGAAATGACAACAGCCCCAAAAGGTTTATGTTTTTGCTTCTGTCTGGTGTTTGTTTGTCTGCAGCGGTGAGTTGTGGCTGTGGGGGCCTACAGGGGGGTAAAAGGAGGGGAGGGGGGGTCCCTGCAGGACAACAACAGCTCTTTTCAGCTGTGATCGAGACTCAGAGGGAGCTGCAGCTGCTGGAGCAGAGACAGAGGGTGAGTGAGTCAAAACTGAGGAGATCTGTCTAAAGCAGCGAACGGACCAATCAGAGGAGAGCCAGAGAGATGGGGTCGAACCAATGAGGACGTCTCTTCTGTGAACACTCTCTAAGAAACTAGTGTATGTCATAATGACTTGTGTATTCAGATGTAGAAAGGTTATTCAATAAAACGTTTGGTGCAGACTGTATAAAATGGTGGACCATGAGAACAAGGTCTAAACCTAGCTCACAATTACTTTATTAACATGACTCTTAATGGAAATAACATTCTTAGTCCGACTGAAACTAGACATTTATAAATCACCTAAAAGTCTGAATTTGATTTAATTCACAATGATTTGTCTTCCTTTGAGGCGAGCCTCGTTAATGATCTTCAGTGGATATAATGTTGTATATACGGCTTAGTGGGACTGGAGCTGGACCGGTCGACTGCAAAAGAAGTGAAGAGAGAGAGTTTAGAGTGAAACCAATTTTCTGGACTATATGTCATGGGCTCAGAAATACAGTTTCTACCTTCTATCCTGTTCACAGTTGCAGAAGACTGGGCCTTTTTACAGCTAGTAATAAAAATACAATTTATTTAGAAAAAGAAGAAAATATGTAAATAACCTGAGAATAAAAAAGGGTGCACTTGTATATTTTCTATATAAATGTCAAGCTAGGGGGGCACGTGGCAGAGTGGTTAGCACCCCTGCCTCACAGCAAGAAAGTCGTGAGTTCAAAAACCCAACCGAGAATGCCAATCTCGGCTTACTCTGGTCTTTCTGTGAGGAGTCTGTGAGGAGTCTGTGAGGAGTCTGAGGGGTCTGTGAGGAGTCTGAGGGGTCTGTGAGGAGTCTGTGAGGGGTCTGTGAGGAGTCTGAGGGGTCTGTGAGGAGTCTGTGAGGAGTCTGAGGGGTCTGTGAGGAGTCTGAGGGGTCTGTGAGGAGTCTGTGAGGAGTCTGAGGAGTCTGTGAGGAGTCTGTAAGGGGTCTGTGAGGAGTCTGTGAGGAGTCTGAGGGGTCTGTGAGGAGTCTGAGGGGTCTGTGAGGAGTCTGTGAGGAGTCTGAGGAGTCTGTGAGGAGTCTGTAAGGGGTCTGTGAGGAGTCTGTGAGGAGTCTGAGGGGTCTGAGGGGTCTGTAAGGGGTCTGTGAGGGGTCTGAGGAGTCTGTGAGGGGTCTGTGAGGAGTCTGTGAGGAGTCTGAGGGGTCTCTGAGGAGTCTGTGAGGAGTCTGTGAGGGGTCTGTGAGGAGTCTGTGAGGAGTCTGTTAGGAGTCTGTGAGGAGTCTGAGGGGTCTCTGAGGGGTCTGTGAGGAGTCTGTGAGGGGTCTGTGAGGAGTCTGTGAGGGGTCTGTGAGGAGTCTGAGGAGTCTGTGAGGGGTCTGTGAGGGGTCTGTGAGGAGTCTGTGAGGAGTCTGAGGAGTCTGTGAGGAGTCTGTGAGGGGTCTGTGAGGGGTCTGTGAGGAGTCTGAGAGGTCTGTGAGGAGTCTGTGAGGAGTCTGAGGGGTCTGTGAGGAGTCTGAGGGGTCTGTGAGGAGTCTGTGAGGAGTCTGAGGAGTCTGTGAGGAGTTTGTAAGGGGTCTGTGAGGAGTCTGTGAGGAGTCTGAGGGGTCTGAGGGGTCTGTAAGGGGTCTGTGAGGGGTCTGAGGAGTCTGTGAGGGGTCTGTGAGGAGTCTGTGAGGAGTCTGAGGGGTCTCTGAGGAGTCTGTAAGGGGTCTGTGAGGGGTCTGAGGAGTCTGTGAGGGGTCTGTGAGGAGTCTGTGAGGAGTCTGAGGGGTCTCTGAGGAGTCTGTGAGGAGTCTGTGAGGGGTCTGTGAGGAGTCTGTGAGGAGTCTGTTAGGAGTCTGTGAGGAGTCTGAGGGGTCTCTGAGGGGTCTGTGAGGAGTCTGAGGAGTCTGTGAGGGGTCTGTGAGGGGTCTGTGAGGAGTCTGTGAGGAGTCTGAGGAGTCTGTGAGGAGTCTGTGAGGGGTCTGTGAGGGGTCTGTGAGGGGTCTGTTAGGAGTCTGTGAGGAGTCTGTGAGGAGTCTGTGAGGAGTCTGAGGGGTCTGAGGGGTCTGTGAGGAGTCTGTGAGGAGTCTGTGAGGGGTCTGTTAGGAGTCTGTGAGGGGTCTGTGAGGAGTCTGTGAGGGGTCTGTGAGGAGTCTGTGAGGAGTCTGTGAGGAGTCTGTGAGGAGTCTGTGAGGGGTCTGTGAGGAGTCTGTGAGGGGTCTGTGAGGAGTCTGTGAGGAGTCTGTGAGGAGTCTGTGAGGGGTCTGTTAGGAGTCTGTGAGGAGTCTGAGGGGTCTCTGAGGAGTCTGTGAGGAGTCTGAGGGGTCTGAGGGGTCTGTAAGGGGTCTGTGAGGAATCTGTGAGGGGTCTGTGAGGAGTCTGAGGGGTCTGTGAGGAGTCTGTGAGGGGTCTGTGAGGAGTCCGTTAGGAGTCTGTGAGGAGTCTGTGAGGGGTCTCTGAGGGGTCTGTGAGGAGCCTGTGAGGAGTCTGTGAGGAGTCTGTGAGGAGTCTGTGAGGAGTCTGTGAGGAGCCTGTAAGGGGTCTGTGAGGGGTCTGTGAGGGGTCTGTGAGGGGTCTGTGAGGGGTCTCTGAGGAGTCTGTGAGGAGTCTGTGAGGAGTCTGTAAGGAGTCTGTGAGGAGTCTGTGAGGGGTCTGTGAGGGGTCTGTGAGGGGTCTGTGAGGGGTCTCTGAGGAGTCTGTGAGGAGTCTGTGAGGAGTCTGTGAGGAGTCTGTGAGGGGTCTGTGAGGGGTCTGTGAGGAGTCTGTGAGGAGTCTGTGAGGAGTCTGTGAGGGGTCTCTGAGGAGTCTGTGAGGAGTCTGAGGGGTCTGAGGGGTCTGTAAGGGGTCTGTGAGGAATCTGTGAGGGGTCTGTGAGGAGTCTGTGAGGAGTCTGTGAGGAGTCTGTGAGGAGTCTGTGAGGAGTCTGTGAGGGGTCTGTGAGGGGTCTGTGAGGAGTCTGTAAGGGGTCTGTAAGGGGTCTGTGAGGGGTCTGTGAGGGGTCTGTGAGGGGTCTGTGAGGAGTCTGTGAGGGGTTTGTGAGGGGTCTGTGAGGAGTCTGAGGGGTCTGTGAGGAGTCTGTGAGGAGTCTGTTAGGAGTCTGTGAGGGGTCTGTTAGGAGTCTGTGAGGAGTCTGAGGGGTCTCTGAGGAGTCTGTGAGGAGTCTGAGGGGTCTGAGGGGTCTGTAAGGGGTCTGTGAGGAATCTGTGAGGGGTCTGTGAGGAGTCTGTGAGGAGTCTGAGGGGTCTGAGGGGTCTGTGAGGAGTCTGTGAGGAGTCTGTAAGGGGTCTGTGAGGAGTCTGTGAGGAGTCTGTAAGGGGTCTGTGAGGAATCTGTGAGGGGTCTGTGAGGAGTCTGTGAGGAGTCTGAGGGGTCTGAGGGGTCTGTGAGGAGTCTGTGAGGAGTCTGTGAGGGGTCTGTGAGGAATCTGTGAGGGGTCTGTGAGGAGTCTGTGAGGGGTCTGTGAGGAGTCTGAGGGGTCTGTGAGGAGTCTGTGAGGAGTCTGTGAGGGGTCTGTGAGGAGTCTGTAAGGAGTCTGTGAGGAGTCTGTAAGGAGTCTGTGAGGGGTCTGTGAGGGGTCTGTGAGGAGTCTGTGAGGAGTCTGTGAGGAGTCTGTGAGGGGTCTGTGAGGAGTCTGTGAGGGGTCTGTGAGGGGTCTGTGAGGAGTCTGTGAGGAGTCTGTGAGGGGTCTGTGAGGAGTCTGTAAGGAGTCTGTGAGGAGTCTGTAAGGAGCCTGTGAGGAGTCTGTGAGGGGTCTGTGAGGAGTCTGTGAGGAGTCTGAGGAGTCTGTGAGTGGTCTGTGATGGGTCTGTGAGGAGTCTGTGAGGAGTCTGTGAGGAGTCTGTGAGGGGTCTGTGAGGGGTCTGTGAGGGGTCTGTGAGGGGTCTGTGAGGGGTCTGTGAGGAGTCTGTGAGGAGTCTGTGAGGAGTCTGTAAGGAGTCTGTGAGGAGTCTGTGAGGGGTCTGTGAGGGGTCTGTGAGGGGTCTGTGAGGGGTCTGTGAGGGGTCTGTGAGGAGTCTGTGAGGAGTCTGTGAGGGGTCTGTGAGGAGTCTGTGAGGGGTCTGTAAGGAGTCTGTAAGGAGTCTGTGAGGGGTCTGTGAGGAGTCTGTGAGGGGTCTGTGAGGAGTCTGTAAGGAGTCTGTGAGGGGTCTGTGAGGAGTCTGTAAGGAGTCTGTGAGGAGTCTGTAAGGAGTCTGTGAGGGGTCTGTGAGGGGTCTGTGAGGGGTCTGTGAGGAGTCTGTGAGGAGTCTGTAAGGAGTCTGTGAGGAGTCTGTGAGGAGTCTGTGAGGAGTCTGTGAGGAGTCTGTAAGGAGTCTGTGAGGAGTCTGTGAGGGGTCTGTGAGGGGTCTGTGAGGGGTCTGTGAGGGGTCTGTGAGGAGTCTGTGAGGAGTCTGTGAGGAGTCTGTGAGGAGTCTGTGAGGAGTCTGTAAGGAGTCTGTGAGGAGTCTGTGAGGAGTCTGTGAGGAGTCTGTGAGGAGTCTGTAAGGAGTCTGTGAGGAGTCTGTGAGGGGTCTGTGAGGGGTCTGTGAGGGGTCTGTGAGGGCATGTACAGGTTAGTTGGCAACTCTAGTGTCCCTAGTGAATGAATGTGAGAGTGAATGGTTGTCTGTCTCTAAATGTTACTGGTCACTGTCCAGGGTGAACCCCACCTCAGGCCCAAAGTTTCTGGGATAGGCTCCAGTCACCTGCGACCCCTAACGGGACAAAGCGGTAGAAAATGAATGAAATGTGTGTGAAGGCTGCACATGACCCACAAGTTAAAAGTAGAGTGTATTAGGCAACGTCTGGTGTTAAAAGTGTAGATTGTAATTCTATACTTTACATTTCAGCGGTTAATGTGGCGTCACTGTTTCTATGTTTCTTCTGAAGCAATGTAACAATTATAAAAGCCATCACGGCGAAACAAGATTGTGTTAGCAGTCATTTAGCACTGCAACTATACTATTGCATATGTTTATGTTCTTGGCATTTGGTTTTGAAGCCTGTGAATAAATACTGTCTCAGGACAGCCACTATAGGCCGAGCTGCAGAGATTCCCTGAGGACAGATAAAAGCAGAGTACAGCAGCTTTCAGAGAGTACTGCAAACATCAGGTCCACTAGAGGAGCAGATACTATATGTCCTCCTTTTCTGCCCTCACCTCCTTCAGCTCCCTCTGCTCTGTCCTGAGCCCCTGGACTTGACCCCTCTGCCTTTGTGACCAGATTACAAAGGCATTTAAATAATCATTTCCAATACCATCATCAGGACCCAGAGTATAAGCTGGCCTCTGCTGTGAGATAAACACGGAATGAAGTATGTGGGAAAGTTTGGTTTTAAATTTAGACTGATTAACGAGATAATGTGGTTGAGAGTGTCTGATAGATGTGTTCAATGTGTGAGCCAGAAGCACAGAGCAATGGAAAAGACGACTGAGATCCTGTCTGTGAACTTAAGTCCACAGTGAAAATTAACATTAAACATAAGACAACAGGATCTTTGGTCCATTTAGGTATTTCTAACTTCTGTGCTCGTCTAAATGAATAAACAAGACCTTGACCACTTCTGCTGAACATAAAGACTGCTTTTAACCGATTATAAAAAGTAACAGAGCAACACACGGAAGCTCAAAGAAAGCAACAGCCACAATCACTATTTTGACAAAGCCCTGCTCACAGAGAGAGCAGACTGTTGCAGTGCTTCCACCTGTGGCTGGGGCGGGGGCTGCTGATTGACTGCAGAGACCTCCTAAAAGGCCATCTGCGCAGCCAGCTCATTGTGCTGTCATCAGAGCATCAGGCTTTTTCATGTCCCACGTGGATTTACTGCCAGTGTTCGGTCTGTAGAGTGTCTAATGTGGAGTAAAGAGAAAACAGAGAAGTGAGGCAGATGGAGATAAATGTGTGGCACTTTGACTTTCTGTCAGTAACAACTGCATTTGTCCAAAACAATAGCATTAACCTTGTCCAAGTAAGTCCAATAAAATCAGCAGCTGCCAATGAACCTGACCTACAGAGCTATCCATAAGCTCTTCTATCGTTTGAAGTCCAAAGCACCACAAAAATACAGAAGTATTCATCAGGGTTCTCTTTTTTCATCACAAAAAAACAAATTCTAAAAGGAGGCCTCTTTGCTTTGGTTTGACAACATTCAGTACTTTTATGATGTTCAAAACGAGAATATTGGACTACTTTCTTGTCCAAACTCTCGTTTGAGACGTCACTGAAGGCTGGACACAGTCAGGAGACTACCAACGCCCAACTGACTTCAAGAAGAACTGGGGTAGGATTTTTCCTTCCTTCCTTTTTTGAATTTTGGTTTCAGTGTCACAAAAGTAACAGGGACCAGTGTGTTCTAATCAGTCCTACAGTCGTTCCTTGGTCGATACTCTTCATCTTAATAAAATGAAAAGTGAAATAAAAAAATCAGATGGATATTTTTTTTGAAAGATGCTAAATGCTGTACTCTCAGGTGTTTCTGGTTTTAGATAAAGTGTGGCATGGCTCGCACTTTGACGATTAAAACATTACACTTTTTGTCTAACGTTGCAATAAACTCAAGCAGAACATGTGGCATTTAGTAAGTTCTATTAATGTTTATAAAGCAACCATGTACAAAGGAATCAATGACAAAATGAAATGGTCACTTCTTTTTCTTCAGGATTTTTACTTCAACAGTTTTTACACTTTTTCGTTTTTAATGGCTTCAACGGCTACAAACCATTACTTGAGACAATGCTGTCTTGTTGTTGCAGTCATGATACTAACCACACGAGATAAAAGACTCAATAGAAGCATTGTTACCAAGACCAGGACAAGACCAAGAGCAAAGCAGGACCCAAGAAGATAAACCAAAGATCATCGGTAAAATCGGTAAAAGTATTCTTGCTCGAGCTTGGGCAAAGACTACAACTAGAAATGAGTCATATTTGTAAAGCATTTGAAGAAACTGAAGTTTTCATTCATTCACAATCACAGTATAGTTGTAAACAAACTGTTGTCTTCCTGGAGCTGGAGCAGTGCACAAAGGCCGTCTTTGTGTTTCCATCTGCTGCATCAGTCAGGACGGCTGTCGATGGCGTTGACTCGATCATTTCTTTAAATTTGTGTAAAATGTAAAAATGGAGATATATTCTCTTCTTTCAGAAAAGGCTTGCCTCACGGTGCCCTCAGAGCCATCCGTCTGGTTCTAGTCCATCAAGGTCCTCAAAGCTCCACCCCTTTGGCTTCTCCACATCCATCGGACACACTCTTCATCCTCATCCTGCTTCCTCTCATGTACAAATGAAATGTAGGTTAATTCTTTTAATTAAATCGACATTTTTGTTTGAACCAGACGCTTTTGAATTGAACTGTTGTGGATTCCATGTTTTTTCTGCAAATTCCTAAAGACAAGACCAAGATAGTCGGCAAGAGCAGCTGGAAAACAACGTTCAGTTTTGGAGTTTTTCTTTGTTGCAAATACAGTAAATTATTAAAACGCTAATAATTATTCAGATGGTACAATACCCATAAAACAAATAAAAAACCTACAACGCACCGTCCACAATTCATCATTCATTCATTTGAGCAACAACAGGCTATCAACAGTTAGTGCTCAAAGGCAACCCAAAGAAAATTTTAGACAACACATTTTGGGGTTCCAGCCAAGTGTTTGGGGACCACTCATTGTAGAGAGCCTTGGAAACTCAAAAGTGATGGAGCCAGAAGTGAGTGTATTTGGAATATTGCTGCATTTATTCATTCTCCTTGGATGGTCCTAGAGTTAAGAATTAAATTTTTTCAGACTTTCTTTAGACAGCTAAAAGTCAACTTTAATGTTACCAACCTTTTTTAATCAAGACTAAAAACAAAAAGAAATACTCAAACTTATCTTCTGACTGACGCTGCTCTATTTCAGGAGGTTTTCCACAAAGAACAAGCTTTCCACAATAACTAACCTACTTAAGTTTGTGTCAAGCTGTCATTAAACATTTCTATCGAATTAGAGCCAAACTGTTTGATTAAACGCTTCACGACTCTTTATTTGTCACTTAGCGATCCTCTTGAACACAGTGTACTTTATCTTTTGACTTCATTAAGACCCAGGTGTTTGATGGGAGCAGGTGTTGTCTCTGGTCCGACTCTGAACCACATTCCTATAGATGCTGCCAACGCTTCTGGCCTCGTTTTGGGTGTGACGTGTCAAATCAAATGAAACGAAGAGGGAACAACAGCTGAGTGTGAGGGAAACGGGAGCCGGAGGAGGAGGGGTGAAGGCTGGATTAACAACACAAGTGTCCTTGTCAAAGCTGGACCAGAGGCACTGACGACAGAAACGACTGACACAGATAAAGGTGAAGAGGAGCTTAATAATCAGCTCTAAACTTCAGTTTGGTGTAATGTAGTATTTTGTGGATAAATTAGTCCGGTTTGACTTTTTGAATAAAACAAAACACACTGCTGCTGTCTGAGACAGAGGGTCTGAGACAGGGACATGAGGTCAGATACATAACCCCAGACAATCAAAAACAAAGAAAGACAAAGAAGTCTAAAGAAAATTAAAAGAATATCTTGTTGGAAACAAGCCTAAATTCAAAATTCAGCTCACCCCAAATTGCTTTTTAATATTTGCTTTCATAGAAATAATACCTCAAGGATGCAGTTTGTTTTCATTCAAAGATAACGTCAACTAGCAAAGCAAGATGGAAAGTTAAAATTAAACACTCATGTGGTATTTGCTCATGTTGAGAAGAAATCAAGGGAAGTCATTTATACTCAGTCCACTCCTGTTTACTGTCAATGGACTGACTGCTTTGGTTAGACCCAGATTTACAACTGAGCCTCAACATACAAGAGAATCCCCAGAGCCTTCGATATTTACTCATTTCTCTGAAAGTGAGCGTTCGGAGGGATACGGGCAGATTACAGCAGAGTTCATATGTAGCACACGTCAGTAAAGCTCACGTCTTATTCAGAAAGAACCTTAGACGAGAGCGTCACAGCGAAGAGAGCATAAAGACACAGGCGGGACATTTAAACCTCCAGATGCCCGACTACAATGAGATTAGGCTTAGCTGCTATTGTGGGCAAAGTATCGCTGCCAAAGTCAGAGCACTCAAAGACAATTGGACGTAAAGACTCCAGAAGCTAATGCTCAAAAAACAGAGTATCAAATATTTCAGAAGCACAGCAAAGAAAGAGTACACTCAAAACTAAGTTCAGTTTGGTAGATGCTTCTGCAAAATGTCAATGAAAAACGGGACTTCAAATAAGTCTCCACCAACAGACAGTGAAGCCTGAAAGCCAAAGGTTTATTCAAGGGAACAGTTCAGACGGGAAGAAAAAGCCTTGTCCTAAAGCGCTGTTTGAAGATGTAACAACGAGACGACTCACAAACATTAGCAAAGGTCTTGAGCGGCTAAAGTTGCTAGTTGTAATAGAGCTTTTTTATGAATATTAGTATCCAGCCATTCTTTGCTTTAACATGGAAAATGTGTGCCTCTTGTGACTTAAGTCTTACGGGGAACTTTTATCTCTTTTATCAGAATTTTACATGCTACATTTGACAAATGAAGTTACTATAACATGACAAAACTTGTAACTTTAGGAGCTAATGGCCGAGTTGTTTCTACTTTATTTACAAGTCTTTAAACTTTAGATTCAAAAATCCCTTCCAGTTTCTTACACAAGCAAATTTCATTTATTGCCATTTTATCTCCGTTCATGTCTCACTTTTACTAAAACAGGATAATGTTTCAGTCACATAATGATCCTCCTTCATCAATAAACACATTGCACTGTGCTTTCCTTTTGGAAAGTGGGCCACACTGATAAAACCAAAACTGTATGTTTATTTTGAACACCACATTTTGACATTAGAAAGGACCCGTGTTGATGTCACCCAAAATGGCTCCAGTGGAAACAAGGCTTAAACTCCAATATACTCTGCCCATTGGTGCCTATTCACCGATAATGTCACTACCACAGGGCAATAAAACGGTGGTTACATCCGGGCTTTTTGGCTTTTACCCCCTCCCGGACGGAGGTATATTGCATTATGGAGGCGCCCTTACGCGAGAACCTTTTAAGTGGTTCCATGAGAGAGGTTTGGTAAAATGAACTGATTCAAACGCTAACTAAAGAGATGGCTATAGTTCCTGTTGAGTCTTGGACCTTTCACAATAAAAGCACACTCCTGAATTTTGCAGTTTTTTTGAAAGAAGCTGGCTTTTTACTCACAATGCTTCAGATTGACTTTAACCAATTTCTGCTTTTATTATTGACTTTGCACAGCCTTTGGGAGCAGTGCATCAATATTTCTAACTTAACTTATTTCTAACTAAATAGAAACCTTTAAGATTCACAAACAAGAATGAATTAAAAGCACATATTTTACACCATTAATCTACAAATGGTTCTTTTTTTAATGTAGTTCTTTTAATTTGTCGTTTTTGAAACCAAAGGCATTAAACTCATTGAGTATTCCTGCCCAGGGTAAGATGGACCGCACATGGAGAGGTACTTAAACCCAGCGTGTGTTTACAACCAGACTGGACCGGGCGGGGATTATCTGAGCGTAGAGTGGACAGGGGGCAGAGGTCGGTTCCGAGGGGAGGAGGAGGGGTAATCTGCTAATCTCATTAATCCCAGTGCAGCGGGTGCCCTGTCGACACAACGACGGCCGACAAAAGACGAGTAAACAGCTGATGACCCTGCCTTCCAACAGGACGCTCAGCGGAAATGTCAGTGCAGCTTGTTTTAGCTCCAAGTTTAACAGGATTGTTGGTTTAAATTTCCCCTAAAAGCAAACAAAAGGCTTATTTTTTCACAATAGAATCACAACTGACTCACTGTATGTATTAAAGAGCTTTTATCCAGTTCATTAAAGGACAAATTGTGTGAAAAAAAACTATGCACAGATACCTATTTCTACCATTTTTGGTCAAGATAACCCATTCCCAGCAGATGAGGCATATTAAATTGTAATTATTGACAATGGCCTATTCAATAATGTTTTGTAGCTCAAAGAAGGAATTGGTTTAAACATCTTCATTAATCCAGTTTAAAATAGGAATATAAATACTGCTCAAATCCTTTGCTGAGAAGTCTATTTCTAACCATTTTTGGCAAGATAACACAATGTCCCTGCAGCTGAGGGATATTAAAATGCTAATCAATTGGATATTGGTTTACTGGTTTATTGTTTCCCTAAAAGACAGGTCAAAGTTGACAGATATGAGCAGAGTTCGGTTATGTTGCATCCTAAGCTTTCATTTAACAGCCCTAAGACTCTAATAACAGTGTTTTATTACAGTCAGTATTTTAGTAAATGTTAAATACTCACAAAAACACAAGGTACTTAAATGTATTGTTATTGCCACTTTCTGAAAACAGCTTTAACTCAAGGCTGTTCCAGTTCATTATAGCTCCCTTGCAGCTGAGAAATGTTAAAATGGAAATCATTTACAATAACCTATTTAATCTTGGGGTAGTGCTTCCAAAAGACTATAGAAAGCTGCTAAATTTGGGCAATATTTAGTCATAAGTGTTGCCTCAAAGCAACCTAATCCTTGGTTAAGGATTGGGCTTGTTACTGTGACAGACTCACTCAATAACAATGTCTTTAAGGAGCATTTCTATCAGGTTAGTAATGTTAAAAGCTTGGTAATAAATTTATTAAACACTGCATAATGTTTTGAAAATATATTGTTATTGCAGAGCCTAAAAATCTTCTTGTGTTCTTTTATTTTGACAGGTCCAAACTCTTGACCTGGCATTTCAGTCACTGTTTTATCAAAACAAAAAGGGCTTAATAACGCATCTTCTTTTTTTGTCACTGTCTCAGATCCACTCTCCTCCAACATCAGTGTCAGTATTTCTTCCAAAATACTGACACATTACACCAAACTGAAGTTAAGCATTTAGCATTAGCTTAGCATTAGCTTAGCATTAGCTTAGCATTAGCTTAGCTGCAACCTCAGACACTGAATTTACACTTTCTCTGTTTCATCGGCAGCTGTTAAACTTCCTGGAACGTCACATGACAAGCCAGTGTAGACCAATGGGGGCGCTTCTTTTCCGATGTTTGACACCTGGGGCTATATTTCCTAATCAACTACTTTCCTTTTGGAGCCACATCAGTATTTTAAGAGTCCGTTGGACAGTGCAGTCATGTTTAGTAGAAAAACAGTGAAAACAAACAAGCCAAATTTTGTGATGACATGTTTAATAGTTTTTTTCATCTTAAAAAAAAATCTCAGAGACAACCACTTAAGAGAGCCAGCGTACCACCCGTGATACCTGTCCCACAGTTTGAGAACCACTGCCAAAGTAAGAAGTGATAAACATGATGCACAATTAAATTAATATATTTACATGTGTTGGCTCCAGTGTTCAATGTCCAAAGTTCTCTGTCTGGTCTTGAACGTCCAAAAGACCCAACGAAACCCTGCTGATGCTTTTAGCCTCGTCCCAGTCCACCCTGCAGCTCCAAAGATGTCCACATGTCTCCTTGATTTGAAGCATTGTCTTGTAATCCACTTAAAGGACAACCTAAAGTCCCTTTGACTGTCCTGTTTGATGATTGACTGCTCACAAATGCAAAATACCAAAAAGCCAGACCTAGAGCTACAGCTGTGTTTGTTCACAGGAGATAAACATCACGTGGGACAGGTGCTCCATGTGGTCTTAAGGTTGAAACAGGAGACTATCCCGGGAGAAGGGTCAGCTGCTTAGTAAAAAAATACAAAAAAACAGCATGTGTCTAAAGTTACACAAACATTAGGCGAGGTTAGTCCGGAGCACACTTCTATCCATTGAGGTTTTTTTATGGTAAAGTAATATCCTGTGACAGATTTTAAAGTGGAGATGCATTCACGGGATGTGGAAAAATAAGTGTTTGATTCAAGAAGGTGGCAGAGCCGGTGATGCTGAGCAATAGGGCTGGGCGATGTTGCACTGTAATGTCAAAACAATTAAGCTGCTCTCTAAAGATTTAAGACAAACTAATTGCTGACATTTCGCATTTGTCACACATAGTTATGAGTAATGTTAATTAATCACTGGCATATTTTAAGCTCTTTTAAGTGGTATTGATGATAATATCCTTTATCAGTCAATGTGTCCCATTTATGCTCTACCAGCCACTGTCCTATATTTAGGACTGGCAGGTCCAAACGTAGGGGACAGTAAATTTCCATCTACTTTTTGTTCTTTACAGTTAAAAGCAAAATAATACATTCTTTCAAGGTAAGTGGTGTTATCTTATTACCTTTCTTGGTAAAAATACAGTGATAATAACTTTGCATTATCGCCCAGCCTTATTGTTTGTAATGTGTGCTCATTCCAAGTGTGTTTGAGAGAATGAAAAAGGCATGTGGTCTGATAGAAAGTCTAGTCCTGATGTCATCTCACCGATCCAGCATCCGACTAAAGTCCTGAGGAAGACAACTGCCTTCGCTTTTGAGTTCAGCAAAAACCTGTGTGAAAAAGTGCGGATCTGCGTTAATTCTTAGCATCTTTGAGCTTGTGGCGTCGATTATAGTCAGGCATCGGTCCCAAAACGCCTCCTTCCCTGCTTCTACCAGAAACGGTTTGAGCGGGTAGGAGATCTCGTTGCCCATGTACGAGTACGACAGGTAGAGGCATGTTAGCAAAATCGCTTGTAATTCATGCTCCGACGAAACCACATCACCGTCGACTACGTCTCGACACAACATGTACACGAAGACGACATTGGCCGGCGTCACAAAGGCTTGGTCCTGCCAGCCTTGGAGCAACAACGATCGGTCCACTGCCCTCAACCACAGCACAGGATCGGCCGGACTGAGGTGCTTCAGACGGTAGCAGCGGTAGCACAGAAACTCGCCGAGACATCGCAAAAGCTCGCTGGTGGACGCTTGTACGATGACTCTTTTCGGCGACGACGTCATCGGCCCCTGTGACACCTTTTTCACCGAAGAAAGCTGCTGAGATTTGCTGTAAACGTAACCAGGTCCCATCCCAAAGCAGGGGTAACCCTCGTAGTTCGAAAGGTTAGCGCACGACAGGGATTTCTTCACATTTTCTCGATTCAAGTGCAAAACTGGGTCCTTTTGGTAGAAGTTTATGTTGTTGTTGTTGAGATGCTCTCCTAAGGGTTTCTTGGAGTTGCCCTTTTTCTTTGTAGAGGCCACCAGACGTTTCCAGGTGATCGCTGGGAGGAAGATGGACTGACTCCTCTTGTCCTTGTTCAGAGAGCGGCTGCTGAGGCTGGGGTAGTGGCTGAGGGAACCGGGCCGGTCGTCGTAATAGCCGGACTTACGAGAGCCGGGGGATAGCGATAAGACGGTGCCCATGGTGAGTCAGGAGAGTGCTGAAGAAAAAAAGGAGAGCCCGGTCTGCTCCGGTCTTGTCTTTGAGGAGAGGTTAACACTTAAAGAGACATGTGCAGTTCAGGGTGAGTGGGAGACTACTGCTGCAGACTGAGACATCACCTACAACGAAGAAGCACAAGAAGACGGTGTAAATAAATGGGTAGTGAGACTAATAAAACTCCTCTTATCAATAGTTTAACAAAGACACAATCAACTATAATTTGAATCCTGAAAGGTTAGTTATCCATAGATTAAACTAGACTTATAAAATGTATAAACATACTAAAAGGAATTTGTGGACATTTGACAAACTATAAATGAGAAGGCCTTCTCAAAAACAGTTTGTTTAGTAGCTGAGATTATTTTAAGACACATTTATCAACATCTTAAACCACGGTTACGTTTTGTGCTTTTAGAAGTATATATTAACCTCATACAAGTTGTGGATGCTTCCTACTGATATTAACAGCTCTAAAAGCTTAACATATATGACCCAAATCAGATCTTTGCATTAATATAGTATTGTAACGTTTGTCTGAAGTGCTCAATCAAATCTTGAATCTAATCTAATCTAATCTAATCTAAATCAACGTTGAACTAAATAATCTAGACTTATTCTTGCTTTTACACTTTGATCTAACCTAATTTGACCTTTGTCTAAAAGCACACTGTAACATAAGAAGCTAAAACTATTTGACCTGGAGAGTGTAACATTCCTCGAAGTCTGACACTAATTGGCTGCGACCTAATTGGTTGTATGTTTTTTTGGTCTGAGACGTAAAAAAGTGCCATCTACTGTAGTGTACGGACATACTTTGGTGGTAATATTTGGAAACTGCCTGTACTTGTGTTAGCAGGACTAGGACAGGAGTCTAATATAATGGTCTAGTGCAGCTTTAACTGTAGCTCAACCTAAAGGTATAATATCCAGGATTTTTGTGAATCCACGCCCATGACCTTCTAAAACAAAGTGCCTGGAGCAATAAACTCCCTGTGTCTGTATGTTGTCATTGCTTACACAAGGAGGGATATTCATGAGTGTATCATCCAATCACAGCTCAGAAGAAAGGAATATCCAGCCAAACAATAAAGGACGTCAAAAAAACAAACTGTATTTGAGGTTTGACTGTACTGAACACTGAACTCTTGACAGATTGCCTTTAACTTAACAGAATGTAAATATACAAACACTGCTAAAAGCCCTGCTTAATAAGCCTCGTCACACAGCCTCAGAGATGGACTGACACAGGCTGACACGCTGCACACCCGAGACGAGGCAGTGCTCTTTTAAACCATCTGTTTTCATTGTGAAACCAGGAGACCTTTATATTTTGGAAGATATGATGAACTACAGAGAACACACCGTACACGCTCCTCTTTTTACAAATGTATCTGTAGCTGGAGTCTTCGACGAGAGTTACTTTAGCTGAGGTTTAGCTGGGATAGATTAGTCCTTGTCCATGTTTAGAGCTTTAATTATGGATTTATTCCTATGCATCCTTTTGCTTTTGTGGAAATTCTTCACATTATTGTTTTACCATAATTTCACGTTTCTAACGTCCAGGTTATGTTGAGGTTAAAAGGCTTTAATTCAGTAGTCCTCTGTTCTCCACTGTGCTGCTATAGACCTGGTATAGACCTGGTTTAGACCTGGTTTAGACCTGGTTTAGACCTGGTTTAGACCTGGTTTAGACCTGGTTTAGTCCTGGTTTAGACCTGGTTTAGACCTGGTTTAGACCTGGTTTAGACCTGGTTTAGTCCTGGTTTAGACCTGGTTTAGACCTGGTTTAGACCTGGTTTAGTCCTGGTTTAGACCTGGTTTAGACCTGGTTTAGTCCTGCTATAGACCTGGTATAGACCTGGTTTAGTCCTGGTTTAGACCTGGTTTAGACCTGGTTTAGACCTGGTTTAGTCCTGGTTTAGACCTGGTTTAGACCTGGTTTAGACCTGGTTTAGTCCTGGTTTAGTCCTGGTTTAGACCTGGTTTAGACCTGTTTTAGACCTGGTTTAGTCGTGGTTTAGACCTGGTTTAGACCTGGTTTAGACCTGGTTTAGTCCTGGTTTAGACCTGGTTTAGACCTGGTTTAGACCTGGTTTAGTCCTGGTATAGACCTGGTTTAGTCCTGGTATAGACCTGGTTTAGTCCTGGTATAGACCTGGTTTAGACCTGGTTTAGTCCTGGTTTAGACCTGGTTTAGACCTGGTTTAGACCTGGTTTAGACCTGTTTATGTCCCTCTTTAGCCTCAGTATTATTCCTTTGTGTTGTTCTATGGCATCCTTTTGGTTTAGTCTTGGTTTGTGGGTTTAGTCCCTTCTTAAGCTGTGATTTTATAATATTGTCTCTGTTCTCTAAGAGCAGGTGTTACACCTCTGTCTGTTCTCTAGGAGCAGGTGTTACACCTCTGTCTGTTCTCTAAGAGCAGGTGTTACACCTCTGTCTGTTCTCTAGGAGCAGGTGTTACACCTCTGTCTGTTCTCTAGGAGCAGGTGTTACACCTCTGTCTGTTCTCTAGGAGCAGGTGTTACACCTCTGTCTGTTCTCTAAGAGCAGGTGTTACACCTCTGTCTGTTCTCTAAGAGCAGGTGTTACACCTCTGTCTGTTCTCTAGGAGCAGGTGTTACACCTCTGTCTGTTCTCTAGGAGCAGGTGTTACACCTCTGTCTGTTCTCTAAGAGCAGGTGTTACACCTCTGTCTGTTCTCTAAGAGCAGGTGTTACACCTCTGTCTGTTCTCTAAGAGCAGGTGTTACACCTCTGTCTGTTCTCTAGGAGCAGGTGTTACACCTCTGTCTGTTCTCTAAGAGCAGGTGTTACACCTCTGTCTGTTCTCTAAGAGCAGGTGTTACACCTCTGTCTGTTCTCTAGAGCAGGTGTTACACCTCTGTCTGTTCTCTAAGAGCAGGTGTTACACCTCTGTCTGTTCTCTAGGAGCAGGTGTTACACCTCTGTCTGTTCTCTAAGAGCAGGTGTTACACCTCTGTCTGTTCTCTAAGAGCAGGTGTTACACCTCTGTCTGTTCTCTAAGAGCAGGTGTTACACCTCTGTCTGTTCTCTAAGAGCAGGTGTTACACCTCTGTCTGTTCTCTAGAGCAGGTGTTACACCTCTGTCTGTTCTCTAAGAGCAGGTGTTACACCTCTGTCTGTTCTCTAAGAGCAGGTGTTACACCTCTGTCTGTTCTCTAAGAGCAGGTGTTACACCTCTGTCTGTTCTCTAGGAGCAGGTGTTACACCTCTGTGTATTTATCTGAGAACACCTGCTTTATTCAGAAAATTTACATAAGAACTTCCAACCAAATGTATTTCTTGGCTTTTAAATCAATGAAATAGAGTATCTTTACAGTATAGTCCCCATTGTTGTAACCGTGTCTTTCCAAAGAGGCACTAAGTAATTATTGAACTAATATTGTGCTCGTTTTTAAAAAA
Source organism: Neodontobutis hainanensis (assembly GCA_024349245.1). Classification (NCBI taxonomy): domain Eukaryota; kingdom Metazoa; phylum Chordata; class Actinopteri; order Gobiiformes; family Odontobutidae; genus Neodontobutis; species Neodontobutis hainanensis. The sequence continues at coordinate 1,698,269 of JALDNG010000114.1, forward strand.
AACTCACCTGTGTCGGAGGCATAAAGGATTTCCACTCATTAGTCTCACAGAATAAAGCCAGTCCAAAGACGCACAGAGGATATCCAGCAGCACACAGGACGGTGGTCTTTTCTAAAAAACAACAATACTTCGTAATGATGTCCAGCGCAGGACGCATCCCCAGATCCAGCCTCAGACGATGAATACTGAGAGGAAGTGTTTTTTATCCGCGTGCCCTTGTCTAGTAAACTTTAGAAGTCCTTTCGACGCACGCCATGTCTCCAGGAGCCGTGCGTAAAGTCAGCGCAGTGTCGGTGCTGTTTTCCTCCAGGTTCCGATGGAGAGAGCGCGCGCACTGAGCCACACGAACCCTGCAGCGCGTCCTTGTCTCGCTCTGTCTCCAACAATAAACCCAGCTCTGTGTCAGTCAGGCTCCGAGCGAGGCTGCACGCCGCCCCCCGCCCCCCGCAGGGTTTGGCTCCTCCTCCTCCGGGGTCTGCTGCTGCCTAACCCCGCCCACTTAGACACACTCTATGAAGTATTGTCGATTGCATTTGACCTAAATGTATTTATAAATGTGTCTAGCCTACTTTTAGCAGAAATATTAATCACATTAATTATGCTTTAACAACAAAAGCTGTGCACACAAGTTAAGCAAACTGAAATACATTATCAGTGGACAAATATAAATAGCATAGATACATAAATCTCAAATTGTTGGTTTTGGCAACTTTTCCAAAGCCAGCAGTCCGAGCAGAAAGTTTTTTTTTGTAAATTCTGCAAAACAAAATCTGAAAAGGACACCAGCAGGAAGCCCCCAGAGTCTGTTCTAAATCTAATGACAGACTGGGCCACTTATTAAACTTGAACCCCTTTAAACTATTACGTTCATAGAAATCAATACGAGCTGCTTCTGGGGGACCGCTCTATTACTTTCTCAAACACATTACCTCTTTAAAGTCCTGCCTCTGTTCTGGACCAGTCACAGGTTATGAAGCAGAAAGGATTCAGACAAATCTACTCATAACATTTTAAAGTAAATATGATGGAAACATGATGTTAAGTTAATAAATTAATTCTGAACTAAGATGGGACTTTGAGCCTTGTTTAAAGAGCTTGTGTGGCACAGGTATAATATTACAAGGTGGTATTTTTTCACAGAAAACCTGAATGCATCACAAAAGGACACAGTAGTTTACCTTTAGACTGTCGTTGGTGCAGCATAAATGGGACTCAAGGCTGACTAAGACGAGCAGTCGTTATAAAATGACACGTTAACTCTTTTACTGAGACATTGTCCTTCACGTTCTGTTGAATTTCGTTTCTGAACACAAACGTCTAAATGAAAGGCTTCTTGTCGTTTCTGTCATTGGTAAACCTCACCTGGATGAAGTCCCTCTGCTGACGTCAGCCCTGATTATGCAACGTCTCCTTTCGCTCGACCTGCAGCCTACTGTAGGTCTAAGAGGCGTCGGCTTTAAGAGGATCAGATGAATCATTACTATGGAGTACTAATAGCAAATACTTAATCTATTTTCCATTACAACTCCATTTTTATCCGTGTTGTTGAGCCACAGACGTCTGTAAACAGTTCTGACTGCTCTCACTGTTTTTATTTATCTATTCAAGCTGTTGGTCTCACTACATCCGCGATATTAGAGAGGATGAATGTTGTGTTGGAGGGCCAGTTTAAGGGTCTTTGCTCAGTCTTTTACACACATTAGTGAAGCTGACAGTTTGTTGAATAAATGCTTTTTCCTGAACCAGATCTTTCTTCGTCTGCGGCCTTTGAACCTGCGCTGACACCGAGGTGTGACCCTGTTACACCTGCGTTAATCTCCTCAGGTCAGGGGTCAAGAAGAGCAAGTGAGAGTTAAAGGCGGAGCTAAATAAGGATCAGAAAACAGCTACGAAAGGGAAAGGCCACAGAGAGAATTTAAGATGCCAGATATGAGTTCGTTTTAAAGGTTTGAAATACAGACGTCCTGGTTCAAAAGTCCAAATGACCTGGAAGAGACAGTCGTAGCTAGCTCCTTTTTTTCTTCAAAATTGCTTTTGGAAATGTCAAAGGTGCACATTTAGTTTGGTGGATAGATACATTTACAATAATAATTTTCTCTTAATACAAATCTGATGGACCTTTGGGAGTGCAGTTTTTACAGTGTGAAAATGCTGGACAAAAAGAACTGTTTATTACAAAAGTGAGAAATAAAACTGTGTTGGTCATGTGACCATTTATAAGAAACTGCACTGAACTGTCATAAAAAGTGAGGAACAGCTGACGTATGACAAAGTCACAAACATACAGCCTTTATTTTCTGAAAAGTAAGAAAGTGATAAAGTAATAGGAAAGGAAACTAGTTTGAATTCTGTAGCACATTAATACTTGAGACAAAGCCAAATGTGTGTTGCAAAACCTTTTTCAACCAAATATACATTTATTTGCCCTAAAAGCGTAACAGAAACAGAAACAGACGTTGTTTCTGTGAGACTCAGACCCAGTCTGTTCTCCAAAATGTTTGGCTGAAAGACTGCGTTTCACACACATTTGAAATTCAAAAGCAGCCCATATTAGCTGTATATTATATTTGCATTTTAGTACCAATAAAATCAAATGAAAATGAAACATATACAGCAGAAATAATCCTTGCAGGAGGATTATAACTGTCCAATCATCGCTGAGCCTGGCTCAAGTTCAAACGTCAGAGTTTCAAAATGAAGGATTTCCCCAAACATTAAGATCTGGACTAAAGAAACATTAATATCATCAGATCAGAAGGATGTGAGTCTGTACAGATCAGGGACAGCTGGGACTTTGTTTTACAAAAACAGTAGTGGAGTTAAGACACTGCCGAGAGGGACTCCGCTCTCTACAGGTGAAAATTGTAATAAACAAGACACTCGTGAACTTTTACTGATGGGTCCGGTTCGGTTGAGTTCGGTTGAGTTCGGTTGAGTTGGGTTGAGTTTGGTTGAGTTTGGTTGAGTTCGGTTGAGTTCGGTTGAGTTCGGTTGTGTTGGGTTGAGTTTGGTTGAGTTTGGTTGAGTTCGGTTGAGTTCGGTTGAGTTCGGTTGAGTTGAGTTTGGTTGAGTTTGGTTGAGTTCGGTTGAGTTCGGTTGGTTGAGTTTGGTTGAGTTTGGTTGAGTTCGGTTGAGTTCGGTTGAGTTCGGTTGAGTTTGGTTGAGTTTGGTTGAGTTCGTTTGAGTTCGGTTGAGTTCGGTTGAGTTGAGTTTGGTTGAGTTTGGTTGAGTTTGGTTGAGTTCGGTTGAGTTGAGTTTGGTTGAGTTTGGTTGAGTTTGGTTGAGTTCGGTTGAGTTCGGTTGAGTTCGGTTGAGTTTGGTTGAGTTCGGTTCAGTTTGGTTGAGTTTGGTTGAGTTCGGTTCAGTTTGGTTGAGTTTGGTTGAGTTCGGTTGAGTTCGGTTGAGTTGAGTTTGGTTGAGTTGAGTTTGGTTGAGTTGAGTTTGGTTGAGTTGAGTTTGGTTGAGTTCGGTTGAGTTCGGTTGAGTTTGGTTGAGTTTGGTTCAGTTTGGTTGAGTTCGGTTGAGTTCGGTTGAGTTCGGTTGTGTTGGGTTGTGTTGGGTTGAGTTCGGTTGAGTTCGGTTGAGTTTGGTTGAGTTTGGTTGAGTTCGGTTCAGTTTGGTTGAGTTTGGTTGAGTTCGGTTGAGTTCGGTTGAGTTCGGTTGAGTTGAGTTTGGTTGAGTTGAGTTTGGTTGAGTTGAGTTTGGTTGAGTTCGGTTGAGTTCGGTTGTGTTTGGTTGAGTTTGGTTGAGTTCGGTTGAGTTCGGTTGAGTTGAGTTTGGTTGAGTTTGGTTGAGTTTGGTTGAGTTTGGTTGAGTTTGGTTGAGTTCGGTTGAGTTTCCACTGAGCTGTGTCCAGAAAGTGACGTCTGCTGGAGTTGGAGAGCTGCACCAATTTTCTACATTTTAGGGATTCCGATCACAAAGATATGCAACGCCAGCTGATCTAGAGCTTTGGCTGTTCAACCCTGACGTCACTTGCTCTGTTGCAAATCCCACATTTCCTTCAGATTTCTTGATTAGTAAGCACTTCAGCTGCTGGCATGTCGATTCAGACCGAGCCAAGGCAAAAATCCAATCCCCCTCATGTTACTGTAATCTTAGGCACGTGACCTGCCCCTCGGCCGATGACGAAGACGAAGAGAGACACGCTGAAAAAACCTAAACCAGGGGCCGCTTTGCCCTGAGCCGATTTAGAGAAAAACACAGCAGCCCCTGGGACGCATATTATATTCTCACTGGTAAATCCTCTCTCCAACTCATTACCAAATCCTCCTCTTCAGTGGGATTGCTAAGCTCCGAACAGACACTGACCAGGTGCCAGTGTTTTCTGTAATGGAATTGCTCTGCGTTTAAGTGATTGCTGCAACATTCAGCGTTCGGGATCAATTAGATTAAATCCAAACAGTGATTGCACTATTGTTAGTATCTGGAAAACACAAAAGAGAGAGGCCTTTCATTCCTTTTGAAGACGCAATGGAAGCAGACAACAAGGGAAGGAAAGGGAATATAAGGAATGTAAATAACTTTTTCGTAGATTTAACAAAAAGGCAAGATTTACAAAGATGTTGTTTTGCATAAGGCACTAATTTGTGATTGTGTAACAGCCTATGTAGAAACAGAGTTAGTAAAACTGTGCAGGGTTTAGGGTTGACACTGTCCCTTTAATCACGGATCAGGTTCACACCGGTCTTGAGTCCACTGTGGTCAGATAAAAATCCTTTTTCCAACAAACTGTTTCAAAAGGAACACAAACTGTGACAGAAAAATGGACAGTGTGTTGTGGTCGTGAATATTTTTAGATCTTTTAAGACTCAGGTCAGAAAAAGTATTTAACAGCTGCATAAAAAAACTTGCTTAAACCTGAGTGTGCTGAGGTCAAACAGTTCAGACTCTAGACACCAGAGTAACCTGTAATTCTGAGTTCTGCTACATGTTGAGTTCACACTTTGGAGATTTTACACACAACACTAGAAAGTCCCAAAGAAGAGCCTTTAATAATGACAGAGGCATATATTCGGTTCACATTCGTTGAGTTTATAAACCGGGGCGTACACTTCTATGATTAAAGGATTACATGTAAATAAATGCAGTGAATGTGACATAATCGGAGCTTTAGAGCGAGTATAACAGACGAACATGCAGCAGCAGTGATTAATAATGTGATTGGTGGGAGTTTAAGCTAAAGAGCAACAGCAGCTGGGATTAGTTAGCAGTAAACGCTAGCCTTCCCTCCAATGATTAAAAACAACCTTTTATTCAAGCGATCAATAAAACATAGACTAATGTGTAACTAAATGAACAATGTTAGTATAACAAGTTTAGAAGTATCTGAGAAGTGCCGTATCGTGGACTTGAGATCTGGGCTGAGGTGTATTCAAAAGAAAAGCAGGATTGTACTTTTATTAATTTTTTTAGACTTAAAGAAAAGACTACAGCGAGAAAACATGGGACTAAAGCAAACATTTGTTCATGTTCAGTAGGTTTAGTGCCAGTGACAGTGAGGTAAAGAGCTGAAGACGAAATAATCTGTCAGAGAAGTGGTTAGTCAGACTGAGATAGGAGGCAGGTGTGTCTCGTCTGCCACGCCCCCTGCCACACCCCCCGCCACGCCCCGCCACGCAAAAGCCCTGGAAAAGAAACACAGAAGGAGAGGGGGAGCTCTCTCAGAGTTTTACTCTTTGGTTGTCTTTATTTTTTCCTCATTTGGCGGCACAGTTGTTAGCCCAGCTCCAGTCCCACTACAGACCCTTTTTACACATGCTTTATCTTTTGGACTTTATCTGGAGAGCCTCATCCAAGTATCTGTGAACATAATCCACGCTCTCTAAAGTCTCGGTGAGGCCTTTGTCTGAAACGCAGTCATTATGTAGTTCTTTGGCTTTTTATTTACTTCAGGCTGCCATTCTCAGTCCATGTAAAGACAAACCCTTGAACGCAGTTTTCTTGTGGCACCAGTTCATTAAAGACGTCCTCAGTGGAAACAAAAACGTCAAACCTGCCTAACAGCGACTGGCTACTGACAACGCACACAACAATGCTTCATACACTCATGCTCTGAGGTTATTGTTATCGATTAGATGCCAAATGATTATGACAGGATATTCCCTTTAGTTTTAGTCCCAAAGTTCACATTGTGTGGACTAAGTGCAGATTTCTTTTGAGTATTTAAAGGAGATACTGCACATTTGAATGGCAATACACAAAACTGACATTATTGTTTTAGTTGGACTCTGGGAATAATTCTTCTTTCTCTGGTGTTATTTTTGTTCTGTCTTGAGTGCAGTTTGTTCTTTTCCTGCTTTATGTAAATTGAAGCGATGGGGCACAGACACGCTCGGGTCGAGGCTGATTCCGGGGGAAGCACTGTGTCGTCACCGAGAGGGCACTGCCAAATCACAGCGAGGGCAAAACGAGGATAAATGCCACGGCGAGGTCAGTGTGAGAGCGGATCAAAAACAGGCGACTAAAGACGACTAAACCCACTTCAACAACACAGAAAAAAAAAAAACGCCTTGGATTGGGAACAAAGCTCTCACAATATTAAAGGTTTATCGGACGGTAATGCACTTTAACTGAGACTGGGACATTTTGTGCATTTCATTTGGGAATGGTTTTCTTTAACTTTCAATAAATACAATTAAAACTTGGTTCTGACGTGAATACTTTGCCTGGAGCATTTCAAGAGGGAACATTTTTAACGTTTCTTCTTCTCTTTCTTCTCGATTGTCTCCAGTGATTTCTGTGGGATGCTGGTTTACTATGAGGCTGTTGAACATTTGAAGCACTTTAAACCGTGTCTGTGTTTATTGACTTTACAGATCTGATACAACCTCAAAGAGAGACGACAGAGGAAGTAGTTTAGGTCTCTATAAACAAAGACAGTTGGATAAAATGCTGCTGGTGTGAAAGTGGGAGAAGAATAGTTTATTTAAAACCAGGGATTTTCATGTCCAAGGCTTTAATATTGCCTCAACATTTGACAACTTCAATGAAAATATGCTTTAGTAAATATGAATAATTTATTTTCCACAGTCATTCTTCCACTTTTCAAACTCCTGAAGCAGAACCATGAGAGCTGTCTGTTTCATGTCAGCGACACAATCCGCAACTCTTCAAAATCGATTTATTTCAAAAGTGCATTGTTTTCATTCAGTGGTAACACTTATTACTATGCAAGGATCTATAGTATATAACATCCAAGTAACAATAAAAACACAAAAAGTACTGTACATAGATTGTAAGGCTTTCTAATAACACTGTGGCAGGCCCTCGTCCTCGTCGGATGGACTACTGTTGGTTTGTGGGAATGAACAGGATGAACCCGTCTTTGCTCTTCTTGAAGTCGGCGATGGTTTGACCTGGTTTGGTTTCCACGGCGACGCTCTTGGATTTGCCGCGCATGTGCAGCTGGACGGACGATCGGCAAACCTTCACCGGTAACGGCACTTTTCGGATTCTGCAAGGGTCAAAGCACAGGAAGAAAATGTGTTTTAATTTAAGAGTATTGAGCCAAAAAGTCTCACTCCAAACTGGACAACGACAGATGCTATAACATAAAAAAGTTACAACCAAGAACACGGCTCATTGGTTTGAACTCATCTTTCTGTATCTGAAGCCTTGTTTCCACTGGAGCGAGTCCAAAAACGTGGATGCTTTTCATTCATTTTCTTCCGCTTGGTCACGTGAGGGGTCGTAGGGGTCAGCTTTGTGCCTGAGGCCGAGTACACCTCGGAGAATGGACAGTTACTCGCAGGGCTGACATTTAGACATAGACAGACCATAATTCAGTCCCACATTCATTCACTAGGGACACTTTAGATTGGCCAGTTGACCTGTACATGCATGTCTTTGGGTTTGGACTTGAGGATTATCTACTGTCCAATTAAGAGCCTGCAGAGTTTAGCTCAACTTTTTCAAAAATAGACCACAAACTCGGGACCAGAAGCAGAAGCGGATCTAAAGTGGTACAGCACAGTATAGCGCACTTTTGGGGAGACTTCAGACCCCTTTTGGTGATTGCCCAAACCGCTGTGTGAAAATACAACAGGGCTTGATTTTAAGATAAGGTTTACTGAAGAAAAAAAATGTAGGTCAATTTTGAACATAGCAGTATAATACAAACTAAAAATATGGATTATACCACAGTCGAGGTCCCGTGCAGAGCCTGACCGCTGAGAGGACGACACTCGTTTGGGACAAAAAAAAATGAAAATTCAACTAAAGTTGTATTTCCAAATCATCAATAAATAGAATTTATCAAATCTTTCCAGAAATTGTAGAAACACAAAAAAGGATGGTTCCGGGCCATTGCTTTAGACTAGTCTGAAGAAGTATTACAGCCTGGTCCAACGCCAAACAATATCTGTTTAAAAACCTAACCGCAGAGTTATTAATGCTGCTTTGGGGAAGACTTTCTGAATGAGCCCAGACTTGGCTTTGTCCCACTTCCACCTTTCTCCCTTTTCCCTTCAGCAAACAGAACAATGTTTGAAGAAGAGGCCAGACAGTTATTTGTGGAAGTCTCTGATTCATTCAGGACGGACATTTTGGCAGAAGACCGTCTCACGTCATGTTTTCACTCAGCCCTCTCCAATATTCATACAAAGGCACATTTATGCAGATTATACAAATGGGAGTTATGTATTTCCACTGACAGCACGACGACGAGGAGCAGGTGCACTTTCAGGAGAGAGGCTGCTCGGAAGTGGAGCTATTTTAAAAGCAATTATTATAACAATACACTGTGAATATAGCTTTTCGCTGTGGTTTAAGTTATTGTGTAAACTTCATGATGTCACTTAAATTAAGCCGGTATACTATGAATGTGTACTGCAAACTGTTCTTGTCCATGTACTGGTCCTTTTGTCTTCTGTAAAATACTAATGCATTCCACCTGAGGTTTAGAGCCGACCGTAAACCTTTAGATCTGACTTCAGCGTCAGAACCACACTCATCTTATCCTCGTTAAACATTACGTGATTGAAGCCAATATTTATCCATGTTTCACGTTTTCTTTTCTTTGTTTGTTTCTTCCTATTTTGTTTTTCTGTAAAAAGACGCATCGAGAGCTGAATATACACTTATACATTTGTTTTATTGGTAGCCATTACTTCCTTATTGACTTATTATTCCTATTATTATTATTATTATTCCTATTATTATTCCTTATTGATTACAAAGCCTATATGATGCCTTAAGGTCTTGTTTTTTCACAGAGGATTCCTGTTAAAACATGGTATTACAGATAAAATGGTTCTTTTTTTATCCACTGGATGATAAACCCAACTTGTTTTCTCAACCAAACCCTTAATGCATTCGTCTTCAACTGGACATCATTTTACAGCGATTACCCATGAGGCTCTGCTGCTCCTGCACGAGCCACTGTCTTACTCTCAGCCCACTCTGATCTTGGTAATAACTTATAATAAGTGCAGCCTTGACTACAAAACCATCCAGTCTACATTTTATATGACGTCCAAACTGTGTTAGCCATGTTTTGGTTTCCTAATAAAGACGTTGTCTATTTATACACAGTCTATTGTCACTGGAAAGACGTATAATACACAGCAGTAGAGCCACTGGCTTAAAGAGCCAAAAGTGAGTGATGGTAAAAAAGCTGTGGTATCATTTGTCTCTGAACCCAGTGACTCCTCTGCTCGTTTTATCCTAATCCTTTTGCAACAGGTGTGCTCCCCGTTGGCTCCACAGAGCCCCCTTCCTGCAGCAGCTGTTTGTTTGAACGAAACCCACTGACCTCTGCTGGGTTTGTGTCAGAAACTGATCTCATCCGAGTGGCTACCACCAACGTAAGCCGACCCCCGAGAATCACAGCGAGAAACGAGAGACCACTGCACAAACACGTGGTTATAAGACACTAAATATGGATCGCAGTCTTTATGTGAGTCATGCAATTAGGAAGAAACACAAGTGAGCCCCAGCAGGCAGAATACAGGAGGAGAAAGACTCAAGCATAGGCTTCTATTGCACCAGTTTTACCCAGCGAACAGTACAGTGCAGGTTGTGCAGAAGAGTTTAGTTTTCATTCAACAATCCTACATTCAGCATCATTCACAGTATGTCACTTTAACCCCCCTTTTATTGGGAGTAAAAAGATAAACATGGAATGGAAATGGCTTAATAGCTAACCATAATTAATACATCATTTCTTTATTACTCCACTGTTATTATATTACTGAGCGAAATGGAATATTAAGGGCAACCAAAAACGATTTAAAAATCAATCATTTGAGTATTGAGTCTTGGTATTTGAGTATTTGATGAGTTGGATGAGTTTTCGGAGTCTGTCTTTAGTGACTCCTTGACATTTCAGCTGCACTTTGTCTGAGGTTTGTCTTTCATTGACACACGGACGACAGAATGGAAGAGGACTGAGGAAAAACCTGAGATGAATATGAACCAATAGCAACACTGCAATTTGTGCTTCGTTTTTTTAATGTAAACACTGGTGCCTAAAACCTTGAATATTGTTTAATTTTAATGTTTTATCAAGGAAGAAAGGCTTGAATGCTTCAAAGTTTGTAAAATCCAAATGAAGCTTTCTATCTAAATGTTTTGTTTAGTAAATTGATAAAAAAGAGAAATATATCTTTAAGTCAAACAATGAAGATTTGTTTAAAGGATTTACGTTAAAAGTAAACCTTGTATGACGTAAACGCTGTGAATATGTGTGTGACTGTAGTGGGCATCAGTGCATAAACATGGCCGACAGCATGAAGTCTATCGGACAGTCTTGTGCTGCAGTCAAATCCTTCTTCTCCACAGACTTGTGAGTTCAGACAGATCTGGGGCACAGCAGTCGGTCCAGGAGGATTCCTCTTTATTCATGAGTTAGGATGTGGTTCAGTTCAGTCGAGTTACATTTAGACTGGGGGCTGTTTTTTTGGACTAACCTCGCTGCTGAAAAGGTTATTTCCCTGAGAATACAGTTCATCGACCAATCAACTCCAAAACCCGGGCTACATCAGGACTTCATATGGACTAAACTCAAACATTGCATAACCACAATGTATACAGTATATTCCCACTCGGATTTAATTTGACTGTATTGGACCAAACCAGATCTAAAACCAGACTAAACCAAAAGTGAACTAGAACTAATCTCGACTAAAAGTACTGCATTATTAAACTATGACTAAAGCAGGGCTGTGAAGTTAGAGTAAATCCAAACTAAACTTGAATCTGAAGGAAATGGCTTTCCTTATGAGACCTCTTTCAAACTGAGTTAAAGGTTAAATGAGTCAGATTCATTTTTAGAGACATAAATATAAAGTGTTCCTTCAGCTCATTCCCACCTGTGGCTCCCCCCCTGTCCCTTTATCAAACCCCCACACTTCCCCATCACCACCAGGCAGTCATTTCCACCCGCTGCCAGGCAACAGTCACCGCGGCGACAGGGGCAAACCATCACCGCGGCGACAGGGGCAAACCATCACCGCGGCGACAGGGGCACGTGTACGACGCCCGTCCGTCGCCACAGAGCTGGCGTCACGCGAACATACGCGGCCTCTCATCGTTTATAATTACCATCAGCGTCAGGACGAACAGTCTGCACCCTGCGTCTGGAGCCACAGGGTGCATTCTGGGAAAAAAACAGGTGAGTCATGCACAACACGCCAGGAAGAAAGATGGAGAATGACCTCAGTTACTTTTGTGCAGGAGGTGTGTTCTGTTATACTGCCCTAAATCTGCACTAAAGACTTCAAATGGGTTGAACCAGGACTAAAACAGGACTTAACAAGGACTAAACTGGTTAGAATCCTGTGTTAAACTCGTGCTGAACAAGGACTAGTTAAAGAAGACTAAACCCAGATTAAACCAAAGACTGAAGGACTGAACCTGGATTAAATCAGGATCAAAACTAATCAGGATTAAGTTAGGCACTAAACCAAAGCTTGAGACTTGGAATGAGAAAATGGCTTCACTTGGTAGAACTCTTATTAGTTGAAGATGCCTAATGAACCAGATAATGTTTAGGGGCCATCGACAGTGGCTCAATAATGAATGACATAGTTTTCTGAAAAAGCAAAGGATGTTTAGCTCGTCCTCTGGGTCATTGAGTGTGGATCTGTTAGCGATGGCTAAAAACAAGCACATGCTTTATCCGATATAAACAACCAATCATCTGCTCCGTTTGTGACCAGTAACTGCTCAGTGCTCAGAAGAAGAACGCAGCTGAGGAAGTCGTTGGTTTTAGAGCGAGGCTGATTTACAAGCAGCACGTGTGTCTTTCGAATCCACAAAGAGCTCTTTTGATGCGAGCTGAGTTTTAAGGTCAGTGGCTCAATGTGATGAGTTCGTCCTGAGGCTTTGAGACGCACCAACAGTGAAGTCGCCAAGATTAAACAAAGCAGCCAAGACGCCTTCATAAGAAACCCGGCTTTGATGTCAACTCATGGGAAAAAAACAGGTCTGCACTGTCTTTGACTCATTTCTACTCATACAAGTCTGTGGTTGCACAATTTATATTCATTTTTGCACAATTTTGAATCTGCATTACACTGGGCATGTAAGCAACAACAAACAGTGGCAAATAAATTACAAAGAAGCTGTGTATAAGTATAAGGCTTCAGTTCTATGCACTCCACTAACAGCACCAGCCACATGATTCATCAGTCCTGATCAGCCCTGCAGAATAATCTCTGGGTAAAGAATTTGGAAGCATTATGTTTACACAGGCAGGCTCTCCTGTAAAGGTCAGAATAATGTTTGAAGGATGTGTGAGAAGTGCTGTAGTGAAAAATGAATAGTTTGACACTAATTATCCGTCGCTGTTTACCACCTGATAATGGAAAGGAAGTTGGGAGTTGGTTAGCGCCGTGTTAGCTTTGTCAAGCTAATTAAGCATCATCCCTTCCCCAAAATGTCAGAGGAGAGTCTGGGTAGAAAGTATACAAAGTGCCAATGCACTAAAGTAATACACTAATGTTTTACTGGACTATTTCCACCTGATTGTCAGTGAAGAGACTAAATGTTTCCTAAAATCATCAAAGATGGCCCTGACTTTCCTCAAATCAACACAGAAAAAATATTTTCATGTCCCATACTTTCATAAATGCAATCATCAGTGGAGCATCAAGCCTCGTGCAACAACACGGAGAGCGTGGCGTACATTTGAATAAGAACAAACCTCTGCTCTGAGCCGTTCCTTTTTCAGGTTTGAGTAAAAGCATCTGGACTTCGTCTTCAAGGTGAAGACGTTTCGTCTCTATTCCAGGAGTCAGAATTGACAAAGTCTCTTGGAATAGAGACGAAACGTCTTCACCTTGAAGACGAAGTCCATAAGGCAGTGATGTATGTGCGGGAACTCTTAATGATCATTTACGCCGGTGGCACTTTGCTGTCTGACGTGTTTTCAGCTCCAAAGCCTGAAGAAGCAGAGAAACAGACTTGGAAAAGGTCAGGCATGTGACTCAGCTGTAAGTGTCCTCTGTTTACTGCAGTTTAATGTGGATCTCATGAGGCTGACGTCAGGGTTTGGCTTCGATCAGACCAGACTGATCATTTTAGAGACATGTGACTCACGCTGCCTTTAGAGAAATGGTCTTATTAGGGTCCCCAGTCTTTTCTAAAGGTTTCTCCAGGATATTATCAGTAATGATCTACTTAACAGTGTCTTAGCAGATTACATCACTCAAACAAATCAGGGAGTGACAAAAGCCCATTTAATGCTCCCTTTTTGTTGCAGGATATTCCTCTCTTTGTCTTAAACGGTGCAGTGAGGTTTTTGTCAGAGGTGACAGCTTTAGCATAAATGGGACAGCTCAGTGTTGTGTGAAACAATAATGTACAGTAAATGCACAAAAACAACAGCATGTGTATTAAATGATGTGCTCGATGTAAACTTTTGACTGTCTTCGTTTTTTTTGTCTCATTGTGTAAAGAGTAGAAGTAAAAGTAGGTTGGCTTTTTTACAGAACTTTTTTCTGTCTCGGAGAATTGGGCTCAAGGCTGACTAAGATACACACTAATATCCCAGGAAGGAGTATAAACGCGGATACAGATCAGTTCTGATTTTTAGGGTCACATACTTCCCCATCAACTCAGTATTAAATGAAATGTAAGGGTTGTAACCAATCTTTAGTTTAATTACAACCAATCTGGTAACCTCGTATGTTGTATTTATAAGGTTTTTAAAGAATACAGTAAACCCAGTCTTGTTTCTGGCTTAAATCATTTCTTTATCTGTTTACTTGAATGAATAAACATATCTCTTTGTTCTACAGTTACATTTAGAGCTGCATCAACAGAAGTATTTAGTCAGAGCATTAGAAGAACAGAGAGCCACACTTGTTTTGGTGGAAGGCTGTGGGTCAAACAAACAAGCTTTACTCAAGAGCTCCATTCAGACCGAACGTGAAAGAGAGAAATCAGTGAACTGCACGACCTCGCTGTGAACTGAGGAGAAATGGGTCATATCTAATGTAGAAGTGCACCTGGAGAAAAGGCAGAACTCAGAATGACAAACATGATTTGTGAACCTGCAGCGGGACGAGGGAGGGACTCCACAGTAAAACTAGAATTCATCAAGATATTATGTCTTTGACAAACCTGTAAAGGAAGAAACAAAGCCTTATAGTTGTGGAAAAGGTTTGTATAAATCAACAACCAGCAGGGTTCACAGCTCCCCTTCTGGCCTGGCAGAGATACTACAGTTTTCTGTAGTATGTAACAACTGAGGGTAAGAATGGTTTGCTGATTCTCTTTGACTTTCTTTGATTTTTTTTATGACTTGGGGACAATGATGACTCCTGACTTTAACATGTTCTCTAGGCTGTGGTCAAACAACCAGACAGACGTGTTAAAATGTCTCTACTTTCAGAGGGAACAGAGTGAAGAAAGGGCTTGGAGAAGGCCAGCGCTGATAAACACATCGAGGACAGCCGCTGAGGGAGAGCTACTATTTCCAGCTTTGATGACGCTTTTATCGACCTAAAAAGTGAATATAGCAAAGACGAATTTTCCAGCTCCTCTGTGGATCTTCAGCATGTCCAACCAGGTCAGGACGACAAAGTCAACGAGTCCTGGAGCCGTCGAGGAGTGTCTGTGTGTGGTCATTAAATCCACATCACAAGACCTCGCTCTGATCGGAGCTGAGGTTAATGAAATCACACTTTCCTCCACTTCTTAAAGCTGTCTGTGCCGAGAAAAGGAAAGGAGGGGTGACCTAGAAGTAAAAGTTATTAATGCAACACCACCTTCATGCATTTTCAGTTATGTTAATGAAAATGCTGATGTGGAAATGAGCGAAGAAATGGGACGCAATAAAAGAAGGAAAGTAAACAGGAAAATTGTAAATATACTTTTCTATAGGGCCAGTGAAGGCAGTTTGTATTTGATCATTTCAAACATTTATTTATTTACATTTTTGTGAGGATAAATCCCTTGAGATGAATCGTCTCGTTTTCGAGGGGGTCCTCTGTTTGAACAGGTAAACAGACACACAAACATTGGCAGGCGTTAGGTAAATCTCTTATTTCTGCCGTGTGGAGAAAATAGAAATATTGAGATATACAAAATATATTGTAAATTTATTTTTGTCAGTGCAGAGGTAAATTTAAACCGTATAATCACTTCGATCAGAGAGCTTTTTCAGACACACAAGAGCAAAGTTTCTCAGTTTCTCAAAATCTTTTTTTCCAGGAGACCCAAATTTTAAAAGAAACTGATTCATGACCCAACTCCCTTTGGTTTGTTTTAGTGTCACTCTGGTCATTTTGTGTTTGGGATATTAGTTTTAGAAATCTTTAGTTTTTCTAAGTGGCATTTAATTCAATTAAATAATATAGTATTTTTTATTTTTAATTGAAAGTGTTCTTTCAATTATTCTTTGCTTAATATTATTTCTAACTATAACCAATTCATAAATGCATCTAAAAGCTGCTCAAATCCCACTAGAACCAGTTCAAATCCAATTAAACCCTGTTCAAACCTAGAACGTGTTCTTTATCGACATTAAATGCCCTCTGACGTTAACAAACATCTTTTGAAAGACAGAAAAGACTGATTTGTTTAATATTTTTTGGCGACCCAAATAAAATCCCTAATGACCCACCTTCGGGTCCTGATCCAGTGTTTGTGAACCCCAGCACTAAAGGACTCACCTTTTCAAAGAATTTCTAAATTGCCCAATCAACAGACGACAGGCCCAGACTCCACTGCATTAAACAAGAGCAGCACTTGTGACATTAAAAAGTGAGTCTCTAAATGTAGGAAAGTGCATCAGCAGAACTCTTTAGTTGAATTATTAGTTTGCTTTAAAATGATTTGCGTGAAGAAACATTTTGTGTATGTCATGTGTGACGTCCGTTTCTGCAGCAGACGTCTCTCTGGACACAGCTCTGAAGAAACACGAGGAGAAACTACAGCATCTGCAGAGTTCTGCTTTTATTCAATGAAGCACCTTTTAAGTTAAAACTGCCCCAGTCTTTAAATTCAGAGCCAGATCTTTGCCCAAATCCTGGCTTTACCCCAGCTGTCCCAGCAGATGGCCCGCCCCCTCCCCTTTAACACAAGTCTCTCCTGTGAACACACACACACACACACACACACACACACACACACACAGACAGACACACACACACACACACACACACAGACACACACACACACACACACACACACACACACACACACACACACACACACACATATCCAAACACACACACACACACACACATACACACACACACACACACACACACACAGACACAGACACAGACACAGACAGACACACACACACACATATCCAAACACACACACACACACACACACACACATACACACACACACAAACACACATACACACACACACACACACACACAGACACACATATCCAAACACACACACACACACACAGACACAGACACACACACACATATCCAAACACACACACACACACACACACACACACACACACACACACACACACACACATATCCAAACACACACACACACACAGACACAGACACACACACACATATCCAAACACACACACACACACACACACACATATCCAAACACACACACACACACACACAGACACACATATCCAAACACACACACACACACAGACACATACACACATATCCAAACACACACACACACAAACACACAAACAGACACAGACACACACACATATCCAAACACACACAGACACACACACAGACACACATATCCAAACACACACACACACACAGACACATACACACATATCCAAACACACACACACACACACACACACACACACACACACACACATATCCAAACACACACACACAAACACACACACACACACACACAGACACACACACACACACACACACACACACACACACACACACACACACACACACACACACACACACACACACACACACACACACACACACACACATACACACACACAGACATACACACACACACACAGACACAGACACAGACACAGACACACACACACACACACACACACACACACACACACACACACACACACACACACACACACACACACACACACACGGCAGACAGAGAGAGGACAGGCTCGGTGGGAAAACATGACGGATGTGACATGACAGGGAACCAGACAGAACCAGACTTTGAAGTGAGATTTCACCCCACGCTGCCTCCTCTGACCCAGATCTGTACAGCTCCAAACCTGGGACACAGCACTCTCATAAATATACAACAAAGCTGTGTTTGGAACGCTAAAACTCAATTCTGAATGCATAATTGAGCAAGTGGAGCCATATATTTGCATAATACCCAAAATAATGCTGTACAAAACTATTTTCTCTGCATAAAGACTATATCCAGATTCTAACTTCCACAGATATATCTGTGGAAAAATTATCGCAAACAGATATTGTTTTATGAATAAATAAACCAAGTGCAAAACCTTGATGTTTGTACATTTATACAATGTACAATATGAAGGAATTGGAACCAAATTTTTTTACAGGAAGCAGAAAGTCAACATCCCATTTGTGGTAGGTCTGTAACTCAATTAGAGTGTATCTTGTGAATGGGTTAAAAATATCAGTGAAAATCCCTCTCAGCCTTTCGACTCTAATGACCCACTCGTGACTCTCACACAAAGTGTAGGACCCTGTTTCCGGAGAAGCACAAAAGGCATGTGTTGTCAAAGTGTCTGCAGCTCTCCTTTGGGTTTCCCCGTGAGTCTGCTCTTCAGATCAGAGCATAGGCCACTGAAACATACAGTAAGCTCAGTGTGAACTGGACTTTCAAACTTGCAGCAACATTAGCAGAAGATGTAAGAATTTAATCAGCTTGAGGCAAGAAGTTGAGTGTTGAACAATTTAAAAATCTGGTCCTGCAACAATCATCAAATTTCTCTTTTACAGCCTCAACAACCCAAAATAAAGGCCTTCTTATAGTTTTTTATTCAACAGATGGATAACTTTTTTATTTATACATTTACAAAAAGTATTATATTATAGATTAATTAGTATTGATGCCAAAAGAGCTGAATGCCCATGACACCTGCTGCTCTCTTTTCAATTACTCTCTGACGATTTGAACACTGCACTCACTGAGGAAGTTATTAGTTAAATGCCCCAAAATAACAAACCCACCTGTAACAATGACCAATGTCCAGTGCTGGAATAGACCCTCTTTCCGTTTGGACGACACTGGTCCTTGTTGACATCGGTAAAGACACATGGGAGCGTCCCTCATTTAAAGAGAGCATGTGATTGGTCAAAGGATCCAGTGCTGAATAACCTCTTCTGTTAAAATCTTTGATAATATCTGTGGTTCAAACATTTGCTCGGGACCCACTCAACCTCTTGAGCCGACTAAAATGTGGGTGTAAATGTGGTGGCTGAAGAGGGGATCAAGGTAATATCAAATAATAAGGATTAGGATTATGGACTATTACACTAAAATAATATGTTCCAAATTGCTTGTTATTCAGTATTTAAACTTTTGTTGGAAGTTAAATTAAATCATTTACAATCATCTCTCATTTGAAGTTACTTTTCCTTGTCCCAGGACACGTGGGAAGCCTCCTCAGCTCTTACACTTCAGTCGGACGTTTCATTTACCGTTTCCACTGTTCTCACATAGTCACACACTCCGCTGCACGGCCCTGACTTTGTCTCACGCGCCTCGAGGTCGTGGCCCCTGCTTTAGCCCCAGATGGTGACACAAAGACACAGAGTGTAGTCCTCTTCAGCAGCCGCCAAAACCCAGAGTCCCCCAGCTGCTTCTTCAAACAACCTCCCCTTTGGAAAACCAAAAGTCTGACTCGTAAAAGCCCGAACACAGAGGCTGATAAAAGAGGCTGCCGTCTGCCTTTCAGCCACTCTCGGGGGAAATAATCCAAAGAAAAGACGAGATAAGTCACTGAGATATAGGCCTAAAGTCTGCAATGGACTTCTCGAAATGCACTGTGAAGCTGTATCTGTAAATTAGAAATTTAATTAGATTCAACAAAGAAACGTAAAGCCTCAATTTGGAGTAATTAGTTGTTCAAGAAGCAGCTCAGGAATTGCATTCAGCAATTAAAAGTCACGATAAAAATTGACATAGCAATTGTTGGTTATGTTTATGTATATATCATTCAAATAAAATGGTGGGAGAAAGAGAATATCCTGGCACTATAGTCAATGGTATCTCTGTGTTGATTAGACTACAGACCCCGCCCACACAGAGCACTACTACAGACTACAGACTCCGCCCACACAGAGCACTACTACAGACTACAGACTACAGACCCCGCCCACAAAGAGCACTACTACAGACTACAGACCCCGCCCACACAGAGCACTACTACAGACTACAGACTCGCCCACACAGAGCACTACTACAGACTACAGACCCGCCCACACAGAGCACTACTACAGACTACAGACCCCGCCCACACAGAGCACTACTACAGACTACAGACTCCGCCCACACAGAGCACTACTACAGACTACAGACCCCGCCCACACAGAGCACTACTACAGACTACAGACCCCGCCCACACAGAGCACTACTACAGACTACAGACCCCGCCCACACAGAGCACTACTACAGACTACAGACTCCGCCCACACAGAGCACTACTACAGACTACAGACCCCGCCCACACAGAGCACTTCTACAGACTACAGACCCCGCCCACACAGAGCACTACTACAGACTACAGACCCCGCCCACACAGAGCACTACTACAGACTACAGACCCCGCCCACACAGAGCACTTCTACAAACCCCGCCCACACAGAGCACTACTACAGACTACAGACTCCGCCCACACAGAGCACTACTACAGACTACAGACCCCGCCCACACAGAGCACTACTACAGACTACAGACCCCGCCCACACAGAGCACTACTACAGACTACAGACTCCGCCCACACAGAGCACTACTACAGACTACAGACCCCGCCCACACAGAGCACTACTACAGACTACAGACTCGCCCACACAAAGCACTACTACAGACTACAGACCCCGCCCACACAGAGCACTACTACAGACTACAGACCCCGCCCACACAGAGCACTACTACAGACCCCGCCCACACAGAGCACTACTACAAACCCCGCCCACACAGAGCACTACTACAAACCCCGCCCACACAGAGCACTATTACAGACCCCGCCCACACAGAGCACTATTACAGACCCCGCCCACACAGAGCACTATTACAGACCCCGCCCACACAGAGCACTATTACAGACCCCGCCCACACAGAGCAGGTGGTGTCGTTCAAACTCAGCCATGGCAGCGTCTAAAGTGGGAGGAAGTGAATCAGATCCTGACAAACTATTGACTTGATAATAAATGTCAGCGTGACTTGTTCCTTTCACACCCTTTATTCAAAACCGACCACGACAACAGTGATAAATGCCGAGAATATGATTTACGTAATTGTTATGCAGCGTTAATAGACTTGGTTTGAACTCAGGGCCCTGTTAGTCATGCTACACTCAGACCTGTTCCCTTTTGTCTCTACATGAACTGTACTGGATGAGCATGAGATATTTTCTCCTTTTAAAGAAGATCTGTCTACTTCCTGCTGGCCTGACAGAAAAATCTGATGCAGCATTAAGTCAGAAGCATGTTTACAGACACCAACAATAATTAGTTTAGTCTTGTCTCCACCTCTGCACAGATATGCTACATTAGTTTGAATGAAGTATACGCTGCCGACTGAAGAAACAGGGCTGGCTCTATGAACAACGCAGTATTGAACGTAACTATATCAGAAGTTTTATGTTTATTTATTGGGGTCAATTAGAATAGAACACAAATAAATTGTATTGTGATGACACCTGTCATTTACATCCTGACTCACCTTCACCTTTTTCAAACCATCATTTGACAAACTTTGAATTTTGTAAACATTTCTTTATTGCAATAATTCTAAAAATGATTGCTTGGGTGACCATTTATTACAAACCAAATGTGGGACAAGTCGGTTTATACGGGACAAAGTGGGAAAATGCGGCTTGTGCAGGACCCTTTATTATTATTAGACAAATATACGGCGGTAACGGAGAATTCTCTCTGACATAGCTCACAAAAAGAGTCTCCTTGGACTGGATTTTCCTAAGAATAGTCTTTTCCCAATCCTTATTGAAGCAGCATTTCCTTTTTAAGCCATACTTTTTTGTGTTTCGTTTAAAATAAGGTCTTTTCTTTTTTAGTTGTTCGAGGCTTTACATTGTGGGCGGAGCTTTTGTCGGCAGCAGAGTCACCGACAGGTCGACCTGCTCAGAGCTGTCTTTCTTTGTTACAACTCGACATAAAGCTGATCTTTCCTGAATTATCTACAGCCAATCAAAATGCAGGAGTATTCGGGAACACTGACTGCGCTTGGTGTTTATTTTTCAGAAACGCGTGATCGTTTGAGATTTAATTTGGCGACTGACCGTGTGAAGTGGTCGACGAGGCAGCCCACCAGTTCTCCGACTCGGTCCTGGTTCGAGGCCAGCTGTCCTCGCTGCAGACACATGAGCACGTCGTCCTGAGTCGAAGTGTGTAGCGCCACCATCTGGTCGGCTCCGCTGGTCACGCTCAGACCCGTTAACTATAGAAAAACACAGGTAAATTAAAACTATTAAAGACATCGAGGGGTGAAGTTAATGTTGATGACAAAAGACTAAAATATTCTTATTTCATCTTCTACGTTATTTTCCTCTTAGATCAGACACCTGACCTTCAGTGACACGGCTTACTCTAGAGGTTATTCATTTACCTAAAAAGGGCAGGGATTATCACAGAGAGGTATGTGGATTATTTCTGATCAGAGAATGTAGGGTGAGAGAAATTACACCGAGCCTCACGTGGAGGAGTGGACGAGGCATGACCTAGATTCAGTTTTGTACAAAGATACAGCAGTGAAGACAGGAGTTAAGGGAGAGTAGGAGAAGAAAGAATAAGGGTTAAACTGGTCAGTTTTAAAACAGAGAGTCTCAGAAGCTGGCTCACTTTTCATTAAGGCCGATCTCAGGAGCACGTTAAGATCCACATCAGCTCAAGGCAGTGCAACTAAAGTATAAATAAACTCATGAAAGAAACATTGTGCCTCTAAGCTTTCATTTAAAAACGTGTCCAGTCTCTCTAGCACGTCTTTTAGTACATACTATAAAAAAACAGTAATATTTCTAGCTGGTTTGAAAGGTTTCGTTTTTTTAATCCAATCAATGGAGTTTTCTAGAAGTAATGTAAAATATTGTAGCTCACAATCTTACCAAGCTGAAAAACTGTCCTGAGATCACTTTGAATTTAAGACAATAGAAACCAGTTTTCTCAGAAGGAGGGGCTTAGCCTGAAACTGCTGTGATTGGACGAGGCTAGTCTGGTTTCACTGTTAAGAGTTGAACAGGTAGTGTCCTGGTGAGGTCTTTGCTCCTGTCAACCATTAGCAGAACTACTCTCTTCAGGTGTTAATGTCCTTCTAGAATAGACCCAACTGCAGTACATTTTCAACAGTAGAGTTAGCATTAGCCACCAAACACGACAACTTAGCAGGCCACACAAATGCATTAAGTAAACGTTAGATCTATTTTTACAATTCACTAGTGACAAAAAAAATAAAAGTGTGATGGAGGAGTCAAGGAGCGGACAGAGAATGGAGAATAAGCCTCTTAAAGCTGCAGGTTAATCCTGCTGTGTGGAACACGTCTGTGACATCATCCTCTGGTACAAACTGTCCCATCTGAGGAGAGGGACACACTGCAGAGGACTCTTTTACATCCCAGAAGTCAGACTGAACCGTCCTTCTGATAAAATATATGTCCTTTTCACTTTCTGGCCTGAATAAGGCTCACGGCCCTCGGTCTGAGCAGCGTCGCTAACGGCACTGCTATCTTTAGCTCCTCGGCTGCTGTGTAATGAAGCTTTTTAACCCGCTCTGACTGTGTTTCTGTGGAGCTCCGAACGCTCACAGACCTCGTTAGGTTCAGTGTGGGTGTCTTTGGGCTGTACTCAAATAATTAGCAAAGTTTACACTATAGTTTTCACACTGGTCTATAAAAGGTAAGTCTACAAATAGTGTTTTAGTTTGACATCAGCCTTTAACACTCACAATATTAAAGTCAAATTACTTGTCTTGTTTTAGGACAAGTAAAAAAAACCTGCTACAAGCTCTAAAGGAGACGAGAACAGATTTGTTTTCCTGGAGTATGCAGAACACAAAAGGCTAACCCATACATTAATAAAACATATGCTGCAACAGACTTTCTGTTGGTGTAAGCTGGGGCTGTTTATCAGGTAGTTAGTAAAACATATCTTTGTTCTTATATATTTGGTACATATACTGTATATTCTTTTTTTAGTTTAGATAAGAGCCTCTTAAATCAGAACTCAAGCCACTGACCTGACACAAACCTTGAGAGTCTGAGCCACACTGACAGTTCAAAAGCCTCCTGACTCAGTTGAACAGGTTTAACACCCTTAAAGTCAGAAGGAGAACAGGATATGCTCTTATTGTATCGTCCTCTCCGAGTGAAAGGATGGAAGTGAACCAGGTCCGAAAGTGATGGGGCCTGTGAGTTCTTTTGAGACGAAGGAGGACTTAATGTGAGGACAGACTGACCCACACATACATCCTGCGTCTGCTCGTTGGTTAAAAACAGACATCGTATCTCTCAATTACATCATGTTGTGTTTATGTACTTTTTGTTCAGATGACAACAGGTGTAAGAAATGTTCTGAGCTAATGCTATTGTTTTCTATAAAACAAATCTAAACCCATACATAAGTGAGCTGCTATAAACACATTTGTGCCTCAGTTCAGGAGGTCATGATTTAAAAACTGTGAGTATGACCTTTGACCTGTGTAACCCACAAGCCCCAAGCCGGATATATCTGAGAAACAACCAGACACTAAACATATATTTACACTTTGCAAACCTAAATGATGTGATATTTAGAAACATGCTGTGGTTAGTTACTCACAGACTCTAAAGGCAGCCTCTTCAGGACCTTGTACTGTTTCTTCGGCTCCAGTTTGTAAATGTATTTATCTGTGACCAGCAGCCCTCGGTCTGTGCTTTTGTTGAATCTATTCACCTGAGAAAGAAAACAGACAGAGAAACAAAGACTTTATTTTATTGTTAAAAGTGACCATTACTAGCATCAAGAAAATTCTTTAATTAGCTTTGTTCATAGACAACATCATGTCCCTGCAGGGCTACCGTAGCTGCTCAAAGGCTGTTAAAAGGAGATTGATATAGTTTGACATGATATAGTTTGTAGTATCGAATAGAATAAATCATATAATTGTTTTTCTAGTGCATGTTTGGTGTACAACGCTGTTTGAACTCGAGTGAACAGAGTTATTTAGCCATGTCTCTATTACATACAGTACCTTTCTGCAGAAGCCTGAGAACAGGACTTGACTAAACTCGCTCTTGTTCCTGAGTTCTTTGGAAACTCGGATGAAGCTGGATGAGGTCTGAGGACAGTCTCTCTCCTGGAAAATAATAAACAAACACACA
Organism: Neodontobutis hainanensis; assembly: GCA_024349245.1. Classification (NCBI taxonomy): domain Eukaryota; kingdom Metazoa; phylum Chordata; class Actinopteri; order Gobiiformes; family Odontobutidae; genus Neodontobutis; species Neodontobutis hainanensis. The sequence continues at coordinate 1,723,246 of JALDNG010000114.1, forward strand.
TTATTTACCTTTTAAAAATACCACCAGCAGCTGTGGACTCCCTCTCAACTCTGAGTGACTTTTTGTGAGCCTCTTTAAAGTTCATTCATTCATTTTCTACCGCTTTGTCCCGTTAGGGCTCACGGGTGACTGGAGCCTATCCCAGCAGCTTTGGGCCAGAGGCGGGGTACACCCTGGACAGTGGACAGTTAGTCACAGGTTTTAAATGACATTTCATTTTTCAAAACGTAATTGTAGTCATGGCCAGCAGGGGGAGTAATGAGCAGAACGCAGCAGAAAGACATCAAAGAACAAGGTCAATGAAAGGCTGTGGAAAAAGCAAAACTGTGATATGAGATCAATTATTCTTTTTCTTAACTTAACTTTAACTCTGACAGTGGCGCTTCTTTTTTTTTTTTTGCCGTTTTTGCAAAAAAAAAATAAAAAATAAAAAATAAAAAATTTATATATATATATATATATATATGTGTGTATATATATACATAAAACAGCAAAATCAGCAAGTTGAGCTGTGCCCACTGCAGCAGAGCAAGAGTCAAAAACTAAAAATATGTGCTGATGTAACGTGAACAAGCGGCTCCTTTTGTGTTCATTTGTTCATTTTAATTTTTTTAAAAATGTACTGACAATGTAATTTAAGCTTATGCTGTAAAACCAGAGAGACGTTAACTAGCAGTAAGTTACCGTAAAACTATGGCAGGATCTTTCTCCCCACTGTAGGATAAATAATCAGTAATCTTTGAGACCTGATTAAGTTTGAGAGTTCAAACTGAAGGTCAGCGTCGAGGTCAGTGACATTTGGTTTCACAGGAGTTTTTAAATCTGCACCATTGGACTTTCCCTGACGCTCACAGTTTTACTGCGGTCTCTCTTCAGTCGATCTGGAGAAATACTATAATCAGACTAGAGTCGAGGGCCTACAGAGACATGTTTTTATTATCATTATTATTATTATTACGTTTGCTCGGCGTAGCCTGGGGAGAAGGGTGACCTCTTAGGTATTGTATTTGAAGTTTTAAAACATATTCACTCTGAAAACCACTACACAGTGATAAATCTAACACTGTAGACGATCATGGACCAAGGGATTACGGAATGATAGAAAAGCAATACGTGGAAGTGAGGAGTTTGGAAAAAGAGCGTACAGAGTAAACTACAATTATAAACTGCTTTGATAAATTCATTAGAAAAAAAGATGTATATCAGAGATTAAAATGTAATTGAAAGTTTTTTGTGAATCATGAAATGTAATCTTTTTTAAATGATGTCCTAATGTTGGTACAGTGGAAATTTAAAGCAACACTAACCTTTCAGACTCTACACCTCCTACCAAACGACAAATTCACATGATATTAATAACTTTTTCGTAAATAATTTGATTTGTTATAATACACATTCGCTTGGATCTGACAGTTTTCTGATTAAACAGGAATGTGCCCCACAACTCAACTTTACAGAGTGGCTTATCTCTCAAACCAGACGCACTTTAAAACGAGTTGCTCTAATATTTAGCCGTAAAGATTTTCTTTTTGGGTCAAAGTTGAAAACCTTGTTGGTGCCACTGGGCTTGAGTCACCTGTGATTACATTTCAAGGTTAGACAAAGTTGGATTCCAGTAAAAGTAGCTCCACAGTTTCTTTGTGGCTCTCTCTGCTTCTGCTCTGCTTCTGCTCTGGTTCTGTTCTGTTCCAGACCCACAGCGCTGCACTGATCTATAGGTCTCTGTGGGTTTTACTCCATCACGCCTGAAGCAGGGGTCGGAGGTCGAGGGTCGGACTGTGAGCTGATCACGCTCTCAGGCCACACAGGCGTCTCACTCTCACAGTCGTAACCATTAAACGGCCTCAGATTAACGCTAAGTGAGTGGTTAAAGGAGGGCCACATGTTCGACTCATATAGACACAGCTTTACTACGGCTTCAAACAAAATCCACTCTTTGTTTTTTTCCTTCGGGGGATTAAAAAGTAATGCTGTCTGGACTGTCGGAAAAACTCAGAAATGTTTTATTCTTACTTTGCAAAATAAACTGGGAATGCACATGACCTACATAGATGTAACCCAGTTCAGGGCAAAGCCAACATGTCTCCAACTTGAAAATATGATTTGTGTTTTCTTTCTTCTCCTAGGAATAAAGTGGATTCAGTATCTTATCTGTGATCATGGTGCTACTGCCAGATGAACCAAAAACAACATAAAAATGCCTTGTACCATCACAAATACTGGCCTCATTATCTTACATTACATTTCTCAGAACGATGTCAGATACAGGAAGAAACTGAGGACCTTCATGAGAACGCAGCAGAAGAGTGTCATTTGTCACGACTTTATGGTAACGAACGGAATAAGAAAAGAAAAAAGTCACGCGGTATATTTTTGTGGCGTTGTGGGCTGCTTTTCACTTCATGGTCTGAGGTTCGTATTCACGCATCACAAATTAGCGTTGCCTGTATCTGTAATGTGTTTGTTCAGTAAAACTCCACAGGCCAGGTAAGTGTAGCATGTGCAGAAGACAGGTAAGTCTTCTAAAGGTTAAAACTAAACGGAGTCTTACGTTGGCGAGGTAGTCCCTCTCCCAGGCTCGGTGGAAGCCCCAGTCCTTCCTCTCTCTGCCCAGAGCCGTGAACGCTGCCACTTTAGCTCTAACCTCCAACATGTCGGACGGAGGGATGTTCTTCACGATCTGTCGAGCCCACCACCTGAGAACCGGCAGAAAAGACCACGGAGTGAGTGAGGATACAGTTTAAATCCACAAAAGGCCGGTGTGTTCCTTGACCTTTGCTGGAGACGAACGGTGATCTTGTGAAACCTGGACAGCGCTGCAGGAGGAGTGGGCCACTGCACGCTCCGGCCGTAATCAGGCATCGTCCGGACGTTGGCGAACCTCCGCTCCACCTCCCAGAAGTGAGCTTTGACTTTGTAGCGTTTGTAGCAGCCCATAATGAAGTAGATGGCCCTCATTCGTCTGCATCTCATCCGCGCGAGAGCTCCACGCCAAACCTGCCACAACAAGAAGAGAAAGGGTTTGAAACGGGAGCAAAAATCAGAGGTTCTCAGCTGAAAGTAGAACACAGATTTTGTATTAACAATCAAGTCACATCTGCTTTTATATACATTTTTAATTTTGTGTTTAATCTCGCCAAAACTCCTTCCAGTACTTGACTTGGTCAATGTGGTCTCAACAACAACACTACCTGTAAAAACAGATCACCTTTTAGTCGGGTTCCACTCATTCTGAAAAGTGGCTAAAGGAATTTCTTCTCCAAAATGAGTGAGCATGGTTTTACATGTGTTCACACGGCCCGTGCATTTAGAAATACTTTCCACAGATTGACTCTATTCTGAGTGGGACTGGTCACACACTGGCTTTTTTAGAGAAAAAAACATCAGGTAAGTCTAAAACAGAAACCAGAAGTTTGTTTTTATGGGGGGAGGATTGGACAAACTGAACAAAAGAAAATGGACATTATAAGATTTATGTGCACTGTAAGAAAAGGAAAAATACATTTTAAATAAAAAATACATGTGTCTGTAACATATTTTCCACATTTATGCTGTAAACATTGTATTATTATAAAGAAGCCTCTTATTTCAAATGCACAACACCGGCTGATGTGATTGTGCCCAGTTTAACCACTTTAGAACATGTTTTAGACTGTTGTCATCTGAACTGAATATTCATTAAAGTTATGTTTGTGTGTGTACAAGTAAAGTTAGACTCGTGCTCCAGTTACCGAGGCATGCTTTTCTGCAGAGTCTTCAAACTGGGGCAAAAACTAGGAGAGGAGCTCTTCATGAAGGTAATTACTGATATGACTCTGCACAGATATTGTTGAGCACTGCTGGAGAAGATGATTTATCCTGTACCTTCTGCAGAAAGAGCACTAGAATCGGGATGAGTGCGGCCCTCTCCTGCTCCAGACTGAACAGAGACCGAGGCGTTCGCACAAACAGCTTGGTTCTGCCGTACTCCACGTCGACCTCGAAGCCGTGCTGCACCACGATGGCCTTCACCGCCTCCTGGTCTGTGGCCATCATGTGGTTCGGCCAGGTGTACTCACAGGTCATCTTATATCTGCCACAGATTTAACACAAAGAAAGGATTTCACCGGTTACACCCAAATCCTGCCGACCACAGAGAGTCCCCTGACGCACGTCCAGCGTCAGGAGACGTCCACAGGCCTTACCTCTGCAGGAAGCGCTCGTACGGCTGTCTGTAGGCGAACCCCGCTCTACGGACCATCACGTTCTCCAACAGACCCAAGTACGCCACCTGGTGTTGGCAGCGCGCGTCGTCAAACAGAACCGGGGACTTCATCTCGTTGGGCTTTATACAGCGAACGTAGTACGGCTCCTAAAAGACAGACGAGCCGGTCAAAGACTAGACAAAAACACTTTTCAAATCTGTTTGTAGGAATTTTAAATTAAAAGCATTTATCCACAAACATTTACTTTTAATGTCCATTTAAAGTACAACTTCAACAACTGTAAATTACTCTGTATTTATAACCTATTAACATTCAAATAAAACCACTCAAAATCTATCCAGATTAGTTCAAAACAAAATGAGGGCAATCTAAAACTTACGCCCATTCAAACTATTTCAAATCCAATTTAAACCACTTTAACCAAAGTCTTAATTCATTCAAATCCAATGTAGATGTTTAAAATCCAAATCCTTTAAACCTGTTTAAATGCATTTAAAGTCTATCTAAAACCTCTTAAACTGGTGGAAGTCCAAATAAAGTCATTTAAATCGTAAAACCATTCACAACCAGCGCCCACAGCTTAAACCTCTTCAAAGATCTATTTGAAACTTGTTAAAATCCAACAACAGCCACTTAAAATCTAAATCCCAACACCAATTTAAATGGGTTGAAATCAAACACTAAAAAAACTTTATAAAAAAAATATTGTATTCTATTGGATGCCCTGAAAAAGTCCAGTTTAAAATCAGTTTACACACCTTTAAACCTGTTTGAATTTGAAGTCTTATGTTATCATTATGTTACAAAATAAAACCTAGAACCTATTACAATGCAACTAAAACCATTTCTCATCACTTTCTGTTCATTAAAACCTGTTTGTTGTAAACACTGAGCGTCCGAGTGAATAAAAAAGCTCCAAAAGGTGGACAGCACGTCCTCGTCTCCGACACCGAAAAGAGCACGTCACCATGAACAGCTCTGACTCGCTCGGACACAAACCGCTGAAGAACGACTCTGACGACAGCCGAGTAAACACACGTGAGATCAGGACTGGAAAAACCCTGATGTGACACTTGAGGCTCGACTTTGTGCTAAATGTCAGTGTTTACCAGAGCCTCGTGTTTCTGGAGGGTATGGTAAAGATAATGCACAGGTTAAAGATAAGGAAGTAAACTTTTAGAGGTTTCAAACACTTGTTCCACCAATCGTTTGATCTGTCGACAGAAAATCCTCCCTCAGACAAACACCAGACTCACTTTATAATAACTTCACACACAACAATGAACATGAGAAACACTTGCAACATAAAAGAGGGAGGTCCTGGGCCTTGTATCCAGAAGATAAATTGGTGTTTTAACGATGTTTTTGGACTCACAAAGTTGGTTAACTGTCTAATGAGGGAGATCTCTGTGGAAACGGAACAGCTAAACTATTCCGGAGCAGGTTAAGATTGAAATAGAGGAAAGAAACAAGCTCAGTGACCGATCAACAACAGGAAACAAAGCTGCGGCTGGTGTGAAAAAGGAGTGGGAAAAGAGTGATGCTAAGAAGAATCCCTGTGGAGACCCTAAAGAAACTGTAGAGGGACAAAAGTGTGTGCACCAGCAGCACATCTGACGGAAACACAAAGCAAACGCGAGTATTAACTTTGACTAGTGACATTGTAATGGAACATCCTCAAGTTAAAACTTCCAGAAGAATCAGAAAAGCTTTAATAATCTGTATTATGTAAAACAAACATCAATGTGATAATGTTATTTAGTGCTGTTCCTTCTGTCAGAGTTTAGTGTCATTTGCTCCAAACTCTAGTCTGTTCTTGAGACTTACATCTATACAACTATATTACATAACCTTTTATAATGGCTTTAACAAGTTTTTGTGGCTCCAGATTCTTAAAACTGTGACGTTTAAAGGCATAAAAACGTAACGCAGAAGTCAGTTGCGGATGTAAGTTGGGATTGAACAGACCTTGCAGGCCAGTTTGTCGACCAAAGCCACGATGGAGTTCTTGAAGAGTGTCGCTGCAGTGAGGGGTCGTTTGGTGACTTCTGTGATGCCCAGCTGTCCGTCGGGCCACATCTGCGACAAAACTGGGTTAGCGCTGCGAGACACAGAAAGTGACAAAGTGAGAGTCGAAAAATAGGGCAAAGAGTAGAAACTAGTTTTACAAAAGTAGTTTAAACCAGTATTAACTACATTTAGGGCATATACTAATGCTATTTATATAAGTTTTCATCCCTGCTGCCATAAAGACACTAAACCATTTCACAAACTCACACTTTTCCATGTCTCTGAATGCATTTGTATTTATCATCTGTAACTGTTCTGATTATTATTGTTGACTCAGATGATCGAAGCATACGTCATGGTGTAACCAACTTGTTGTGAGGTTATTAATAAAAGATTCGGATTCTGATGAAAAAGCATCACGATGTTGGTAAAATTGTTGGTGTGATTTTTTTGGCACCTGTTGAACATGAGCCGCTTGAAATCCTGGAAAAGCATGTCCTTGTTTTTGTCCAGAAACCCCTCAATGGAATATCTGTAACAAACAGAAACAGAGAAAAGGCATGAGACATATGTGCATATCTTCGTTTTAAATGCACTGTCTACAACAGCTCACATTTCCAAATAAATCTTAACTTCAACCTGCCCGGTGTTTGTTGGAGTTTTAGAAGGAGGTTGTTTGTACAGAGGTAAATAAAAGACGTTCAAACACATGGTCAATGCTGCCTCAAATTCACTGTAGCTCTCGTTTTCACAAAGATTTCACATATTTTGACAAAGAAAGCTTCTACTGCAACCGAATTCCGAGCCAAGGAGTTCCACAGGGTTCAATGACTGGACCCTTTAACTTTACAAATGATATAACCCTCCCAAAAACGCAAGTCAACTCCATCTATAAATGAATTCTGATTAAAACAACAATAAAGTTTTGAAGATATCCTAAATCTGGAGTTCTAGTGCAGATTATCACAAGCTTACAGGTCTTTTATCTTTCCCACACACAATTCCCTTAAACAGAGCAAAAATGACAGAAAATTACTATAATAATTTCTTGTAAAGAAAGACCCAATGATGAGACAACTACCATCTCAACAAGTGCCCCACTTAATTTAGACCACAGACTAAGTTTGTGACAACTTCAAATCTCACGGGGTCAAGGTGGAGTATCCAGAGTCTAACACAAAAACACAAACACACATCATTTTTATTACGTTATTGCATTAACGGTAGATAATGTGCACTTTGGCAAGCTGCGTTATTCTAAAGGCATTTTATTAGATGACTTTATTCATAACAACGATAAAACTATAAAAAAAGAATAGAAATAGGAATACTGAAGGGCGTAACATGCTCTTGACAAAACACATTAGGGACTGAAAAAGAGCCAAAGCCAATAAAACTTAGACAAAATAATATTTTAAGCTCACAGTGAACTTTAAAAGCGGATGTGAGTGAACTGGACATGAATAAAGGCTAAGCTCTTGGTAAATTACATCCGTTTTTCTTCCGACAATAACCGCAGCTGCAGAGCGTCACGTGTCGTCCGTCGGCTCCGTCCAGACTCACATCTGGAGATCTGGAGATAACAGAGTCCGACAGATGTGTCCCTGTGGCTCAACAACAGGACGGTCCACATGAGCAAAACACAGCCAGCTCATTGGACAGAGACACAGGAAGTGAGAGGAGGTCAGGAGACAAGACAGCAAGGTATGATCGTTTTTACACAAGCAGGACCAACATCACCCGGTCCTTGTTTGACCTTAGCCTAATGAACCTCCTGCCCCGGCCCCAGCCTTTGAGCCTCAAAAACCAAACTACAGACGCTTTTTTTTAACAACCTTTGATTGGACAGAGTTTTTAAAAAGGCTTGTCACGCCCCTTCGTCCTGCTCCACCTTCTTTCTTTATCTTTTGTTATTTCTTGTAGATGTCCTGTTTTCCTCGGACGGTTAGGGTCAGCTTTACATTGCTTCACTGTGGTTTTTATTTTCATTAGTTAGTCGGAGCATCAGTTATCTAAAGGCATTTGTTGTTTCCATTGTCGTTCATGCAGGTACAAGTGCAGGCCTGAGGTGTAGCTTACAGAAAGAGCCTAAGAGGTGGAACATACCAGAGAATAAAGTGGTACAGTGAGGACATTTTATATAAGAGTGCTCTTTAAAGTGCTGTGTTCGCAGACTCGGAGACTGCAGGGAATTACAGCGAAGGGAAACAAGGCCAGGTGAGCGTCGCAGTGCGGATGAAGAGGAGGGTGAGAAGTGGGTCACAGCTTTGGATAGAGATGGCTCCGGGCTGGGACACGGGTATATTTAGACAGAGACGGGATGGGATTGGGGTCCAAAGCCACTGGAAGCGAACAGGACAGTGTTGTCTAAAGACAATCTAGAGTTGAACAAGTAAAAGACTCCTGCGATCTAAAAACAACATGGCTCTGAAGTCTGTGTATGAACAGAACATTAAAAATCATTTATATAAGAGACAGCAGAGGGCCTTGTTTGACCCACCGTGAGGTCAAAGGGCAGACAGCTCAGCGGGTCTGACCTAAACTCGGCCGGAGCTGACGCCGGTGACGAGGACCGACTGTGACAGAAACAGCCATCTGTCACATCTCTGCAGAAATATGACAGGTTTCTGCAGGAGTAGCTTTAATTGAGTCGACAATACAAAAATACAGATTATTCTCAAAGCAGACACAGATTTTAGAGCCATGTTTCTATTTTTAAAAGGTTTTATCTGTGACTTAGTTTGACCTGATTTTAAACATGAAGCGCAGTAAGGTCTGTCAACATTGAATCAATGGCAACAGAAACACAGAGAACGTGTTTTAAAAACATAAAACCATCACAGTTAATGCACGTATCTAAGTGTAAACATTACACTAAATATTAGATTTCTATCAACATGTAAATGTGGAAAGCCTACACAAATATACTGTCACTGTGAGCCTGCTCTGCCGTGGGGTTTCAGAGATGGTTAAACTGTGAGTTTTGGTGCTGAGCGTCGTGTTCAGGACGGATTTCCACGAGATCTAAAATAAACCCGGTTCTCCTTGATTACTGCTGTAACCTCTCGCTCGGCCAAAAACTGTCCCATCAGCTGGCTCTGTCCGTTCCCTTGACACATTAACGTCCTCGTCCGCTCAGATGAGGCCGGGACACGTGAGCTCGGGGTAAAGCCGTGAAGAGGGACAGGGGCCTCAGCTGGACATCGCAGCCTTTCAACGAGTCGACAGATTTTCACAAAGTGTCTAAAACCTGTTCAAATCCATCTAAAACCTGTTCAAATCCATCTAAAACCTGTTCAAATCCAACTGAAACCTGACCAAATCCAACTAAAACCTGATCAAATCCAACTGAAACCTGTTCAAATCCATCTAAAACCTGTTCAAATACATCTACAACCTGTTCAAATCCAACTGAAACCTGCTCAAATCCAACTAAAACCTGATCAAATCCAACTGAAACCTGTTCAAATCCATCTAAAACCTGTTCAAATACATCTAAAACCTGTTCAAATCCATCTAAAACCTGTTCAAATCCATCTAAAACCTGTTCAAATCCATCTAAAACCTGTTCAAATCCATCTAAAACCTGTTCAAATACATCTACAACCTGTTCAAATCCAACTGAAACCTGCTCAAATCCAACTAAAACCTGATCAAATCCATCTAAAAACCTGTTCAAATCCAACTGAAACCTGCTCAAATCCTACTAAAACCTGTTCAAATCCATCTAAAACCTGTTGAAATCCATCTAAAACCTGTTCAAATCCATCTAAAACCTGTTCAAATCCATCTAAAACCTGTTCAAATCCATCTAAAACCTGTTCAAATCATCTACAACCTGTTCAAATCCATCTGAAACCTGTTCAAATCCAACTGAAACCTGTTCAAATCCATCTAAAAACCTGTTCAAATCCAACTGAAACCTGCTCAAATCCTACTAAAACCTGTTCAAATCCATCTAAAACCTGTTGAAATCCATCTAAAACCTGTTCAAATCCATTTAAAACCTGTTCAAATCCAACTGAAACCTCTTCAAATCCATCTAAAACCTGTTCAAATCCATCTAAAACCTGTTCAAATCCATCTAAAACCTGTTCAAATCCATCTAAAACCTGTTCAAATCCAACTGAAACTAGTTCAAATCCATCTAAAACCTGCTCAAATCCATCTAAAACCTGTTCAAATCCATCTAAAACCTGTTCAAATCCAACTGAAACTAGTTCAAATCCAACTGAAACCAGTTCAAATCCAACTAAAACCAAATCTAAAACTTCCAGTTTTTAGGTTGTTAAAGCTGAACTACCAAAAAAAGTATATAACTTTGTTATTAACATTTTTTAACCACACAATCCACTTTTGGGGCCCGACCCACGAGTTGTGAATGCTTGAATTAAAGTATCACTGTTCTCTTGTTCTGTGTTTCTCCATCTACTCTACATCTTTAGACAGGTATAATTCCTAATCCAGTGTTATTCTTGACACTGGTATTGCATCATTCATCTGGTCGTTAAAGCTGCCGCAGGTGAAATGCTTCAGTGAATAACTCAGACTGATGCTCTTTAATAGGATTATTCAGTTTACACATGAACTCGACACCACTTCCTGTCACTTTTCAGTCAGGGGCCAAAAGTGTGCGTTTTCCAAACTCACGTGACTTCTCCGGCGTAGTGTTGGATTCGGAAGTGCTTCTGAAACTCCAGGCTTTTATCAGAAGGGTTCAACTAAAAGAGGAAAACAATATTCAAACAATACAGTGACGGAAAAGCCTTTAAAAAGTGATGTGTTAGTTATATTTCTTTGTACATAAACATATGGATGTATGAATGCATCATTTCCATTTTGACAAGTGTTAAAATGAATTTGAGTGGAAGGGTTATGGGATGTATTTTGAAGTCTGTGATTAACCATTGGTCTCTAAATAATGAGGAAACACTGCTCTCTACTGGTAGCAAAGGAAACAACAGCAGAGAGTTTAAAACAAGAATAACAAGAGTAGCTAAAGACAAAAATCAGCTTTATAATTTGAAGGTTAAAGAGAAAGACGTTAATGTTGAGTTTTATTGTCATTAATAGTGCTTATGCTAATCAGATTTCACTTAAACAGTCTTTGATGAAGAAGCACATGTCCTAAAACTCCAGAATCTGTTGGTATTATTCAGTTTGTATTAATCTGAAGTAAGTGTCACGTGAAAATGGGACAATGCAAACTTCTTTGTGTCAAAAGTGCGTCCTCTCACCTTGCGGGACGTGTAGTGCGGATGCTGGGCCAGTTTGGTGTCCATACTCTGCAGACAAACTGTGTCTGTGACTTTTCCAGCGGAGAGACACGCCTCGTCTAAAATGGCGATGATTCCTTTGTGAGACTGATCCACCAGGTCCACGATGATCTGGTTATTGAAGTATTCAATCTGCAAACATCAGGGAGACACACGCACATTCAGAATCTTCCTGAAAGCCTGAAACAGCCGTGTGCATGAATGTATGCTCACATGTTCCCACACAATGCCCTCTCTCTCATACTCTTCTTGTTCCTGTTGGAGGATGAGCTCAATGAAGAGTTGCTGCAGCTTCTCGTTGCAGTAGTTGATGCAGAACTGTTCAAAACTGATCAAAGGAAAGAAAACAAACATTTAGTCACATTATCAAGGCCAGTCGAGACTTTAAGGCAGTGCAGACCTGTTGTTGTCGAAGATCTCAAAGCCATAGATGTCCAGAACCCCGATGACTGTGTTTTTCCCATGAAGCACTGGGTTGTAGTCTTTAACCTCGATGACAGTGTTGATGCGGGCGACGATCCAGCCGAACAGTCTCTCGTACAGAGCCTACAGGGAACACAAAGTCTAAATCCTCCTTCTCAAAAAGAGACATATACATTTTATTTGGGAGATTGTGAGACTGTGCTGGTGTTAGTCGCAGAACCTTTGCAAAAGCGTTCCTCCCGAAGCAGGCGTCCTGTTCCGAGTGGCCCTTCTCGATGACCTCGCCGCCCCCTGTGGCCACCGTGCGGTACAGCAGACTTTTACTGACGCTCTCTGGATCTGTGTGGGTCAGCTCCGAAATATGGTTCACCGCTTCAGCTCCGACGATCTGGACAGACTCTCCATCGCTGTCAAACTGCAAATTACCCTGAAAAGACAGAGAGATCAGGTCAAAATCAGTGCGTTTTGGTTTTAATGCAGTTTTAGATGGATTTAAGCAGGTTTTAGATGGATTTAATAATAATAATAATAATAATAATGGGTTGGATTTATATAGCGCCTTTCTCAGGAACTCAAATCGCTTTACAGGTCGTCCATTATTCATTCATACACAGTCACACCGGTGATGATAAGCTACAACTGTAGCCACAGCTGCCCTGGGGCACACTGACAGAGACGTGGCAGCCATTCTGTGCCTACGGCCTCTCCGACCAACACCACATACATTCACTGCACATTCTTACACATTCATACGAGGCAAGGTGGGTTAAGTGTCTTGCCCAAGGACACAACGACAGTATTTTTTGTGGGGAGAGCGGGAATCGAACCCACCACCTTCCGGTTGAAGGACGACCGCTCTACCACTGAGCCACTGCCGCCGTTTTAGATGGATTTGAACAGGTTTTAGATGGATTTAAGCAGGTTTTAGATGGATTGGAACAGGTTTTAGATGGATTTAAGCAGGTTTTAGATGGATTGGAACAGGTTTGAAATGGATTTGAGCTGGTTTTAGAAGGATTTGAACAGGCTTTAGAAGGATTTGAACAGGTTTTAGATCAATCAATCAAACTTTATTTCTAAAGCACATTTAAAACTACATAAGTTGACCAAAGTTCTGCACGCCTTTGAGGGGGAACATTCTTTGTGTGACCGGTTGAGAAGCACGTGTGTCAAACACGCCAAGAATTGGCTTATAATACCTCTGTTGGTGACGCAGCTCATCAGCGGCAGCTGTGTGATTGCGCGCACCTGAACAGAGGGTATAAGAACGCATGACGCGGAAGCGTCTTCAGGTCAACTTTGTCTGAAGAGCGCTCGGACACGCCCAGTGCGGCACTGCAGCGCAGCATCTCGTTCCCGCTTTTTAAGGGAACAGGGTTACAGTCAAGTAACCCAAGATGTTCCCTATCAAAAGCTACACTCGATGCTGCGTAGCATACGCTATGGGGAACGAGAATACCAACGCCGCCGCACTGTAAGTGTCTGGACCCCCCGGGTTGTGAAGTGTGCACAACACAAAAGAGGTCTCAAACACGATTTTGGGATGATGACTCAAGGACATGCGAGCCCGGAGTAGCATGAACATCCAAGCTATAGAATCTAATGAATGTGTGCGGGGAGGACCAGCCTGCCGCATCACAAACTTGCTGCAGAGGGGCACCTTTTGCTAAAGCTGTTGAAGCTGCAACGCCTCTAGTAGAATGAGCCCTTACACCTATGGGCGAAGTTAGGCCAGGGCAATGGCATCCCTCACCCAACGTGATATAGTCTGTCTGGTAGCTGCCACCCCCAGCTTGCAGCCCCCGTAGCATATAAATAGCTGTTCGGACTTACGCCACTGGCTAGTGCGGTGGACATAAGTCTGGAGGGCACGTACTGGACACAGTAAGTGAAGTCTCTCCTGCTCCGGTGTTGTAAATGGCGGAGGACAGAAGGCTTCAAGAATGACCGGATTTATGGTCGAGAATGGAACTTTTGGAAGATAGTTAGGGTGAGGATGCAAAATGGCTTTGACCAGCCCAGGGGCAAAGTCTTGGCAGGAGGGTGAAACTGACAGAGCCTGCAAATCTCCAACCCTCTTGAGAGTGGTAATGGCCGTCAGAAGAACCATCTTTAGAGTCAGAAACCTGACAGGCGCTGACTCTAGTGGTTCAAAAGGAGTGCTTACTAAGCCCTCCAGTACTATAGCTAGGTCCCAGGAAGGAACTCTAGCTCTAGTGTGTGGTCTCAACCGCCTGGCCCTCGAATGAAGCGGGCAACCAGAGGGTGTCTCCCTATCGAGACCCCGTCAATCAGGGCGTGGCAAGCCGAAATGGCGGCCACAAAAACCCTGAGTGTGCTAGGATTAGTGCCCGAGGACAGTTTGTCCTGCAGAAACTTCAACACTGAAACAATCTGGCAGTGGACTGGGTCTGTATGGTGTGTAGCACACCAGGCATCAAAGACACGCCATTTGCAGGCATATGTTCTCCTAGTAGAGGAGACCTAGCACTCAAAATAGTCTCTACAACAGGGGCTGGGAGCCCGACGTCTCTTAATTGGTCCCCTCAGGGGCCAGGCGTAAGGTTCCAGAGCTCGGGCCGGGATGAAACACTGTCCCCTGTGCCTGAGAAAGGAGATCCCTCCTGGTCGGAATCGCCCATGGCGAGCCGTCGAGGAGAGATATTAGGTCTGAGAACCACACTCTGGTCGGCCAACGGGCGCTACTAGTAAGAGGCGCGACCCTGTTGACGGACCTTCGCCAGGACTCCGGGAGAAGAGCCACCGGGGAAATGCATAAAGGCGGAGTCTGGGCCACACATGGGCCATTGCGTCCAGACCCAGGGGAGCTGGAGGAGTCAGAGAGAAGTAGAGGGGACATTGTGCTGTCTGCTGTGAGGCAAAGAGGTCCACCTCTGCTTCGTAAAATCTTTCCCAGATTTGGCTCACTACCTCTGGGTGGAGTTTCCACTCCTTGTGTCACCGCTTGTCTGGACAATAAATCTGCTCCCACATTCAAGCGCCCGGGGATATAAATCGCCCTGAGGGACAGGAACTTGTCCTGAGCCCAAAGCAGCACCTGCTGCGCTAGCTTGTTCAAGCGGCACGAACGCAGTCCGCCCTGACGATTTATGTAAGAGACCACCGCTGTGCTGTCTACTTGTACTAGGACATGGTAGCCCTTTAGCCGCTGGAGGAAGTATTTCAGGGCCAGAAATACAGCCTTCATCTCGAGGCAATTGATGTGCCATGCGAGAAGATGGCCTCTCCATATCCCTTGAGCTGGACGGCCATCTAAGACCGCGCCCCAGCCCGTGAGGGATGCATCTGTCGTTAGCATCATGCGACGACAACATGGACCCAGGGTGGGACCCAAAGTGAGAAACTGGGGTCTGAACCACATAGCTAGGGTACGAAGCCCTCGGCGCGTAACCCTTATTTGCTTCAGGGGGTTGCATTTAAGCAGGTTTTAGATGGATTTAAACAGGTTTTAGATGGATTTGAGCAGGTTTTACATTTACATTTATTCATTTAGCTGACGCTTTTATCGAAAGACTTACATTGTTCTACAGTAATTACCAGTGTTACAGCCACTGGAGGAAAGCGGAATTAAGTGTCTTGCCCAAGGACACAACGGCAGTATGAACTGTGGGAAGAGTGGGAATCGAACCGCCTACCTTCTGGTTGAAGGACGACCGCTCTACCCACTGAGCTACTGCCGCCCGTTTTAGATGGATTTGAACAGGTTTTAGATGGATTTAAGCAGGTTTTAGATGGATTGGAACAGGTTTGAAATGGATTTGAGCTGGTTTTAGAAGGATTTGAACAGGCTTTAGAAGGATTTGAACAGGTTTTAGATCAATCAATCAAACTTTATTTCTAAAGCACATTTAAAACTACATAAGTTGACCAAAGTTCTGCACGCCTTTGAAATAAAATCCCAAAAATATGACCTACATAAACATCTCAGAATTATAAAATATGACAAATCAAGAAAAAAGGATTTCAGATTTAAACTTTTGAAGTTTTAGTTGGATTTAAGCAGGTTTTAGTTGGATTTGAGCAGGTTTTAGATGGATTTAAGCAGGTTTTAGTTGGATTTGAGCAGGTTTTAGATGGATTTAAGCAGGTTTTAGATGTATTAGAACACATTTTAGATGGATTTTAACAGGTTTTAGTTGGATTTGAGCAGGTTTTATTTGGATTTGAACAGGTTTTAGTTGGATTTGAACTGGTTTTAGATGGATTTGAACAGGTTTTAGTTGGATTTGAGCAGGTTTTGTTTGGATTTGAACAGGTTTTAGATGGATTTGAGCAGGTTTTAGTTGGATTTGAGCAGGTTTCAGTTACATTTAAGCAGGTTTTAGTTGGATTTGAGCAGGTTTTATTTGGATTTGAACAGGTTTTAGTTGGATTTGAGCAGGTTTCAGTTACATTTAAGCAGGTTTTAGTTGGATTTGAGCAGGTTTTATTTGGATTTGAACAGGTTTTAGTTGGATTTGAACAGGTTTTAGATGGATTTAAGCAGGTTTTAGATGGATTTGAACAGGTTTTAGTTGGATTTGAACAGGTTTTAGATGGATTTAAGCAGGTTTTAGATGGATCTGAGCAGGTTTTAGTTGGATTTGAACAGGTTTCAGTTGGATTTGAGCAGGTTTCAGTTACATTTAAGCAGGTTTTAGTTGGATTTGAGCAGGTTTTATTTGGATTTGAACAGGTTTTAGTTGGATTTGAACAGGTTTTAGATGGATTTAAGCAGGTTTTAGATTGATTTGATTCTCTTTTGACCTCAACAAAACCTCTCCAGATGAGCGTAAAAGTTGTTTCTTGATGTTTGTGTAAATCCCAGTACCAGGAGGAGAATGGCAGCCAGTATCTTAAAAACCGAGGAGATCTCTTCCTCCGAGAACCCGATGACCTCCAGAGCGTTCATCACCGCTTTGTGGCTCGAGCGGTCGTTGTTGGACGTCTGCAAAAGAAAGGGGAAGTTAAACAAAGTTGTATTGTGACAGGATGATGAGATTTGTAAAGAACTGACTCACTCACAGTTGTTGCAGCGCCCTCTTTGGTGTAAACGTAAAGTTCAGGATCATTCTGAAGGTGAAGAGACTGCAGCATTTTTTCAGAGCCTCCTCGAAGCATCTGAAGATTCGATTTTTGAACAATGTGTTAAATCGGTTTCATCCAAACAGTTTAGCGTGAAGGTGAAGATGTTTGTTTTATAATTGTTATATAATGTGTGGTGGATGATACCTGGTAAAAAGAGTGGAAGTTCCTCTCTCCCTGATGCTGCTGAACCACTCTGGACTGAAAAGAGAAAAGCAGACAGAAGTTGGTAGTTTTCCATTGATTTCTTATTATTATTGATGAAAATGCACTTGTAATAATTTTTGGGTTTGGTCAAATCAATCAAATTTATTTATTTATATAGCGCCTTACAACAGCCAAAAGGTGCACAAGGCGTGCAATAAACCATTTTAAAGGCATAAGAGTTTAGTTTATTCAATAAGAATAATAGATAGTTCTTCAGCAAAACACAAGTTTAACAGGTTTCAGTTGGATTTGAATAGGTTTTAGTTAAATTTGAACAGGTTAGTTGGATTTAAACAGGTTTAAACAGGTTTAAGTTGGATTTGAACAGGTTTCAGTTGGATTTGAACAGGTTTTAGTCGGACTTGTATAGGTTAGTTGGATTTGAACAGGTTTCAGTCAGATTTGATCAGGTTTCAGTCGGATTTGAACAGGATTCAGTTGGATTTGAACAGGATTTAGTCAAATTTGAACATGTTTCAGACAGATTTGAACAGGTTTTAGTTGGATTTGAACAGGTTTTAGTCAGACTTGAACAGGTTAGTCGGATTTGAACAGGTTTCAGTCAGATTTGAACAGGTTTTAGTTGGATTTGAACAGGTTTTAGTTGGATTTGAACAGGTTTTAGTCAGACTTGAACAGGTTAGTCAGATTTGAACAGGTTTCAGTCAGATTTGAACAGGATTTAGTCAGATTTTAACATGTTTCAGACAGATTTGAACAGGTTTTAGTTGGATTTGAACAGGTTTTAGTTGGATTTGATCAGGTTTTAGTCAGACTTGAACAGGTTAGTCGGATTTGAACAGGTTTCAGTCAGATCTGAACAGGTTTTAGTCAGATTTGAGCAGGTTTCAGTCGGATTTGAACAGGTTTTAGTCAGACTTGATCAGGTTTTAGTCAGATTTGAGCAGGTTTTAGTCAGATTTGAGCAGGTTTCAGTCAGATTTGAACAGGTTTCAGTCAGATTTGAACAGGTTTTAGTCAGATTTGAGCAGGTTTCAGTCAGATTTGAGCAGGTTTCAGTCGGATTTGAACAGGTTTTAGTCAGATTTGAACAGGTTTTAGTCAGATTTGAGCAGGTTTTAGTCAGATTTGAGCAGGTATTAGTCAGATTTGAGCAGGTTTTAGTCAGATTTGAGCAGGTTTTAGTCGGATTTCAACAGGTTTTAGTCGGATTTGAGCAGGTTTCAGTCGGATTTGAACAGGTTTCAGTCAGATTTGAGCAGGTTTTAGTCAGATTTGAGCAGGTTTTAGTCAGATTTGAGCAGGTTTTAGTCAGATTTGAGCAGGTTTTAGTCAGATTTGAGCAGGTTTCAGTCAGATTTGAACAGGTATTAGTCAGATTTGAGCAGGTTTCAGTCGGATTTGAACAGGTTTTAGTCAGATTTGATCAGGTTTCAGTCAGATTTGAACAGGTTTTAGTCAGATTTGAGCAGGTTTTAGTCGGATTTCAACAGGTTTTAGTCGGATTTGAGCAGGTTTCAGTCGGATTTGAACAGGTTTTAGTCAGACTTGATCAGGTTTCAGTCGGATTTGAACAGGTTTTAGTCAGATTTGAGCAGGTTTCAGTCGGATTTGAACAGGTTTTAGTCAGATTTGAGCAGGTTTCAGTCGGATTTGAACAGGTATTAGTCAGATTTGAGCAGGTTTCAGTCGGATTTGAACAGGTTTTAGTCAGATTTGAGCAGGTATTAGTCAGATTTGATCAGGTTTTAGTCAGATTTGAGCAGGTTTTAGTCAGATTTGAGCAGGTTTCAGTCGGATTTGAACAGGTTTTAGTCAGATTTGATCAGGTTTCAGTCGGGTACCTTCTCCAGCAGGTAGTTGTTGATGTGTCCTCCGGTCGGGTCTCCGTTGAAGCTGAAGTTGATGTCCATGTATTTCCCGAAGCGGCTGGAGTTGTCGTTGCGGTTGGTCTTGGCGTTTCCGAAGGCCTCCAGGACACAGTTGGACTTGAGCAGCACGTTTTTCACACTGAGGCATAAAGACATCACGGACTAAAGTACTAGACCTTCAAACGCTTAGAGCCAGTCACGTTCCCTGTTGATGCACTAAAGATATTTGGACATTTTGAACTTTTGAACCCACCAAAAAGTATCTGACACGACTCATATTTAAGTGTTTATTACGTCACTAAACATGTTCGGGAAACTAGTCCAAACATTGTCTACTGTCCCAGTGTGAACATGTACCTCTCGACCTCTGCCCTCTGACTGGGGTTGGTGATGGCTGCGATGTATTGCATGATGTATTTACTGGCTTCTGTTTTCCCAGCCCCACTTTCACCTGAAACAAGAAGAGAATATTCCCAGGAATTTACCTTTTGGGTGAATAAAATGATTTTATCTTAGTTTATCTCATCCCGACACACATCAAATACTGTACGGGCTTGTATTTAACGTGACCATAATAACTCGAACATAAGCGCCACCTGATATGACGATACAGGTGTCTTTGGATCGTCTCTTCATGGCCTTGTACGCAGCGTCGGACACAGCGTACAGATGAGGAGGGTTCTCGTACAGCTCCCGGCCTCTGTACGCGTCGATGCTGTCTTTGCCGTAGATGTCCATCTGTCTGTAGGGGTTCACCGAGACCACCACTTCCCCGATGAAGGTGTAGATACGGCCCTTCTCGAACCTGACGAGCAATAACGGAGAATGGGTTTTAAACTTTTCATTGTTCCATAAACTTTCACGTGTGTGTCGTCTTATGTGTGATTATTGACTATTAGGCCTTTTACTATTTACAATTCACCACATTCAGAAAGAAAAGGATGGATGAGACAAAAGGTGTGTATTATGGCTGTCTTGGCTAATCCCTGACGAGGTGGAAAACATTACAGGAACATGGGATCTCTTTGCTAAATACAAAGTCTGTTTGGAAAATTTCCACCTGAAGCTGTGGTTTTGTTTCATTTCTGTTTTAAGAGGTCGCACCAAACGTAAATGCTGGCCTGTAGCACGATCAAGGAGACCACTTTTATCTGCACTGTTCTCTTTTAGTTTGGTTTTAAGTGACTTATTTTATTTTTTATTCCTTTTCGACAAATACGTGTCTCTCTTCTCTTTGTAAAGCTCTTTGAATTGCTGTTTGTATGAATTGTGCAGCTGCAGAGTAGTTAGTAGCTTGTGTCTGCCAGCACAGAACACACATTAAACACAAGAAAAGGTGATCCTGGGCTTTTCTGAACGAGTGCTGATAAACGCTGAATCCATGAGAATGTACTTCGGCACAGGGACTAACGTAACGTATCTTTTATCTTAGCTTCAATTAGACTTAGGTCAACTTTACTGACCCACCAGAGACATTACTTACAGTAGCTTAGTATAAGGGTGACTTATTGTAGAGGAGAATCAGAAATGGTATAAATGGTGTCTTATTCCATTTGCTGTGGTAAAGGAACTGAGTGACTCTGTTGGAAAAGAGGTTTGGAGCCCCAGCAGAGAATTATGAAGACAAAACAGTTCCAGCGCTGGACATATATCTGCTCACAGGTAAAGAGGTGCTCAGAAAACCCTGATCTTTAACACAACACAATGGAAAGGTTCAAGAGCTGCAGCGTCGTGTCGTGTCATTACCAACAGGAAGTGACACAAGTGCAGTCGACACCTAAAGGAAATGAAACTTGTGGTCAAAGGGCGTCAGAGGCTTGAGTAAGCTTCTGTAGAGTTGTTTGATAAAAAATAAAAAAAGGGAGGAGTGCTGTTCACATAAAGCGTTTTCAGGAAATCACAAAAGACAATAAGACGATGAGGAATGGGGCAAAGGCAGTTTTTATGTTTAAGGCAGATTGTGTGCATGATTTGTTTGTGAGAAGCAGATGGGTCAATTATAAATAAACTGATACTTTAAATAGATTATTATTCATTATGGTTGGGAAATAATGTTAATGACAGAAAAGGAACACACAGCATCTTCTATAAAAAAATTAATTAACTGAATGTTTCCACTGAGCTAAGTTCAACAGACAGAGAAGTGCCCCGTCTCCATTTCCTTTAAACGCACTGACCTACAGAGCAGCAAACAAAGAGCCGCGACAAAGAGCCCGACAAAGAGCCGCGACATAAGAGCCGCGACATAAGAGCCGCGACAAAGAGCGCGACATAAGAGCCGCGACATAAGAGCCCCGACATAAGAGCCCCGACAAAGAGCCCCGACATAAGAGCCCCGACATAAGAGCCGCGACATAAGAGCCGCGACAAAGAGCCGCGACAAAGAGCCGCGACAAAGAGCCCCGACAAAGAGCCGCGACAAAGAGCCCCGACAAAGAGCCCCGACAAAGAGCCGCGACAAAGAGCCGCGACATAAGATCCGACAAAGAGCCGCGACAAAGAGCCCCGACAAAGAGCCGCGACATAAGAGCCGCGACAAGGAGCGACAAGGAGCCGCGACAAAGAGCCGCGACATAAGAGCCGCGACAAAGAGCGACAAAGAGCCCCGACAAAGATCCGGGACAAAGAGCCACGACAAAGAGCCCCGACAAAGATCCGGGACAAAGAGCCACGACAAAGAGCCCCGACATAAGATCCGGGACAAAGAGCCCCGACATAAGAGCCGCGACATAAGAGCCGCGACATAAGAGCCGCGACATAAGAGCCGCGACAAAGAGCCCCGACATAAGATCCGGGACAAAGAGCCCCGACATAAGATCCGGGACAAAGAGCCCCGACAAAGAGCCGCGACATAAGAGCCGCGACATAAGAGCCCCGACAAAGAGCCCCGACATAAGATCCGGGACAAAGAGCCGCGACATAAGAGCCGCGACATAAGAGCCGCGACAAAGAGCGACAAAGAGCCCCGACATAAGAGCCCCGACAAAGAGCCGCGACAAAGAGCCCCGACAAAGACCCGCGACATAAGAGCCCCGACAAAGACCCGCGACATAAGAGCCCCGACATAAGAGCCCCGACAAAGAGCCGCGACAAAGAGCCCCGACAAAGACCCGCGACATAAGAGCCCCGACAAAGAGCCGCGACATAAGAGCCCCGACAAAGAGCCGCGACATAAGAGCCCCGACAAAGACCCGCGACATAAGAGCCGCGACAAAGAGCCCGACAAAGAGCCGCGACATAAGAGCCCCGACAAAGAGCGACATAAGAGCCCCGACAAAGAGCCCCGACAAAGAGCCGCGACATAAGAGCCCCGACAAAGAGCCGCGACATAAGAGCCCCGACAAAGACCCGCGACATAAGAGCCCCGACAAAGAGCCGCGACATAAGAGCCCCGACAAAGACCCGCGACATAAGAGCCGCGACAAAGAGCCCCGACAAAGACCCGCGACATAAGAGCCCCGACAAAGAGCCGCGACATAAGAGCCCCGACAAAGACCCGCGACGTAAGAGCCACGACAAAGAGCCCCGACAAAGACCCGCGACATAAGAGCCGCGACAAAGAGCCCCGACAAAGACCCGCGACATAAGAGCCCCGACAAAGACCCGCGACATAAGAGCCGCGACAAAGAGCCGCGACAAGTCCTGACTTAATCCCAGTTTCCACATTTTACTGTCGCTACAAGCTTTTCTCAGTTAACACAGGGTCCAGTGTCTTTCCAGATACAACATTTCAATAGCTTTATTAACTTGTTGTTTAGCGTCAAGAGTCTTGGACATGGGCCTGGAGTATAGCAGAGTATAGACCAGTTAATCACAGATAATCACAGTTAATCACAGATAATCACAGTTAATACTTTGGACATGTTGTACTCCGAATGGTAAAGCTCAGTTTGGTTGAGTTTCTCCTGAAGACGCTTGTGTTCCTACTGAACTGTCCAGAGAGAGACGTCTGCAGCAGAAACAGTGGCACTGAATGAAACCTCAATTATTTGATATTTTTATATATTCTTAGTTTTTTGGGAGTCTTTCCTCTGACCCTGATGGAGGGTCTAAGGTCAGGGGAGGTTGTCTAGTGCAGTCTGTTGAGCTTTCAGGCGACTGTTGTATTGGTATGTCTTGTCTTGACTTGGTCTTGACTTGGTCTTGGTCTGTGAAGGTTAAGAAGGGTAGGGGTAGGGTTCAGTGCTTTGCCCAAGGACACTTCGGCCATGTGACCTGGAGGAGCCGTGATTGAACCTCTCTCCTCCAACTTAATATTCATCTGCGTCAAATATTATCAGTGAGATTTGAGCTCGACCCCTGATGATTAACATGACATCATAACGTCTGATGAAACATTCAAATACAAGAGTTTAGTGTGTTCAAGGAAACTCCGTGAATCTCATGAAAAGACTCGTCGCTCTTGTCGTTGCAGAAGAGACATAGTGGAGGTGTTATTATTAAAGAGGCCGATGTAAACGTTGGCAGCTGGACCTCTGTGCAGAGACAAGTCTGTTCAGGCTGGGATCAAATACCGTTTCAAACATGATTCACCAAACAC
Source organism: Neodontobutis hainanensis (assembly GCA_024349245.1). Classification (NCBI taxonomy): domain Eukaryota; kingdom Metazoa; phylum Chordata; class Actinopteri; order Gobiiformes; family Odontobutidae; genus Neodontobutis; species Neodontobutis hainanensis. Next base: position 1,746,824 of record JALDNG010000114.1, read on the forward strand.
TGCAGGCAAGCCGTGAGTGACTGTCGGAAAGATGCATGTGGATGAAGATTAAACAAAACCGTTCACATCCAGGCTTTCAGATTGTTGCTCAAGGTCCAGAGATGACACAGTCCCGGTCTTTGAACTCTCAAACACCCACACGTGAGGCACCGTTGAGACAATCCAGTTTTAAATGTACGAGTCGGAGTCAGAACAATCGAAGAGGCATAGACTAATCCTGCTGTGAGCTTCTACAGAGACACATCTGAACTGAGACACTTCAGATTAACAACGGAGAGCAGCCAGAGGACATCTGAGATCAGTGAGCTGCAGGACAGAACGCCACGAGCATCAGGGAACCTGTGCGCCCGGCGGCTACAGGACACTTTTACCGATGGTACAAATAAAGTTACCCAATAAAAACACTACAATCAACCAGTCTGAGAGGCAACAACTCCACTATCCCCAAGGAGACTGAGCTCAAACATAAATACATAAATCTTGATGCAGTAAGCTCTGTTTAAAGGCCACACTAATCACATTTAACCCTCACTGTCGGTCCCAGGTTTGAGTCCAGCTGCAGTCCATGTCGGTGTTGTCCTTTTTTAGAGTTACTAAGCAATGTCTATTTGTTTTACGAATTTGTATTTAATAGAAATATGTCCTTAATTCCTTAACACTAATGTGTTTAGAACAAATATGAAACACATTTGAGTAAATATCTGGTCACTTTCTTTGCTCTTTTTTATGATTTTTCTTTGTTGTTTTTTTAAGTAGTGTTGATTTGTTTTTTAAGATGGCTATTAAAGTTATGCATATTTGTTTTCTTGTAACCGATGACTTGTGATAATAAATCCCTCCCATCTGAACAGTTACTCATCACCGTTGGCTCCAGCTGCCGTTATCTTCTTTCCTTTTTTCATAAAACTGGACCAAGTCTTACCTCAGCTTCAGATTCTCCATAAACTGTTCCATTGTGACTTCATCCAGTAACACAAAGTCCGACTTCCCGAACTCTAGGCCCTCCAGCTCAGCCATCGTTGTCTCTGTTCGTGAGCCGCTGCTGCTTTTAACAGAAAGGAAACAGTGCACACACAGAACAGAGGAAGAAACTGGCAGAAACAGAAGTACTCGCTGCTTCTGGGACCGGGCGCTGCAGGCTGTGGGCGTGGACAGGTTTTGGGGACGATTCGGGGCAGGGCTGCGGTCGACAAGCAGTGGCACGTCATCTGTCAGTCACAGCTGAAGCTAGAACAGAACAAACCACATTTCTCTGCCTCTCTTCCTGAAACTGTCAAAGTGAGCACAAGGGTCTGCAGTTTTAGATGAGGTTTGAACTCACATTAACCTTCACTCGTGTCTTTAAATTTAAACTCTTACTTTTATGAGGTATTGTTCTAATAAACAAAAGCCGCAAAATGACAAGAACTGCACATACACTTAGAGTAAAACACAATACGCTCCACTTACAAAGTATAAATATATATATATACACATATACAACTAAATAAATATCTATATCTACAGCAACTTTCATTACCTCAACCTTCTCTCCAAAACCATTCAAGCAGAACTGTCATTAACAGTAAATGAGCAACTGTTTAAGTTCTTTTAACTTGTCCTTGTTATTTTTGGACAAGTTTGAACAGAAGTATTTTCCAGGATGAAGCTGTGGATTGTAGGACTTTAGTTGGTGACTGAAGTCCTGAGTCATTTCTAAAAGGCCTGCCTGAACAGCCTCTAAATGAAGCATGTTGGTTGAATAATAAATGTGTTACAAAAATATTTAAGCAATCAGAGCAAATGTAAAGTCCATAAAGATGTGAGTCGTGGTTTGGTAGTTTCCAGTTTGTAATGTCAAATATAACTTGTCTTCAGTGCAAGACTTTAAGTTCTAATCATCGTGCAGCACTTCCTCTTAAGGCTTGTCTCACTTCCTGGAAACAGAGGCGGTCCCACTTCCCTCACAGGTTTCACTTTTACGTTAAGAGCTATTTATACCATCTATGGTTAAGATACACAAAAAAAAATAAGCTTTACTAGCTTAAAAGCACCATCTTTTTCTTACTAGAGCACATCTTACATTAAAGGAGGCAGTCTCTCCAGTTAATCAGGATTTTAGACTTTAAAGCAGCAGGAGGAACTAATATGTACCTCATCTTTACAAGCCCACTCCGAGCTGCTCCATCTCAGAAGCACATTTGTAACTGAACTGTCAGATTTAACGCAATGCTGCCCTCTTGTGGTTGTTGCTCTGTGGTGCACATAAAGCGTCACCCTCACCTGGGCAAAAAGGGCAATTACAGCAAAAGCAGTTTATAAACCATCATTCCCAGACAGATTACCTTTATCTTTACCCACAAATAATCTGGATTATTTTGTAAGTATCAGTCTGCAAATAAAAACAAGACAGGAAAAGCTTTTCCAATTCGTTTTATTTTAAAGCCAAGACACTTGTAGATTTAATGCAATTAAAAAAATAATTTAAAAAAGCTAAATTCCAACAACCATTTACCAAAAAAGGCACTTCACACTAGAATGAGGAAATGTTAAATTTCATCTCTGTAGATACTGTACCCTGTGGACTAGGCCTCCTGTAAATAAAAGAGGGATACAGTTAGTATAATCTGTGTCATTAAAAGTCAGCAAACTAAACACTTGACTTTAGCTTTTGGAAAAGAAAAATATCAGAGGTGAACCTATAACTCTGCAGCAGAGAGCCACAGCAGAGCCTCAAACTGCCTCTGTTTCTCTGGCAGACACCAAAGGAAAGGACAGAGCCACGGCAGGCTCGGCCTCGCTGAACGGCCTGCCCTCACTGTACAGAAAAATATAATACATACCTGCCCTCACACTGTACAGAAAATATAATACATACCTGCCCTCACACTGTACAGAAAAATACATACCTGCCCTGAGACTGTACAGAAAAATATAATACATACCTGCCCTCACTGTACAGAAAAATACATACCTGCCCTGAGACTGTACAGAAAAATATAATACATACCTGCCCTCACACTGTACAGAAAAATACATACCTGCCCTCAGACTGTACAGAAAAATATAATACATACCTGCCCTCAAACTGTACAGAAAAATATAATACATACCTGCCCTCAGACTGTACAGAAAAATATAATACATACCTGCCCTCACTGTACAGAAAAATATAATACATACCTGCCCTCAGACTGTACAGAAAATATAATACATACCTGCCCTCACACTGTACAGAAAATATAATACATACCTGCCCTCACACTGTACAGAAAATATAATACATACCTGCCCTCACACTGTACAGAAAAATATAATACATACCTGCCCTCAGACTGTACAGAAAATATAATACATACCTGTTCAAACTGAAGAGCTGGACTGGTCACCTAAAGCTTCTGAGCATCACTGACAGACCTTCTTCTGGCCTGAACAAACCGAGACAGAGTTCAATAATGGCACATTTAAACAGATTACCTGCAGCTCAATAACTTCTTTAAGACTCATTTTAACAGTTGCACCTAAAACGGTGCTATAACCTAATATTGGTTTTAATAATAGCTCCAGACTGTCCATATTCTGACATACGCTTTATAAATTGGTTGGAATCGGTTTTGTTGGAGGCAAACCTATAACTCTGCAGCAGAAAGCCACAGCAGAGCCTCAAACTGCCTCTGTTTCTCTGGCAGACACCAAAGGAAAGGTCAGAGCCACAGCAGGCTCGGCCTCGCTGAACGGACTGCCTTTAGGGACATTTTATTTTTCAGGTTTAGGAATTAACAGCCCTTTATCAGTAGGCCTACACGAGGGCCGCCTAAAGCTAGTCATTATAGTTTACACCGCTTATAAAACACGCAAAAGGTAACTACAAACTTTTAAAAGTGTGCTAAAACATAACTTAAGTCAGTAAGGCTCAACAGGACAGTGCTGTAGTATATCCTGACACGTTCTACAGTTTACCAATTAAAACGTAATTCTTCTTTCAAAACGCTCGCTTTCTTGTGCCCTGCCTCTTTAAAAACTATATGAGAACATTAACTACGAAAAAATAACGTTATTTAAAAAGGATGGAAGCAGATTATACATTATTTACCTCAGCCACCAACAACCACGGCCCCAAACGGTCTGCCGCGGCAACAGGAAGAGACGTAGAACGTTCCGGGCTTACGTTATACGTCAGCACGTCCAGCAGAGGGCGACAACGCACTGCAGAGGCGCTAGAGGCACACAATTACAAAAAAGCCAACAGTACTTTTATCAAAGTAGTATTGTAGGATATTTACGGAAGCATAGTACTGTCAATGTGTTTTTTTCAGACTTTTTTTTTTGGATTGTTTTTCTGACTTTTTTGGGGGGTTGTTCTTCTGTGAGTGTTTTTTTTTCTTGAAGCAAATAGTTTTGACGTCCTCATTCAAAATAAGGAAGCTTATATGTGTTGTAGCTAATCCAAAAATTCAAAAGTGTTACATACAACATACAAGGAGTTGAGAAAAAGTGCATTTTCAATCACTGGCTTATAATTGAGCCAGAAAAAGACAGAGAAATCGATGTTATGATCTTTAGACGGATGGTAGTGGTTCTAGTTCAGAGGTAAACAAGGATAAAGTAAAGGACAAAGTTACTTATTCAAATGAACTGTAGTAAGTTGCAATCACGTCTTTAGCTGCTTCGTTGTTCAGTGTCAAAACAGTAGCGTTAATGCACACTGCTGTTACAATGTTGTTTTAAAAAATCTTAGAGGTTGTTAAAAACTGGGCAGATTATCTGAAGGCGTAATGTCAGGGTCAAGTTGTTCTGCACATGTTTAGAGCAGTGTATCTCCAACACTAGTCAAATTAAAGTGTTTGGTCTAAGGACAGGGCCTAGTCCAGATGTGTCCAAACTCCGGACGATTAAATGTGTTGTTTAGCCCCAACAGCTGTAGCTTTACACAAACAGACTCAAATCCAACTGAAACCTGTTCAAATTCAACTAAAACCTGTTCAAATTCAACTAAATCCTGCTCAAATCCAACTAACACCTGTTCAAATTCAACAAAAACCTGCTCAAATTTAACTAAAACGTGTTTAAATTAAATTAAATCCTGCTCAAATTCAACTAAAACCTGCTCAAATTAAAAAAAAAACTAACCTTGCAAAAAAAGTCTGGAGACCCCTGATTTTTGGCTAATCTCTAGTGTTCTGTTGTACCACCTCACATATTTAAGTTCATTAAAAAGCATAAATATGTGTAATTAATATAAATGTACATCTGTATTTATATATATTTTTTAAGTAAGAGCATGTTAGCAGCACAAAAAGATTCTGTGGAGATTGGTTTATCATCAGGTAAAGCTGGAACAGAGCCTTCCAGATATGATTTTCTCCAGTTTTTCCATGAAGAAGGTTACACGATTATAATTTCGATACCATGTTAAAAGTGTTGAAGTGAGCTGTGGGTGTGGGCGGTCACTCGTGAACGTGGACAGCCGTTGTTGGTGGGAGTCGGCAGCTGCAGAGAGTCACTCGTGGCTGATGACTCACTCTGAAAGGCTCCTAACACCACCAGCCTCAGAGCTGCATCAATCTGGGCTTTGTGTCGACAGAGATGGTGTTCGTTTGTTTGTTTGACCAGAGCAAAACAAACGTACATAGAAACAGAAGAAGAGAAAGCTATGTATTGTTTGGGTTAAACACAGACTGTTTAGACATGTTCAGATCAACTCAAAGAACTACTGTCTATTTTGGCTTTAGGCTTCGCCAAATCCAGCATTTAGTCTGACACGAGCTTGAGATTTTAAGAGATTTAAATGGATTTCAATGGATTTCAATGGATTTCAATGGATTTCAATGGACAGAGACTTTTTGCTTTCAAGATCAAGTCTTGGTGAGACGGTCAAGACTGGTACAAGACCACAGCCATAGTACACTGTAATGGATACAGAGGAACAAAAAACAGACTCACGGAGGTCAGTGTTAGTCCAGACTTAGACCAGGTCCAGACTCATGGAGGTCAGTGTTTGTCCAGTCTTAGACCAGGTCCAGACTCACGGAGGTCAGTGTTAGTCCAGACTTAGACCAGGTCCAGACTCACAGAGGTCAGTGTTTGAAGGAGACAGAGTTAGTCCAGTCTTAGACCAGGTCCAGACTCACGGAGGTCAGTGTTTGAAGGAGACAGAGTTAGTCCAGTCTTAGACCAGGTCCAGACTCATGGAGGTCAGTGTTTGAAGGAGACAGAGTTAGTCCAGTCTTAGACCAGGTCCAGACTCATGGAGGTCAGTGTTTGAAGGAGACAGAGTTAGTCCGGTCTTAGACCAGGTCCAGACTAAGACGTTTTAGTCCTAACGTCTGAGACAGAGACAAAACCAAGACTTATAGTAGTCTTAAGACCGGTTTGAGACAAATTCCTGTCAATGCTCTCATTAAAATCACAATAAATTACATCTTGAACTAGTTTAGATTTAACGTTTAGTTCTTTACATTTCCTACAAAACAAGAAGAACTTTCAACATGGCCGACTGATGTAGCTTTAAATAAAGAACGAATATCCTGCAGAGAGCTTAATCACATCTGTGCACTCAGATCAGATCAGGTTTTATTTTGGTCCAACATCAGCAGCAGTCGTTCAATCAGAACGAGCTCACATGGTTCACAGCTTTATCCAATCACAGGCCTTAAAAGAGTTCAAGAACCAGCACAAGTTTTGAAAATGGATTTACAAAGCCCTCAGTTCCTTTACAAAATAGTTTCTTCATTCATTTTCTTATTCTCTTCTAGGAGCCCTAAGCCCTGGACAATAACCACAGGCCTTCCACTTAATTCAGGTTCATGATGACTTTTAATCCCAACAAGAACAATTAACATGAGCAGCAAGACAAGAAACAGACATGACAGTTATTAGTCTGAGTGCTCGGTGGACCTTATGTTCTCTTTTTGTCTTAAAATAACGTACATATGCATTAGTGAAGGATGAAAGGTTAAAGCAAAAGCCTCTGGACTCACTTTTCAATGTTTTTTTTATTATTATTATAAAAAAGAAAATGGCATTGATAGTTTTATTTTGAACAGAAACAGAATGCTTTAAAAATTACAGAAAACTACAAATAGCCAAAAAAATGATATATAGTTTTATATATTCGCACAGATTTAGATGCACATAAACTTCTGTGTTGAGTGAGAGGAAGTCTAGAACACCTTTCGTATTACCTGTCTGTCCCTCCCACACTTCCACCTCCACCTGCACCATCACACACACCAACCTAATCATCTCCTCCTTAGACTCTACATTCCTGATTTTACCTCCTGTCCTTGACTCTTTGAGCTTTTTGTCCAGGCCATTCCACAAACTGGTGCCTCTCTGTTCCTGACCCTGCTCTTGAATCTGCTTTTCTGGAAACTTCCAAAGAAAAACCTGCCACATACTTTAAATGTGACTGAAGTGGGTTTGTAAACTTCTGTGATCTCAGTAAAGCACTGCTCAGTGACTTTGAGAGACTCTGAGCACAGTTCAGTCTGAGATCAGGTGAAAGGGATTTTCACTTAAGGGCCACAGAGACTGGGGTTTTTAAAGATGTCTTCTGTTTAGCCTCGGGACTGGTTTTAGATGGATTTAAACGGACAGGGTTTTTAATAATGTTAGAAGAAACAAAGAGACCTCAGCTCCTCGTCACATGTACCTGGCCTTTTCAGGGTCACTCTGGGCTAAAGCTGGCTCCGCCCTCGTGACTTATGGGTTGAAGAAAGGTCGTTCCTACACGAGCTTTACTCGATGTGCTTCGGAGTCTTCTCGTGCAGCAGACGGACCATCAGCTGACTGGACTCACACTGGACTCACACATTCCTCAGCAAAGGCATTACTCACATGACGACTTATGTAATACCGGCTCAGAAACCTCGTTAGACCTGGTGTAGTCCTGGTGTAGTCCTGGTTTAGTCCTGGTTCTGGTTTGAAGGTTTAACACTGATTTAGTCTGGGTTTAGTTCTGTTTTTTTCTTAAATGTCTTTAATTTGTTCTTATGCAGTGCATTGTCTTTAGTCTTTGTTTACCTCTGGTTCAGTCCTAGGTTAGAGTCCTTAATCCTGGCTTAGTCCTGGCTTTAATCGTGGGATCCAAGTCTAGTTTGAACCTAGTCTAGTCCTGGTTTTAAGTAACAGTGTGATCTGAAGCTCTCTTCTTTAATTGAAACAGAAACAAAGCCTGCCTGATGCACACAAGTGTTTCTGAGAATCCTGTCTGTGATCCTCCTGAGCCTCACCTTTAAACAAATCCAACTCTGGTTCAGCGCTCGGCCCAAAGTCACTTAGGTTCCACACAGGACCGTTTCTACATATCTTAATATGTTTATATCATTACCAAAGCCACAGCCTAACCACTTTTCCTTTTGCCAAACGCTTTAAAGATAGAATTATGATAATGTTCCCTATGTGGTGCTTCCTTTTACCCCAAAAAGCCACTAGTCCCGTGCTAAACTTGAGTTCCTTTCTCAGTCCTCGGCTCGATCTCTCACACAGCCCCCCCTAGTGGAGCGCTCAGGGTTTCAGCTCGAGTCTGATTAGAGTCCACGGTCACAGCTCAGAGGGAGGATCTCAGGACATGCTTTTCCCACAGTGCTTTGTGACTGAGACAGGATGTTCTCTGAGTCAGGCCTCCAGGCCTTTCTGCGACCGGGACACCTCTGAAACTCACCCGGTGGGCCGTGTGCAACTGTAGACCAAGTAGAGATCTAGGGCCAATGAATAAGAAAAAGCGTTTAAGAGATTTACAAAGTCCAAACGCTTTCTCCTGAAATCGTTCTCTTGATTTCTTACAGTTTTTTGTGACGTCACAGATGATTTCAGCCCAGCTCTGAACACCTCTGCTCCATTTCCTCCTGAAATAAAACTCTGTTAGTAGAGCTAAGATGTGTTTCTTTCAGGTAAGAGCCACAATAGAAGACCTTTAAAAGCAATCCTGCAAACAGTTAAGGCTGCTCACTTATGGCCAAAATGATAACCCTAGTTTTTCAAATTAAAAGTACAACCATATGAATAATTGGGTGGTTAGTAATCGTCTGAGTGCAGTTTATTTTCCTGTCGTGAAGCAGACAACGACATGAAAACAGGATAATTCCACTGAAGCTAAACATAAAGCTCCACTCCCCGATTTTCTTTTCTTGTCCCTGTCTCAGAGCCGCTCTTTTAGCTTTCTTTTATTAAAAAACACACAAATGTTTTCTCTAAAACACATTACACCAAACTGAAGTTTAGCTTAGCTCCGACTTCGGCGTCAGAACAACATTTATCTCCTCCTCGTTACATTACCAGATTGAATTTATCTTAGTATTTATTTTACATTACCTTCCTGTTTTCTGTTGACGTTTTTCTGTTTTGTGCTGTTTCCAGAGCAGAATATACACTTTCTCAGTTTTATCAGCAGCTATTACGTCTTTAGTGAAATCTGAGTTGACCAATGGGAGCGCTCGGCCTAAAATGCCTCAAAATGCCACTTAAATAGAACAACGTTGCACTTCCTGGTTTTCATTGCGTGGCCTTTAGCTCTTCAGCTTAAACCTGGTTCTTTCCAGAGACGAGATCCCTCTGTAAGAGCTTTATCACGTGACCTGGTGAGGTCAGCAGGTTTTCATGACTCGGCAGGATTACACCTGACTCTAACTTCTCAGAAACGTCCGACTCAGAGGAAGCAGCGGGACAGTGTGTCTTCCATCAGAATGTTTTGTTCAGAACAAGAACACGCTGCTCAGGATGATAAAACGAGGATAAGAGGCGATTAAGACACAAGCATGAGTCGTATTGTAGCTGATGTTTGCATAATTCTCAAACATTTTACACAATTATCCCTCGCATCTGACCCGTCATGTTTGTGGAATGTGCTTAAATAGAAATATCTCCTTTTTGTTTGACTCGTGAATGAGGTTAAAGAGGTTGAATGCTTTGGAAGAGTTTAAAAAATAAAAACATGGCTGGAAAATTAGCCTCACAGTTTTTAGACAAATTTAAGGGACAAAGCAATGATGAGTCTGTATTTAAAGGATGCCCAATGTATTTCAACACTAACATATATAAATATTTAATCAGTTACAATCTCAAGAAGAAATTAAAATGATTTAATTTGAAGTCATTTGTCAGAACAACATGTGTAACTGAACAAAATAGAAAATATTAAAATGTATAATATATAATTCCTAGTTTTTGCACTGGGCCCTAAACATGAATATAAAAAAGTGTGAAGCATTTTAGACGAAAGCAGTCGTGATCGAAGCGACCTTTTTAAAGATATTGTGGTAGAATATTGTGTTTCCTTGGTTTTGGTTTGGTCACAGTTTTAAGGACTTTCTGTATTATTTTCTTTTAAATCTTCATGGTTTAAAGCAAAAAAAGTCACACAAACAATATCTAGAGCACATATTAGTATTTACCCACAAATCTGTGGGTTCATTTAGTTTTTACAAGCTGCAAACATCTCACACAACTCGGTTTAAGTGTCTGATACTGAGACCTGCTCGTTGATAATGAGTCTTTACCAGGTTTATTGAGTCTACAGTTCTCTTCACAAGAAAACTCAGGGCTCTGGAGAGTTTAAAAGACAATGTACTCTAAAGGTATCCTATGTTATAACTTGTCTCAACACTTTAGAAATCCCAAATGAACTGACTGAAAAACACTCCTTGTGTCCCTCTGTTGGTGGTTTTCTTGCTGAAAGCCTCATTATCCACTGTTTGTGTCTGAAACAGCTGTATTCGACCTCACGCAGCCTTGGTTTCCTTCGTCGCTGCAGCGATAAACCTTCACTAGAGCAGTTTGTGTTTGACCTGCTGACAGCTCGAGGAGACAGGCTGTAATTGTGAGTCAGACCTGAGGAGGCAGACAGGGCAGGGGTCCAGAGAACATAAAGGCCTCCTCTGTTCTGGGTCTTTACCTGTGGGCGGTGTTCAGAGGCCGCTCTGTTCCTGCAGAAGGGACACGCTGTGGGATAAAAATAATGTGTGTTTACTGAAACGGCCCAGGAAAGAAGCTGCCGGTGCTACCAGTAGGGGGAGTTGTGAGCTGAACGAACAGCTTACTTTGAATCAAATAAAACCTGGCAGTGAATGAATGGATCAATAAGAGTCATTCTATTGCATTTTAATATCAAGGACCCCATTGAAAAGTCAGATTCTTAATGCTCTTTGTGTTTTTATATCAGACATTTTTGCAGAACTTCAGACTTTATTGTGTCCTTACCTCAGACTGAAAGCCTTTTCTGAATGTCACTGGTGTGCAAAGGTAATGTTTCTACGGCTCGGTTACTGATGATGGTGGGAGGGGACTAAGTACCATGTCATCTTCAGAACAACTGTCCAATGCCAACAACGAGATGCATTAGTTGCCTTCCATCTTAATATCATCTTTTGGTCACATTTTAATGAGAGTAACCCGGCTCTGGAGCAGCTAATGGTGACTGGGCTTCTTCTTCGGCTGAGGTTAATCCTTTTACAGACAGCTCTGCTCATGTCTGAATGCATCACTGCAGTTATCAGATTATACTAAAACTGTCAAACAGACAGAGACTGGCTGAACTCAAAACACTTTTAAAGCTTTTAGCCTAAATAGAAATGAAATTCATCCGACTGAAACCAACACAGTAATGCACTTAATGTAATAAAAACATACTGATAAAACTCTTGTGAGAAATACTTCCCAAATCATTCGACCTTTGACTCTTTCTGCTCAAAAACAAGTGCGTGACTCCTCACATATTGACAGAGTTAGATTTTCCATCCGGCTGTAACACGTTGCCGACCTTTCGCTTCTTTTCGAGCCAAACTCAGCGGTGAGTCTGTGTTTGAATAATAAAAACAAGGTGGGAACTCTCACAGCCACAGACTCACATCAACAGCAGATGTGAGCAGCTAAAATTAGACAGACACAGTTGAGCTGGAGCCAAAGAGAGAAGACGTTTCTGCAGGAAGTCCAACACTGAGCCTGAGAAACTCGGACCTCTCTGCAGTAAACATCAGCAATAATAAAATAGTTTGTGTTAATGTCGTTAGTTTTCAAAAGACCGTGCAGTGGATTGTCTTACCTCGACTTTTTCTTTTTTATTTGCACTTACTTCATAACACAAATCCAAATTCAGTTCTAATATAGACAATATTTATATTGTGTACAATATAAGACACATTTTAAAGGGTCATAACTAAAACTACAGCGGCTTTAGAGGGTCAGAACTCAAACTACAGCAGCTTTAGAGGGTCAGAACTCAAACTACAGCAGCTTTAGAGGGTCAGAACTCAAACTACAGCAGCTTTAGAGGGTCAGAACTCAAACTACAGCTGCTTTAGAGGGCCAGAACTCAAACTACAGCAGCTTTAGAGGGTCAGAACTCAAACTACAGCAGCTTTAGAGGGTCAGAACTCAAACTACAGCTGCTTTAGAGGGTCAGAACTCAAACTATACTAGCTTTAGAGGCTCAGAACTCAAACTACAGTGGCTTTAGAGGCTCAGAACTCAAACTACAACAGCCTCAGAGGGTCAAAACCCAAACTACAGCAGCTTTAGAGGGTCACAACTCAAACTACAGCAGCTTTAGAGGGTCACAACTCAAACTACAGCTGCTTTAGAGGGTCAGAACTCAAACTACAGCAGCTTTAGAGGGTCAAAACTCAAACTACAGCAGCTTTAGAGGGTCAGAACTCAAACTACAGCAGCTTTAGAGGGTCAGAACTCAAACTACAGCAGCTTTAGAGGGTCAAAACTCAAACTACAGCAGCTTTAGAGGGTCAAAACTCAAACTACAGCAGCTTTAGAGGGTCAAAACTCAAACTACAGCAGCTTTAGAGGGTCAGAAACCAAACTACAGCAGCTTTAGAGGGTCAAAACTCAAACTACAGTAGCTTTAGAGGATCAAAACTCAAACTACAGTAGCTTTAGAGGATCAAAACTCAAACTACAGTAGCTTTAGAGGGTCAAAACTCAAACTACAGTAGCTTTAGAGGATCAAAACTCAAACTACAGTAGCTTTAGAGGATCAAAACTCAAACTACAGCAGCTTTAGAGGGTCAGAACTCAAACTACAGTAGCTTTAGAGGATCAAAACTCAAACTACAGTAGCTTTAGAGGGTCAGAACTCAATTTACGTAAATGTAACATTGGATTGTTTATCTTAAGGCAGTTGTCTTACTAAATAGGCCATAATACAACTAATTTCACATTATACACTATCACTATCATTACATTTCAACATTTCCAGGTTTTCCAGGAAGTGTTGGAACCCTACTGCTCTTGTTTTATTTTTAGGCAAACGTAATCTGCCCCAGCTGTGAAGTGCTTTGACCTGGGGTAAAAGGCTTTGAACTCTAAACAGTTTGTCCTGAAGTATTCTTGTGATAAAAGCAGCTCTAAGCCAAATGCAGCGTCTTTACTGCAGCATAAATCAGCTTAAAACCAGCTCAGTACAGTCGGTACAAATGAGAAAGTGATGCCTTTGGGGTTGTTTTGAGGTGGTTTTTGTGTCCAGTGGGTCCAGCTGTTGGTGGGACGTGGAGGAGCGCAGGCAGCTGACGATAGGACTAAGTCAAAGTGTCAAAACCAACAAATAACAAGAAGAGAGAGAAGTGAACGTGTGCAGCAGGAAACATAAGTCAGGACCAGGCTTTGTGGAGATGAAAACATAAAACTGGAACTATACACAGTTTCTCTGAACACATACTGTTTTTTAGATTATAGTCAGATTCATTTTCAAAAGCCATCTTGTGAAAACTGACAATATAATTTATAATACGTCTGCTTTTCCCACCTGTTCATCCTGTGCTTGTTTATGTCATGCTTGAGTTATAAATGGTTTTAGCTGTGTCTTACACAAAATAATGATCAAAACTGTAGGTAAATATGTAATTTGTTCTTAAGCCTGGTACTTTTGGTTTATGTAAGTACTGTTATGGTTAAAGTACCCTTGTACCCTTCTCGAGCGCCAAAGAACTTTACTTTATGCTTCCATTCACACATTCATACAAGTGAAGTGCCTTGCTTAAGGGCACAATGACAGTCTGAACTGGGAAAGTGGGAATCGGCCTGTTCTCCCACCTGAGCCACAGCGCCACCACCAGGACAAGCCCTGTGTAACCCGTAAACACAAAAATGAAAGTCTTCATTCTGTCATTTTCCAAAAATTTTTTTTGTGACTCAAAAAAGAAAACAAGACAGTTCTGAGATACCTACCTCTGTGTGAGACGGGCACAGGACCAAAGACCAGACGAAACTACCACAGAGCTGCTCTTACTCTTGGTCCCAGTTATCGAGAACAAAGCTGGTGGAATAGAAAGTTTGGATAACTACAGGCCTTTTGTCCAAATCTGTTTAATAGAATTTAAATCTGTATTGACTGACTATAACCAATTTGGATTTAAAGATAAACACAGGACTGAGCTGTGTGTATTTGTTCTAAAGAGTCATGTGCTCATGTGCTTTATAGATGTATCTAAAGCCTTTGATCGTGTAAATCTTAGAAAGTTGTTTTTAAAAATGAGTCAGCGGGGTGTACTTGAGTATATGGTGAGAATCCTTGACTACTGCTCATCAGGTTGTGTAACTGAAACGGACCAGAAGTGTCTCGGCCACATTCGATATTAACAATGAAGTAAGACAAAGAGGAATTTAATAACCAGTCCTTTTTAATCTTTATGTGGATGAACTTTTCAAGAGGCTACATGCATTTATGATTGGTTTTACTCTTATAAACCCTACTTTCGGTCTCGGACACTTCTAAAGGGTTGCTCTGCCAGTGGGGGTGTGGTGGGGTGCAGAGAGACTCTAAAGTATCCCAAACGTGAGAGTGAACGGTTGTCTGTCTCAATGTGAGCCCTGCCACTAACTGTCCAGTGTCCAGCGTGGCCTTCATAATGAATAATGACTCTTGTCCACGTGTGTAACCCAATAAATCCATTCTCCAAACTGGGAGTGGGTTTAATGAAGACGACTCAGAGACGCACCTGTCGCTGGATAAACTGCATGTCGTCATCGCTCCACTCGTTCATTCATAAACTGGGATTAGAGGCTGTTGAATCTCGCTCACTCATCCTGCTCGTTCAGCCATCTGCCGTCGACGCAGAGCTGAGGAAGGTCTGAGCTAACAATAACTCAAGTCCAAGTACACTGACACGAGAACAGTCGGACGTGGAGATGTACTGTTCAAAAATAAGTAGAGTTTCCATTACCTCTGAGTCTAAGCTCCAGGTTCATGAGAGGATTTTTCAGAATGACGGTTTGTCTCCAGATTATTGCAGAATCATGCCCCGCGCTCAGATTATTCCAATTACACTCACAAATCTGTAATCCGGCCTCCTCCGCTGCAGCTGTTCAGAGAAAATGAGTCTGATGAGGGGTTCCACCTTTGACCAGGTTAGAGGATTTAAAGAGCATGTTATGAACACTCATGAAACACAGCCTTAGGCTCGTTGTCCCACAATGTTGTAATAAAATACAATATAATTACTATAAAACATGCACATGCAATTTTTCAAAATAAGATTTTAGGGCTTTAGATTAAGGTTTTATTATTTCTCACTGACTTTCCAAAAAGCTGCTTCTGGAGTTTTGAAATGAGTCAAATGGATGATGTGGAGGTTTCCAAAATAACATCTACAACGACCCACCTTCTGGAAAAAAGGGTCTTAAATTGTAAGGTAAGGTCAAGTTAAGTTTTTATATTTAAGCGGCGTTTGAAATGTGTCAGTAAATGCATCTGTAGTTTTAGTTGATATTATTTACCATAGTTGGAATGGTCATCTAACTCCAGAAATGCACACAGATCTAAAGATGACTTTAGATAATCTCACTGCATTATTTAACTCGTCTGTAAAAGCACACATTTCTATAGAGTCTCATGATTTTATAGAAGCCCCAGTCAGACTTCGATTCCCATGATTCAGCTCAAGGCACACCCGCCTTTGGGATGGAGCCTGTGATCGTCAGCTCGTGTTTTAGATTAAAGTCATGTGTTGATCAGACAAAACGCCCTAAAGCTGCGACGTACGGCGACACAATGCAACAGTGACGTAGTTCATCTGGAGTCGCTTTTCTTCAACAGAGTCTGTAGTTGTGTTGAATTGTGCTTTTGTTGGAAAGAAACACAAGGCTATGGGCTTTTTGACCTTTTAGACCCTGCAGACTTATGTTATTTAAGAGTTAATCAATGAGGATATAAGAAGTGCACAGTTTAAAGAATCGAAAAGTTCAATTAAACTGTTTACTCGACAAATCTGAAGGGGATCCAATGAGGATAAGACAAAATACTGAATGTGAGTGTGAATGGTTGTCTGTCAGTGTCTGGTTTTTAATTAATGACACCTTCACGCCCCGACTCAGATAGTTAGGATAAGATAAAAGACACACTGAGCAGATCCAGTATGTTACAGCAGCAGGAAGCCAGCAGCAGCTCATGTAACAAAGCGTATAAAAAGACACAATGCATATTTAAAAGCCTTTTCCCAAAGAATAACTTCCTAAAAACTGCAAGAATAGCCCCATTTCCACCAACATGTTTTTGCATTTCCTCCACACTCCGAAGCCTCTTGAAACAAATAACATTAAACACTTGCACGCAGCCTCTTAAGAATCCCAGGAGATCTGAAAAGCCTCAGCCTCTAGTAGCTGCTTTTCCAGGGAAAGTTTAGGAAGGAGGAAAAGTTTTTCAATCAATATGGTTGAAGAAAATTGTAAATATAAGCCAAATGTATGTTTTCAGTTGTGTATGAGGCACATTTAAAGCTCCACAGAACCATGGCTGTAACATTAAACCCAGGGGCATGCATAATTAATGGCTGCCGACGGTTTACTCTGGGCGTTGGACAAAAAATGTTCTTGGCTTCCGTATTTATTACAGCGTTTGGCGGCCAACAGAGTACGAGCACTAGGGCCTCATGCATCCAGTCTGGTGTTGTACCCCCATCACATGATCAGATCCGACCAATGGGCTCGAAGGTGGGACAGAGCTGTGGCTTCATGAAACAATAAATGTTGTTTTAGCTGATTAGAGGATTTAAAACAATAAAAGGTCTGTGACATGAACAGTTTGATGATATGATACAGCAAGACAGAGGCCAGTGACATTTACAATAGATGCACATTTAAAAAACCAAGAGGAAGGAGAGATTCTACGTCCACAACTTCCTGTTGCTACAGATGTGCAGGAAGGACAAACTGAGCACTGCTGGAGGAGAAGCACACTCATGTTTCTTTTTGAAAATATGCTCTTGTTTCTGCATTTCTTCTGGGATCATTCATAAACAGCAGCATGTCCCTGCAGGGCTACCGTAGCTGCTTCTAGACACTAAAAGGAGAGAGTGTAAGGTCCTTCAATAAAAAAAAATCCTAAGTTTCCTACTGGTATCTGTTTTAAAGGATCTCTTCATCCTGGCGTTTGTCCCGCGCACTGGCAGGCTCCACTCGTCGGCACAACTGTCTCCATCCAAGGCGTCTTCCATTGTTTCTTTGGTTTTAAGACGAACATGACATGGTCGAACAATCGCAGCCGTCCTTCTGTCATCTTGGCCGTGTTTGGAGCGATTATATATTATATCATTATACTCGTCTTTGTTCATGGCGTGGTTCAGTCACAAGACTTCCAGCCAGAATTCAGATCCGTACAGGGTGGTACTGGGTGGACTGTGGTACTGATCCGGTCTGTACTGCACTGCTGCAGAGGCTGTGCTCTGAAGCAGCTACATAACTGCTCACATAAGAAACAAGTCAATCAGCAAATTGTTCCCATTGCTTCTCAAACATGTCGTGAGTAAACAGTAACTGGACTCTGCCGGACCTGGTGTGAGACATGAACTAATGTCCGAGCCTGTCGCTGTAAACACCTCACTCATAACTCCAGACTCAGGTCTGTGTGAGTCGTGAAGGTCCGGTTTGTGCCAGCGCTGTTTACTCTGCTGTCTGTGAGCTCTGGGCTAAATCTGGAGGAGTTATGTGAGACGTTTAATGTCCCGGGCTTGTCTCGTTGGGTCCGGTTCTTGTTGGGTTGCACTCCGGGACACGGTGCTTTGGTTTTGAGGTGTGGGTCTGAGCAGATGGGCAGCGCTTTTATCCTGTGCAAATTAAAGTTCAAACAGCATCAGAGGCGAAGGTACGTGGTGCTGCAGCTTTGATGTGAGAGCTGTGGATGAGCAGCTGTTCAGAGAGTCCACTCCAGTGCTCTTAGCTTCACATCAAAGTCAGATAACGGAGCAATCAGGGCTTATTACTGCAGGTTTTATCAAAGTTCATTTTAAAAAGGTTAAAGCGTCAAAATAAACCTTTAACTGAGGCTCTTTCCTGTGATAACACTGGAACCATCCCATTATTGACTGGTTGGTTGCAACACTTTCTACCAACCACAGGTTTATTCAAGCTTCGCTAAACCTCACCTCCAACAACATCATAGCAACCTTCACTGCTTTTACTTAAAGATAAGAAAACAAACATTTATTTTATTGAAAAATATAAACTCAAGTTTAGAGCTGACAAAATGAAGAGGAACAAGACAAAAAGATTCTGACGGTAAACTCAGAGCCAAAGGTTCACGGTCAGCTTCGGTTTGGAGGGTTGTATTATTTTATGGAGGAAAACGTGGTCCCTCTGCTGAAGTTGGACGAGACCATGACTCAGGTAATGGTTCTAATCGTACCACACAAATATAATATTTCTCTTTGCTTTTCTTTCTTTTTGTTTAAAGGACTTCTTCTTTTTGTGCAGCATGTGATTGGTCAAAATGTCTGGTTTGTGCTGAACACTTTCATTTATTAAAATCCTTGATAATGAATCTACTTTGTCCGCTCTAGTGACCATCACTGTCCACTATTCAACTATATTAAGTGTTAGACACACGATTATATAACATGTAACCTAGCTTCACAAACAATAAACAAAACCATGCTCTGATCTGCTGTGCTCTGTTTGACCCAACCTTTCGTTCACCGGATTAAAATAAGACTCTTAAATAAACCTCACATTCCTTCACCCTTTCATCAGTGAAAGTTAAAAATAGTTTAGTGTCATCGCTGTGACGCAAACGGAAACGCCACAAACTGATCGTGTGCCGCTCCCAGCTGCTTCTGACGCTGCCAAAGGACGGCTCGGCAATTAGGGCTGAAAATAAAACTTGGCAAAGAATCGATTACAACTCAGCTGCGGCCCTTAATTATTCAGGATCCTGGGCTAATAATAAACCCATACACAGAATCAAGTGTAAGAAACAATACTTGCAATTTCTACAACTGCCCAGAGAGGACAAACTGAGCACTGCTGTAAAAGAAGTGCAGTCCACTCTGATTTTTGTCATCTTAAAGATTGTACAATGAGGACGTAGATGTATCAAGTTTCTGAAAAGCACAAAAATAAAGCAAACCGTTCTTCTTTTGGCTCGTTTGTCTCAGTTCGACGCCTCGGTGCTAGTTCACCTGAGCGACGTGAAACGGTAAATCCCTGGTGAAGCGGTGGAGAACATGAGCCGTGGGAGCAGCCTGTGCACAAAAACAGGCACAGCTCTCATGTGTCGCTGCTGCAGACAGAGCCTAAGCCTAACCCAGGAACGAACAGGGAACGCGTTGTGACGGATCAGAATCTCGGCTCTATGTCAGCAGTTTACGCACATTTCTTTTTTTACATGGGTGCAAGAATAATACACTATTGTCACTGTGCAACTTGAGGCCTAACACATTGTACGATTAAAGAAGCAAAGACAGTGAGTGCCAACTTTTTAAACTGGTTACAGATAGGTTTGGATGGGTTTTAAGTGGTTTAACATGGACTGTAACAGGTTTTGAGTGGCTTTAGAATATAATAAATGAAGGTGAGGTTCTTTAAACATTTATAAATGCATTTAATCTTGTTATTAACTAATTTTGATTTGTCTGTAACTGGTTTAAAATGGACTTTAACCAGTTTAAAGCTGAATAAGAACTGGAGTTGGACTGATTTAAAGTGATTTAAATCAGACCGTAAGTGGTTTTGGACAGGTTTGAATCGGTTAAATCCATATTTGGACAGGTTTGACTCTGAAAACTGTCCTGTCACACTGAGCACAGATTCTTACATGTCACAGATGTGTCAATATTTCCACAGTAAAAGTCTCTCACGCTGCAGTGACCCACTTCCACCTGCGCTGCTCACTCCGGGACACCGGCCGATGGAAAATTCCTCCTTCAGGAACAAACTCTGCTTTGTTCTGGAGACAAACAGCTTTGTCTGAGTCGCCCCCGGGACTGTCAAGTGGACAAATACTTCTGTTGAACAAGTACTGCCACATTAAAGAACAATAAAACACGAGTGGCATTGTTGAGGTTCAACTGTTCTGTGACTTTTAGGACGTTTCTTATTCAGAGGTTGGTTTGCCCCGATATAAATATTTCAGGGAGTCATATTATACAAACCTGTCCAAATATGGATGTAATCAATATAGAGCTGTCTCTGAAGTTCTCTCTGGCATTAAACATATGTCGCTGGTTCAAGGCATTTGTATAAAACATCAGTTTTTTTTGTTATTTTTTTTTACACATTTTTTGCTGAAAATGAGTTGCGGTCGACAAAACTGATGGGACTTAGTGTGTTTTTACACAATAAGCATCTAAATAATGCATTCTTTTTCATTTACCCAGAGCTGGGTCACAGTCTGAGACCTCCCTCTTCCCAGACACTTCCTCCATCTCCTCTGAAAGAATTTCTACATATCGTCATGTCTTTAGAAAATACACCTTTTTTATTTTTTTTTTTTTTTGTTGAGTTAAAATGTTTTATGAACCTGATTTAGTGCAGTCTATGAAGCTGGATTAAAAACCTAAACACAAGCTCTGTTAACTCCATAAACAAGTCAATGTAAAAACACTGTGTTCACATTTATAACGTGCTATAAGTTTACATCAAAAGCCTTTTCTTGAAACAGGTGTTAAGTTATTATAAACACTGAAAAACATGAGCATTTCCCGTTTCTCCGTTTGACCCAGTGGTCCCTCTTTATCTTCGACAGACTTGTGTAATAACTGTTCATAGGATCTGACGTCTGTTTTTAGCTCATCCTTGACCCTCGGAGCGAATCTCAGATGATCCGACGGAAACGTAACACTGCGTTGTGTAAAGCGAGCCGAGGTCGAGGTTTCCACTGTAGCTCACGTTGGCCCAGTTCCAGTCTTTTCTGTCTCTGTAACTCAGACTTGATCTGTGTAAGTGCACTTCTGACCCAAGTCAAGAAGCAAGGAAAGTAAAAAAAAATACGTTTTAATGGAGTTTCTCTCAGAACAGAAGCACAATGAGTCATCCACTGATCTTCATTGACTTGAAAATGCTTTAAATCTTGATTTGGTGAACTTCCAACAAGACAAACACTGTAGAATTAAGTCATCAAAAAAATGGAAAAGTAAAGTTTAGACATTAAAGCTCTGACTCTGAACGATACACAACATTAAAGGCACAGACGTCTTTGTTCCGCTTTAATCAAACTGTGTTTTTTCTTCAACAAAGGCCTCTGGACGAGTGTTTGAAGGTGAAAACTGTTGAAATGATAAGAACACTTCTGGTTCTCCTAAAACATTGTTCTCGTTAAACTTAGAGCGATTGATGTGATCAAAACGACCAAACAACAAACCGGACGTGAAGCACACACTGTTCCTCAACGACACAAAAAGAAAGAAAGAAAGCGAAACCAATGCATGTCTTTTTTATTTTTTATTCTGGGCCAAAAAGGGCATCAGCTTCAGATTCAGATTTTTAATCCAACTAGAGGCCATTCATTTCAGCAGCAACCACCAGACGATGAACAGAAATAGGCACAAAGGCAAACAACACTAAACACTGAAAAACATTGAATAAATATATGAAATATAAAAAACATAAAAAAAGACTAATGAGAATTTAAAAGACAAAAGATAATAAAAATAAAAAAAACGATTTATTTTTCAATCTGGTAAAACATAGCAACATCCGAAAGGCAACAAAGAGAACTCACATTTTAGAATAAACATAATATTTCAAATAGACATAAGTCTGCAGTTTGAAGACTTGATAATCTTGATTTTAACACACATTATGATATTCCATTATTGTGACACGAGTCGATGAAGAGTTAAAATCCTTTCTGATGATCCTCTAAACAGAAGGAGCCTGAACAAAGCACATTCCAGAAACGTTTCAGGGTTTTGATTTTCTACTCTTTCCTGTCCAGCCACGATCTAATCTGTCAATTTAAGATGAAAAAATAAATGTCATGTTCAAACTTTGCAGGAGAAATAAAAATACTTGCCAGAGAGAGCAGTAAAGCCCTGTCTGAGACTCTTGAGACTTCCCAGACCTGAGGTAATCCGATTACAGCTGTGGGACTGTTACATAAGAAACAAAGGCCAGACTCATATTCCTCCTGTACTCTCTTCAATTAGACCCAAATTAAACCCGATCCGATTAGGTATTCATTAAATCTACATGTGTTTCCTGTATGAGACCGAACAGAGAAAGAAAGGCATCCTGGGTAAAACTGCAGGATTTAGACCGTGATTACACAACACACATGAATAATATACAGACTGTAACTGAGCCGCAGCAAAAGCACCGACTCAGGACTGGATTTAAGAGCAGCCCGGACCAGAACCTTCACCAGACGAGCCGTCACTGAGCCTGGGGTAAAGCTCCGGAACGTTCTAACAAAGACCTGGCATGGCATTAATTAAACGCAGTCTCTAGCTCCGTTTCCAGGGCACACCAATGAAAGGGGTTAAAGGAAGCTAAAGGAAGTGTTATAGTTAGTTGGGTCCCTCTTGATCCAAGTCTGGTGGCTCAGAGTGAGGGGTTCTTGCTGGTTTAGACTACCGTAGCTCTTAAAACCGGTACACACTCAAGGCCATCCTCTGGGCAGAACTTTCTTCTCTTATTTCCTCGTGTAGTGTCCAACATTTATTGTGCGTCAGAGATTTAGGCGTGTTAATGCAGAAAAGCATGGAGTTCTTCTTTTCACCTCGAGAAAACTAACAAATCTCCCTGTTCATGCAGAGGATGTACCAAGCTGTAGGCCTTCGTCAGGGCAAACCCCAGATGGTTTAATGGTCACATGTCCAAAGATGGGAGGAGCCTTGTCACCTGGTCGGTAGAGGAAATAAAGTAATCACACGAGCTGCCATAGTTAGCTTCTCTAGAGCGGGTCTAGAGGGTTTCCCAACAACACATTTATACAAAGCATTTTTCCACTAACAAACATACAGCTTGTATTCTACGTTCCAATTACAGTCCATCCTCGGCCTACAGCCTCACACTGAGCCAATTACAGTCCATCCTCGGCCTACAGCCTCACACTGAGCCGATCACAGTCCATCCTCGGCCTACAGCCTCACACTGAGCCGATTACAGTCCATCAATCCTCGGCCTACAGCCTCACACTGAGCCAATTACAGTCCATCCTCGGCCTACAGCCTCACACTGAGCCAATTACAGTCCATCCTCGGCCTACAGCCTCACACTGAGCCAATTACAGTCCATCGATCCTCGGCCTACAGCCTCACACTGAGCCAATTACAGTCCATCCTCGGCCTACAGCGTCACACTGAGCCGATCACAGTCCATCGATCCTTGGCCTACAGCCTCACACTGAGCCAATTACAGTCCATCCTCGGCCTACAGCCTCACACTGAGCCAATTACAGTCCATCCTCGGCCTACAGCGTCACACTGAGCCAATTACAGTCCATCGATCCTCGGCCTACAGCCTCACACTGAGCCAATTACAGTCCATCCTCGGCCTACAGCGTCACACTGAGCCGATTACAGTCCATCCTCGGCCTACAGCGTCACACTGAGCCGATTACAGTCCATCCTCGGCCTACAGCCTCACACTGAGCCAATTACAGTCCATCCTCGGCCTACAGCCTCACACTGAGCCAATTACAGTCCATCCTCGGCCTACAGCGTCACACTGAGCCGATTACAGTCCATCCTCGGCCTACAGCCTCACACTGAGCCAATTACAGTCCATCCTCGGCCTACAGCCTCACACTGAGCCGATTACAGTCCATCCTCGGCCTACAGCGTCACACTGAGCCGATTACAGTCCATCCTCGGCCTACAGCCTCACACTGAGCTAATGTCCAATCAGAGACACCTGACGCTCCTACACAGCCTGGAAAACCTGGAGTTTATTTGGGCCATTCAGCACCTGATGGGAATGTCATGGAATAAAAAAGTGTCTGTCTCGTTAGTTCCAGTGCAGTCTCTTTTCGCAGAGTGTATTCTGGGAGTCTGTTATCAGCAGAATGGGTTTCCTTCAGTCGCTGCCGCAGCATTAACCCAGATACAAAAAGAAAAAAAAGAGAAAAAAAAAGAAAGAAGCTTTTATGCAACACCACGATCTTTAGCGTGAGACCAGAAAGAACGAACAGAACGTAAAGACTGCACTGATGTGTGGGGAATATTTGGACATTAAGAGATGTTTAATTCATCAGCCGCAGCTCGAGGCCAAAGTACAGCGTTTATGTTGAAGCTGAAGAGAGCGTTCTGAGTTTCCCCTCGAGCGTCGGAGGTTTATGTAAGAAATTAAAAATGTGTTTAGGGCAAATGACGTCAGAGCATATTTAGTTTTCAAAAGTAATCAGGATAAGATTAAGATTATAAGGTTTTTTAATTTCAAGGTTTATACAAACTCTTAAAGAGGGTTTCCACAGACTCCAGTGTGAGTGAGGTTTCAGTGGTTTTTGTTGAGTTGTCGTTAAAATACCCATAAAACAAATTTATTATTATTATTTATTTAGATTATTTTACACAAAAACAGCTCAGGCTAGTTCAGTGTCAGAGCCACAGACTCGTGTCACAGAAGAAGCCCTGGGACAGATTTATACACATACTTTGTCTTTTCATTTATTTAACGTTTTTATAGATTGTGGCGCTTTGATTACAAATGGGAAACAATAAGATTTTATTCAAATTAAATCATGTTTTGGTTCATGGAGGCAGAAAAAGTATTTTCAGTGTCAGAGTTACAACATAAACCTAGAGCCAAGACAATATCTTATTGGCCTCTAGGGTTTGATATTTTAGGAAAACAACTCGATGAACAACCGAAACACCTTCTTTAGCGAACTATTCTGTAGCATTTGTGCTGCTCCTCGGATTAAAAACAAAAAAACTTTTGACTCTAAACTGTTCAGTGTGAGTGAATATTCAGAACAATTGGACACATTTGTATGAATATATAACAAAGTCTAAGAATTTATAGAAACTTTCACATTTTTGCTAAATACTAAAAAAAAATGTTTTTTAATGTAGATTTTTTAAAATTTGGGTGACTTTATACATTAAACATGAAACAAAAACAGTGCGAGAGTTCAGGGTCAGGTTTCACTTTACGTAATTAAATAAGTCTCTTTCACAAGCACCAGCTGTTCACTGTTTTTCCCTCACGCAGCAGCTTCCATTTTTTAAATACATTCAGAATATTCTACTAAATAAATATTCATCTTTAAGACTCACAGGACACTGACTGTTTCCCATTACGTGGCAGATTTGTTTAACCTTCAGCCTTTTGTGACCGTCCAATGGAAACTAATCATGTTTTTATTTTGAAGCCTGTCACGTCTACAGTGTTAGGCTCTAAAGTGGCATTAATCCAGGTTTACACGACTAAAGGGGTTATTTATCAGTCACAGCTGCTTCAGACAGACCTGAAGGTGAAATACTACAGAACATACTCATGTAGGCTACTGTTACACAACATGGGTCTTATTCATTAAACTATAGGCAGTAGGCTGATCAGTTTAAATGACAAGGTAAAAGGAAGATATCTTATGGAAAATGTGAAAAAAAAACACATCTCTTGTACCAGCAACAAAAGACTTTACCACATTAAAAAGTATACATGTAAAATCTCATCATTAGTCATGTTTGAATGTTTTTTAAATCCGTTTTGTTTGAACTACTGTGAAGTCATTAGAGATAATTACCACTAGGTAAAAATAAAGAATAAATCTGTACCAAATTCACACGCATTGGATGCTGGATGCCATTATTGAGCACTTTATATTCTTTTCATCAATGATAACGAACCAGTGTGGCTCCAGTGTAAACAAGGCTTTAGTCGGACTGGAGCTGGACTAGTGCACAGACACAGATTTACCTAGACGTAAAGCTCATGTTTTTTTGTCTTTTGTCTGCGTCTGACCAGAAGCCAAACTGTACAGTGTGGACAGAGCTGGATTAGATTCTGCAGGAGCCTTAACAAAATGAGATATAACAACTTTGTTATTGCTGTGAACGATGCTCAATGAAAAGAACAATACGTAGTTTATGGTTGCAATGTTTTTGTCCTTCCTTAAGCTCATATTCTGATATTTTTCTCCAGAAGCTTCCACGTACAGAACACCCCGTCTTCAGGTGAGATGTACATTCTCTCACGTGTCTTATGTGCTCTACCTGATGATGTGGACTCAACGAGAAAATGAAAAACACTTTGGGACGGCTCATGTTCTCAGTTGTGACAGTTGAACAATAACGAACATGCCACGCTCAGAAAAAACACCCCGAGGCTTGTGTGTAAGTCCTTCTTGAGTGAACAGTACAGTTACATAAAGGAAGGACATACTGGAGCTCTGTAAATATCTGCGGGCAGTTTCAGTCGAGTGACGCAAAACGGGTAATTGGAAAAGTAAAAACATGTTGTAAAGAGACCAACGCAGGGACAACGCAGGTTTATTTACCTGTTACCTGTTCACAAAGCCTCCATGATGCTCCAAAATCTGAACAAAACAACAGCCCTTTAGGCCCGAGTCTGACTGAAGAGCACACACGAGTTTAGAGATGATAAGTGGCTTTTGTTTGGTTTTCAAAGGTTTTCAAAGCAGGAGACACTGAGCCTAGATCGAAAGAGGCCGGGGTCGAAGGTCGACAGTATTAAATTACACAGGAGATGCTAATGAGACGGAGAGAGAATATGAGAGCACTGCAGCAGGTTTGAAGATGATATTTCAGTTCGTGGTTTGTGTGCTGTGTTTTCAGTGAGTGTATTCGCTGTAGAGGATTACAGTCTGTGCATGTGAACAGTCTATAGTGTCAGGGAAAAGCCTTTACCTCCTCGAGGAAGGTAAAGGCCCATATCCATCTATCACTTCATGTTTTATAAGAGTAGAAGAGCTGAGTGGTGACCAAAGTGGCACTGGATTTATGGATCCCTTTTAAAAATAAAAACTGACCAGTGTGGCTCCAGTGTCATCAAGGCCTCAGTGGGACTGGAGCTGGACTAGGCCTGTATTCCTTCTGCACAGATCAAGTGAACGTGGGATGTTCTTTAAACTAGATTGACCTGAGTAGACACAAATGAAACACTCTGACCCCTGACCTCTCCTTCTGTCTTTCTCTGATGCTGCTCCAGACTGATCCACATTTCCAGCTGTTTCTACGAGTGTTTAGGTTGTTCATCCTAAACCAGGACCACTGTGGGTTCACTGTTTGAGCTGGTCACAGTGATGGGTTCAACCATTCATTTCAGGAGGGCAAAATAATTAAACTAAATGATAGGAGGACAAAAACAAGCTTTTTCTTGCAGCACAAATATTAAGAAGTGACCAAAGATAGATTGCACTTGTTTTGACAAAGAGAAGTGAAAGGCAACAGTAACAATCCCATAAAAAGGTTTTGTGATTCAAAAACTGCAGAGCTCATTTCCAAAGAGGAACTCATGCAAATCTTCCGTAATTTAGGGAAGTTATCGCCCACAGATGTACTTTCTATAATAAAATCTCTCATGTAAATCAACTGCAGCTGCAGGGAATCTCTCGTTTTCTTTCTCTCTGTGGGTCGTTTTGTTGAGGAGCTAAACTTATCCACGGCCGAGGTCCAGGCTCTGAGAACAGGTGGTGCTCCCACAGAGGGGCACCTGCGGGTCACAGTCGCCCATCTCAGAGTCCCGTTACATAACTCCTCTTCCTCTGGAGCCGAGAGAGAAACAGTCAAAGCAGGTTCACATACACACAGCCTCAGGGAACAGCGGATAATGGGATGTAATAGGATCGAGTCGGCATTTTTAGAAGGATTTCGACAGCATCCAACACACGGCACAGTTGAAACACATTTAATTCATATTTGAACTTTAGCTCTTTATGAACAGATCAAAGATTCAAGCTCTTTAAAAAGCCTTACATAAACAAAAGAGCTCTTTTTGATTTTGAAAAGATTAGCGTGGGCTCAAGACGCCACCTGTTTCTCCAATGAACTCAAACCACTTCATTATTTTCTGGAGAAAGTGCCTCTAACCTCTTCAGCAGACGTGTCCAAAGTC
Source organism: Neodontobutis hainanensis (assembly GCA_024349245.1). NCBI lineage: Eukaryota > Metazoa > Chordata > Actinopteri > Gobiiformes > Odontobutidae > Neodontobutis > Neodontobutis hainanensis. Next base: position 1,775,039 of record JALDNG010000114.1, read on the forward strand.
TGGACCGGGAAGATGAGATTTTATGTGGCCCTTAGCTTTAGAGATAAATGTGTTGTTTATGGCTCCAACAGCCTCAGCTTTATACAAACAGGTTCAAATCCAACTAAAACCTGTTAAACTCCAACTAAAACCTGGTGAAATCCAACTAAAACCTGTTCAACTCCAACTAAAACCTGGTGAAATCCAAATAAAACCTGTTCAACTCCAACTAAAACCTGTTCAACTCCAACTAAAACTGGTCAAAAACCAACTAAAAACAGTTTAAATCCAACGAAAACATGTTAAAATCCAACTAAAACCTTTTAAATTAAACTAAAACCTGTTCAACTCCAACTAAAACCGTTCAACTCCAACTAAAACCTGGTCAAATCCAACTAAAACTGGTCAAAAACCAACTAAAAACAGTTTAAATCCAACGAAAACATGTTAAAATCCAACTAAAACCTTTTAAATTAAACTAAAACCTGTTCAACTCCAACTAAAACCTGGTCAAATTCAACTAAAACTGGTCAAATCCAACTAAAACCAGTTTAAATCCAACTAAAACCATTTTAAATTCAACTAAAACCAATTTAAATCCAACTAAAACCTTTTAAATCCAACTAAAACCTGTTCAACTCCAACTAAAACCTGGTCAAATCCAACTAAAACAGGTTCAAATCCAACTGAAACCTTTTAAATCCAAATAACACCTGGTCAAATCCAACTAAATCCACTTTAAATCCAACAAAACCTGTTCTAATCCAACTTATAGGTTAAATCAAACTAACACCACTTAAAATACACCTAACACCTTTTCAAATCCAACTAAAACCAGGTTAAATCCACCTAAAACCTGTTAAACTCCAGCTAAACGTGTCTCTCTTCAGTGGCGGTTTGGGCCTCGGGCTGGACACGTGGAAGCACAGGGCAGTCTCATGAGGTGCTGCAGTCACATGACTCCTGCATACTTCAGACACTTCCAACGCAGCGGGACAAATGGGCCTATTGTCTGACATCTTTCATCGCTCAACCCCCACGACGAGTGTAAAAGAAAGTCTGCTGAGTGGATAAATGAAGCCACAACCAACAATGTGTCAGAACGAATCAAATAAATGAACATTTCCAAAGCACATTCAGGTGACAGGGGTTTGCTGTGCTTTGTTCATGGGCTTTGTGGGAAAAGTAGGAGGTTGTTATGTAAGTTATTGCATAAACGAGGCGAGCGATGACTGGAGTTATAGTTGACAGGCAAAAGTGAAGAGGGCTTTTACATCTGACAAGTTTGGTCCGAGTGGGGTTTGTATGGTTAGTTTGAGCTGGTGTTAAAGTTGGAACCACGTCTGCGGTCTGCTGGGATCATTTCTATTTTCTGTTATACCTGTTTCTTATAAAAAAAAATCAAATGAATGATTCTTGAGGGTTAAGTTCACTTTCCTTCCCATTGTGGCCTTATGTTCACTTTCACTTCTCTCTATTTACCAAAACATATGGTACCATTTCCTTCCAGAAACAACATTGTCCTCACCAATGTCTCACTTAATGTACTTCTAAAACTGTAAAGTGTCAAATATCTTGTAAAACTAAGGCTGACGACTTTATCTAGTGAAGCTGTTTCTGCGTCAGTCTCTACTCAAAGTTTTCTGCCCAATTATTTGAACGCCATTGTGTTTGTTCATCTTTTCTTCTTTTGAGCGTTTTCTGAAACGAAAGTGTTCAGATGCTGGGCAACAGCTTTTGTTTTCGATGATACAATTCTGAAAAAGGATGAGGAGGAGCCAAAGGGTGACACAAAAAAGCGTCTTTGAAAGGTATTGCATAAGGTAAACTATGGAGGAGGTTAAATAGAGCATGACTGGAGCTTTAATTGAAAGGCTTTCATGTTTGGTCCAAGTGTAATCGTTAGTGAAGTTCATTTGAGCTCGTCAGAAAGCCTTCCATTAATCTTCGATGTGGGAAAAAAACAGAAGCGAAAGGAAAAAAACACAACGAGGCAACGATTCCTCAAATGAATCACAGCTTGTTTTTGTAAAATTCCAACAAAAAACAATACTTTCCCTTTGCTTTTTCAGCTTTTGTTTATTAGCAACAACTGTCTGTGTTTTTGATGAAGCTGCTGTTGCACAGTTTCACGTCGATAACGTCCTCAGTTTAGGCTGGAAATTGGAAATCCCCAAAAGTACATGAGGCCAGTCAGAAAATCCCGGGGTTCATCCTTTGGGCTTCATTATTGTAAATCTGTCCCTTAAGGTCATATGCATCAGAGATAAAATACAAAGTTTTATTATGTTGTGTATGGCTTGTTAATTGAAAAGAAAGCCTATCTTAACACGTTCCTTGATTACACATAATTACAGTCTAATGGTCCTCTCACAAAGGAGGTCATGATGACTTTTAAAGGAAATGCAAATTACAAACACCGAGGCACAAAGTTTAGCCAACACCAGTCAGACCTGAAGTGTTGGTGTGACTCAACAGTAAACACACAACATGAAACCTCTCAGGGATAATAATTATGATAAAGAAAAATGTAAGCTTCAGTGTAAACAGTTCATAGATTCAGACAGAAAGAAAAACTCACAGTGAAACACTTGGAAACAGAGAAAGTGAAAACAAGTCTTCTTTTGCTCACTGGAATTTAACTTTGTCAGTTCAAATAACGTCAGACTCGGTACAGACTGTTTTACTCTGACTGTGCCACGTGCATATTGTCCTTTCAAAAGCTATATAACAAACACAGACGGATAACAAAAGCAGGTGCAAGGGAAGAGTAGACAAGAAATAAACTCAGGTTTCAATATCAGTAGCTAAAAAATGTGTTGAAAAGACTTAGGAATGAAGTTATAAGTACATGTTGAAACTTTAAAAATGCTGTGTGTCGTTGCTGAGTCTGAAATTATAAATGAATAAAATGGAAATTTGCAAAATAAAGCTGAAATTTAGAGAAGAAAGCAACACTTTTGCAGTTAACGTCATTGAGAAGTATGACTTATCATTTAGACTTGGGCTGCTAAAGCTGCTAAAACACAGACTTTGCCTCGAGGAAAGCTCTCCAAAAAACACACCTCTCTCAAAACGGTACATCCGATCTGAAAACTGTTTTGACCAATAGTGTCATGAGACTCTGCTAAACGTGAGGATATAAGATAACGTAGGCTACTTTTTCTGTATTTGAGTCAAAATGATTTAAAATTGGAGTCTATAGGGAAATGTCTGTGGAGGTTCTCAGATTTACAGGACATCGTGAAGAAAAGGTTAAAGCTAAGGCATCTGGACAAACCTTAGAAAGAATTCCTGACACAGAAAAACTATTTGTTAAAATTCTGTAACTCACAGACTTTTGAGGATTACGTTTTCTGAAAGAAGACACATTTCTAGATTCAAATATATAATTTGTGTATATGAGTAAAATTAGTGGGAGACAGTAAAAAGTCTTGAAATTGGCGGAGCTGCCCAATCTAAGTCACTCTGCCTAGCAACCATAGCAACCCATTAAAAAATTTAAAAGGTACTATAAATCATATAAAAAAATTGTAAAACTATAAAACGATTACATTAGTATTGAAATTTCAAACAGTCATAAGAAATGTCATAAAAAGTCATAAAGTAAAAGCCTCACTTTTTTATATTACACTTTGAATGATTAAATATTTAAAAGTGGAAAGAAATGGGGAAAAAAAAATAGAACTGGACAAAGTGTGCTAAACTATTTCTGTTTCTGCAGTAAAATGAGAAGTGCCATGTTAAACTATTACATTTAAATGTGTTTTAATGTTTTTGTTCATTTTCCGTTGCTGTTCCGAAGCTGATGCAAATGCTCGTGTTTCTGTTGCTGCTGCAGTGTTTACATAAAGAGCCTATGAACCATGCAAAACAACTGGGACTGGCCTCAGTGACCGAGAAAACGAGAAGTGTCAGGAAAAGGGTGACTCGATGAGTGGTGCTGGACATTTAGTGATACATTCCTCTCACTGTTTCCATAGCTAATATTTGTCCTGTTTCTTTGCTCAGACTGGTTCCTGGCTCCTGCCTAGAGCCACTTTTAGTGACAGTTTGAAGAAGTTTGAATAAATTGGGCCACAGCAGTGGACTATATCCCACAAGTGCTTGCACAATTTCTCTTTCACTATTTTGTTTATTCCTGTAACTCTTTTGAAGAGGCAGCTGTCTCTGTGAACTTTTACTGGGACATTTTGGCCCCTTTCAGAACTTTGTTCAGATTGAACTTTCAATCTGAACAAAGTGATCAACTCCCATGTGGCAAGTCTGAATGGAATTGTGAATGGGCTAAAGAAGATCTGTTCTGAAGAGATGTGTCTCTGGATAGTATTTAAGTCTGACATCAGTGACCTTGTGTTTTTCTGCCAATGCACCACACAACAATGTATTTAAGGCTTAATTATGCCATGTGTTTATTAATAAGAGGCAGTAGTGTTGTAGACCGTATTTAGTGAGGCCAAGTAATGTCTGAGACCAGAGCGTATCGAGAACAAGACACAACCAAGAGTGTTAAGTTTCAAAACTGACCCGGATTATGTCATTGCAGGACTGAGTCTAGTCCAAGACCAGTGTAAGACTCCACGGGACAAAATCCAAACAGGTGACAGACAAAAAGGAGGAACCTGTAGTGGGTCAGGAAGTTCTTTTCCGTTATCTCGGATGTGCCCTGAAATAAAAGTCCTATTCTGCCTTTTTTAAAGGGTTATATAAAAGCGTCTGACCCAGTGCCTGGTTCAGACTCCATCTGCATCATTGAACTCGACTGTCTCTGTCCCGATAAACATTATATAAACGTTTGAGTCAGAGTCATTTAATGTCTCCAGGCCTGCACCTGCTCCATGTTTTAGAGCCACAGCTAAAGATGACGCCCTGAACTTTCACCTTTCATCACAGTCGGTTTTCTGATTTGTGGTCACACTTTCTATCCATACATTTGTAGATATGTGTGTGTCTTTTCTCTTCCTTCTGTGATCAAAGGTGGGTAGAAGAAAATGATGTAAGCAGTCACTACCCAGCTCTGACTGTCAGCTGTGTTTTCTGGTAATTTCCCAGAGTCAGGTTTAACCGTCAGAGAAGGGACACTTCTGAGCTTTTAGCAGCAGTGAATATAAACAGCTCTTCACAGTCTCTTCAGAGATATGTCTAAAGAGTCTGAAAAGATACTGACAGTGCTCAAACATACGTGTCTGTGAGAATAACCTCTGGTCCGAGTCACGACCCAATGCTAAACTCAAATGAAACGAAAGTGCAAAAAGTAGAGCAATGAATACATGTGCCAAGAATAACAACAAACCTGACTTCAACTTAGTACGAGCCAATCAAATGCTTTGTCTATCAGTTCAGAAAGTTATGTAGAGTATAAGGTGTTTCTAGTCACTAATGTAGCACTAATGTATCGTAAGATTAATAAATGTACAGAGTCGAGGAATAGTGAAGAAAATGAGGAAATGCTTCTTGGTTTACTGGACCGGCATTAATTATAGTCTCTGCATCAGCTAAAGAGAGGCATGGAGGATTCTTTTAGATATTTCAAAAAGAATAAAGGCTATTTCTTAAATTGATGCTGATGATCTAAAATGCAGCCAAAGTATTCCTGTTTTAACACAAAGGAATCTAGTCTTATTGTTAGAAAGGAGTTTGTGTCTGTGCCAGGCCAGGCTGTGAGCATTATGTCTGCAGGATCTAAATAAAGTATTAACAGAAGCTCAACAGTGGAACTTCATTCTGTAGCTCCTAAAGATTTCTCCAAATATTTGAAGATAAGGTGAAAAAGGTCTGGTCTAAAGTATTTTGATTTTAACACAGGTAAGATTCTAAACACATAAACGTTGTGCTGGAAATGCTAAAAGTACAGCATGATTCATAATTTCATACTCAGCGCTAGAATCTATGTAGTTTTGACAATGAGTCTGCCTCCATCTGAAGAAATAGATGACTTTTATTGTCAAAAAAGGGGTTGTTCAAATACAACCCTTTCTAGTCTTTATTTTATTTTTATATCCAGTGAATTCCTTCTGTCGATGTTGGAACCGGTTTAACCAAAGTCATTGGCAGAATCAACTTGCCCTATTTCTGCAGATTTATGACGCTGGACGAGAGAAGGGCTCTTCAATCTGGAGCCTTTGATTTCTGTGAAAAACGAGGACACTGCTCTAGGACGAATCTTAGGCCATGTGTCCACTTCTAAGGAACGGAAACTATAACGCACCAGAATAACTCACTCATCCCCAGCGACTCTCAGTGAAGTCTAGTCTTTCATTACCGGTCACAGAATGGCACTTTTAAAAGCCACAGTTTTTCAGATTTTGTTGTAAGTTCATAAATGTGCGTCCGTTCTTCTCTTTGTGCTCGAGGTGCCCACAGACCACTGAGCAGGATTACTTTAAATGTCCATCAGCACAGCTCTGAACTGGTCCGGTTATCTAACTGGGAGGGGTTACGACGATGTGACTGGAGACTGGGGAGACATCTATAAATCTATCTAAAATCATACTAAAATGGTGTTTTATAATAATAATCTGATAAACTCTGAGCCTCTGTGTGGATCTCAACATCTAATAACAGTCAAATATTATCAGAACGTGAGTTTATGAACCACACAAACACAATCTTTTGGTTGGTCTACCAATATTTGTCTGGGACCAACTGAAACTTTAAATACATGTTTGAAAGCCTGCACAGAAACTGTTGTACAAAGCATTAGGATATTTTCTATTTTCACTAATAACCTTCCGTCAGTCACCACTTATAACGATACTGTCCAGTTTATAAACCTGAAAGTCTGACGTTTGGAACTTTTGTTTTCGGCGCAGGTTGTTGCTGTCTCCATTTCCCTTATTGATTTATTTTTACTGATTTATTTTTACTGATTTATTTTTACTGATTTATTTTTATTGATTTATTTTTACTGATTTATTTTTATTGATTTATTTTTACTGATTTATTTTTACTGATTTATTTTTACTGATTTATTTTTATTGATTTATTTTTACTGATTTATTTTTACTGATTTATTTTTACTGATTTATTTTGTCAGTGGCTCCTAAATACATAAAGTTGAATCTGACATATATTGCGGACTTCAGAACTCAATTTTAAACCAAATATTAATAACAAATATATTGCTCTTTATTGCTCAACTACAGATTATTTCACTGCGTCAGTATTTTTTGTATATTTGACTGCTGTTCATTCATTTGTGCAGAAGGGTTGAGACGGGAGCGGGATTGTATTATGTGCTGAATTCTGTGTAGTTTATGGTGTGTATTAAATGTAATATTTAGTAAGTTTAGGTTTTTATGTTGGGTATCTTTTGAATCCCAATAAGAAGTGGTCTTAAAGAAGCCATTATTGCTGCACATAAATCTGGAAAGAGTTTTAAAAACATTTACAAACGATTTAGGATTAAATTCTTCACAAGTTTTATTTTTTTTTACCTGAAACTGACGTTAAATACATGAGCTCTCATCAGAGTCTTTCAACTGAGACTTGTAATAAACTGGACGACTCTGTGTTTTTATGTAACCGTCCAGTGTTGCCTGTAATTTGATAAAAACCCTGTCGTGCGGAAGAGGAAGTCATTCTCTGGAGCTCAAGAGACGCAGGTGGCTCTGAGTTTGCAGAGTGTAATCCTGATGACATCAGTGTGGACAGGGTTAGTGAAGACTGGGTCATGACAATGAGCTGTTTGACGTATAAGGTCACAGACTGGGGGATTAAAAGCATTAAAATCCACTGACAAGTCTTTTGCATGATTCAAAATCATCAGAACAACAGAGTTTATAAAGAAACGTAAAGTTTTAGCTGGTGTCATTGGCCTCATGCCGCTTGTGACTCAACATTTTCCTTCTGCGATCACACGGGTCTTACCGGGACTAAAGCTTGACCTGTTTCTATTTCTGTCGCAGAGGGAGAGGAATAAGCTCTTCCTTTCCACAGGTCAGCGCTAAATCCAGACTCACCTGAAGAGCCGTAAAGGAAGACTTTGTGTCGAGTAAGAAGGTTTAAATGCACCGCTCTCTTGAAGAATCCAACTGAAGGACGACTTGAGCACATCGCGTCCTGCTCTTATCATGACTTATCCTTTCATGTCTTTTTCTAATCTTTGTGAACTTACAAGACAACATTTAACACCAAGAAATAACACCATCACCACTGAACAACCTGTACCAAGCATTTCATTATTCATTATGTAAAGGCGTTTAATTGTGTAGCTGCTCTTTGAAACTTTTACTCACACTGTAAATCTGGACATGCTCTACCTAAACACTTAGGTTAGGATCCCTTACTAGAATGCCTAAATGTAATGTTGAATGACTGTATTCTTCTGTATATTACACTTAAAATCAGTCTGTACTGAGTCCGTGAGGAGCCGGAGAACTCAGGTGTGAACTCCACCACCACCAACAAAAAGCATGCCCTGTAGGTCTCAGGCAGCCAGCACTACCTTAGAGCTGACATTAACACCGGACACTGACGACTCAGGTGTCATACTGTAGTTTCAGCTAGTTCTATGATTTGTCATGGACTCAGTGACGGAAGCTTTCGCACATGAGGGACTGTTTCAGAGCGTAAATATGTAAACTGTGTGAGTCAAGTCTTTGGTATTCTTAATTGAGACAAAAAGCTGGTTATGTTGCATTTTCTGCTGTGGCCCATAAGTGGATAACTGAAATGAGCAGGGCAGAGTTAAAGAGTGAAGTCGCTGACACTGACCTCTGCCTGTGTTTGACCTCGGGTTAATCCAGGGTTAAACATAGAAACTGTGAGGAGCTGCTGTTCAGACACTGGTCTAAATCCTTCACCTTCTCCGGCTTCAGTCTGAAGGGTGTGTCTATTTAAACGCTCTGTGCTCCTCCAGGAATAAAACCACGGGACGCTCGGATCAGTGCGGAGTAACTGTGATGGGTTACACTCTGTTCTTGTGTGTCTAAGTCTGGACCGATCCTACAGTCAGTCCCAGGATCTGGGAAAAGTGCTCCAGAAAGGTTCACCACAGTGGATCTGGAGCAGGTCAGGATGTCACATATGTGTAAAGTCCAGGGGTCAGAGGGAACATGACCCGCTCCATATAGATTTCTACAGCTTGAGTTGTAACCCGAGTCTTTTTAAACCCTTACAGTACAGGTTTGGCACGTTACATTTGCCTGTGTGAGTGTTTCTAAAGTCTGGGGTCAATTTTTATCCCAGTTTCCATGTCCGGAATAGAACACATGAACATTTTTCACTTTTCACAGCAAGCAAGGTTTTTTCAAGCCTTTATGCAAACCTACAAACATTTTCTGTGCAGCTAGTGGTTTTAAACATAATCTAGATCTATCTACGTTCTTACTCTCACCTTTGGTTTTGAGCTGTGGGTCATGACTGAAAGAACAAGATCCTTTCAAATGAGTTTCCTCCGCAGCGTGTCTCCCTCAGAGACAAGGTGAGGAGCTCAGAGTAGAGCTGCTGCTCCTCCACGTCGGCATGTCCTACCAGGAGGAGGCCCTGGGGAAGATTTAGGACATGCTTGAGGGACTACTTCTCTCGGCCTGGAGACACCTCTGTAGTCCCCTGAATGAGCTGGAGGAAGTGTCTGGGGAGGGGGATGGACCAAAGACACTGCTCCAAGAAGTTTAAACACTAGCTTTACCGACATGTTGTGTTCAACGATGTGGCGACTGGTCTGGACGAATTTGAAGATGTGCCGTGATAAATGCAGAAAACATTGCGCTGCTCTGATTGGATAACTGATTAATCCAATCACCGAACAGTTTTTCATTTAAAGTACCCACCATTCAAATATCCCAAAAGTACAGCTGAGTCATTGTTGTATAGGCAACATGTGTTTTCCAGGAAGTCTGTGGTGAACAGGCCACGACAGCCCCTTATTGTTATTTATCTTTTCAGCCACAAAGAGCCTTCGACTGAACGCAAAGACCAGCAGCCCTCGTTTCAACGGCCTCTGTCTGCGTCACCGTCTCACTCCGACACATTCTCTTATTCACACTTAAGCCTCATTTAAATCACATGGAAATCTCAAAGACTCTATTTTCACAGAAAACACTGCTGAAGCCTGAAACCAGAGGGTATTTATTTGCTCTTTCTCTGTAAAAGTGAGTCGTGCAGCGAGGTGTAGAGCAGGTGGGAAAATATGTTTGTTGGCAAAAATACTGCAGAAGCGTCTGAAAAGAGGATGACTCAGATTAAGTGGTGTTGGAAAAAAAACACTTCTCTTTTGAGAATTCAGATGGAAACTGTCACTGACCTTTAGAGATTTACACAATATTGAGAAATGCAAAGAGAAGTAGCTCAAAAGATGAAAGAACAAGTTTGATTTACTGTTTAAAGTCCAAATGTCTCACATCATAAATCACTGATGCAAACGTTAACAGACATTATTTTATATTATTTTCATATAAAGGCATTGACACAAAATTGTTACAATCAATTCCATTTAAACCAGTTCATGTTTTAACAGTGTACTTACAATGTACTTTAGACCGGTCTTAGACTTGACATGGTCTTAATGGTGGTGGAAAAGTCCTATATAAAAGAATAAAGATTATTATTATTATTATTATTTTTATTATTATTAATCTTAATCCCTAAAAGTCTTGGTCTGAAATGTCAAGACCAACCAAGACAATAAATCAAATCTTTATCTGTTTATGGAATTTAATGAAATTTCCTTCAAACACTGACCTCTGAGTCTGGACCTGGTCTAAGACTGGACTAACACTGATCTCCGTGAGTCTGGACCTGGTCTAAGACTGGACTAACTCTGTCTCCTTCAAACACTGACCTCCGTGAGTCTGGACCTGGTCTAAGACCGGACTAACTCTGTCTCCTTCAAACACTGACCTCCGTGAGTCTGGACCTGGTCTAAGACTGGACTAACACTGACCTCCGTGAGTCTGGACCTGGTCTAAGACTGGACTAACACTGATCTCCGTGAGTCTGGACCTGGTCTAAGACTGGACTAACACTGATCTCCGTGAGTCTGGACCTGGTCTAAGACTGGACTAACTCTGTCTCCTTCAAACACTGACCTCTGAGTCTGGACCTGGTCTAAGACCGGACTAACACTGACCTCCGTGAGTCTGGACCTGGTCTAAGACCGGACTAACACTGACCTCCGTGAGTCTGGACCTGGTCTAAGACCGGACTAACACTGACCTCCGTGAGTCTGGACCTGGTCTAAGACTGGACTAACACTGACCTCTGTGAGTCTGGACCTGGTCTAAGACCGGACTAACACTGACCTCCGTGAGTCTGGACCTGGTCTAAGACTGGACTAACACTGACCTCCGTGAGTCTGGACCTGGTCTAAGACCGGACTAACACTGACCTCCGTGAGTCTGGACCTGGTGTAAGACTGGACTAACACTGACCTCCGTGAGTCTGGACCTGGTGTAAGACCGGACTAACACTGACCTCCGTGAGTCTGGACCTGGTCTAAGACTGGACTAACACTGACCTCCGTGAGTCTGGACCTGGTGTAAGACCGGACTAACACTGACCTCCGTGAGTCTGGACCTGGTCTAAGACTGGACTAACACTGACCTCCGTGAGTCTGGGCCTGGTCTAAGACCGGACTAACACTGACCTGCGTGAGTCTGGACCTGGTCTAAGACCGGACTAACTCTGTGTCTATGGTCTGTTACAGAGTATTGTTCCCTGGTCTTGACTCAGTCTTGATACTCTCGGGTCTCAGGTCTGTCTTGGTCTCGATGTGGATTAGGATCTTTGTTTCAGCTTCAAAGCCTTGTTTTTATGGCGTGTCATCAGGAAGAATATTGTCACAGTTTAATGTGGATCCTAAGAAAAGACTAAACTCTAGATCTCTTTATAAGACGTAAGGCTGAGTTTTCAAAAAGCACTCAATGGGACCCAGCCTTCTTCACTTTTGATTTGATTTCTGAGCCAAAGCGAACTTCCCTTTTCTGTAAACCTCCTCTTCACCCTGAACATTACAGTGTGCTGCGTTTTCATCCACACTCAGACGGTTACTGTGCGACGGAGACAGGTTTCTCTCCAGTGGGACTCCTGTAACCAGACACCTGCTTTGTTTTCTGCACCTCTTTCCAGGTGAAATAAAAGCAGAGAGAGGGAAGGGCAGGTGCGTCACACATCTCTGCTTCACCACGCAGAGGGAACTTATTTGAATGCTTTTCCGACCACATCTGAGCAAAGAAGCCTGACCGAGCGGCGATGACGATGAAGGAGCAGACGTCCTTTTAATGCACTTCGTCATCTCTGCAGCTTTGATGTTTTCCTGAAGTCGGTGTTCGGACTGTGGAGGATTTAATCAAGATGAAAACCGGGAAGAAGTCCTTCATCGGTAAGAGGCTGTGGAAAATCTCTGTGGAGAGGGAAAAGGGCGGTCTTTCAGCAGCAAAGCAAAGGAAGGAGGATTAAACTTCACGATAACAGTCAGGGTTTGATGCTGTGGTTTCTAGTGTCTTTTATAGAATAGTTTGGTAATGGATATAGTAATAGGATGATAAAAGCAGAACGAGGCCTAAAGAAAAGGCAATACTAGGATTTAAGCTAAAAGTCTGTGGAACATTAGTTACAATAATTGACCTGCATCAAGTAAAGAGAGTGCTCTAGATGTTGGCCTCTAAGACTCTCTTTTCCACCGGAGCGGAACATCACTCTTCCCTTTTCTCTGTTTATTTATATTTTGAAAAAAGAGGTATCCACTTTCTCTGCTTGATCAAAAGCTGTTACTTCCTTATTGACATCAGTGTCGACCAATGGGAGTGCTCCTTTTTGTTAAAGCGAGCTGTGATTGGACAAAGCTTCTGTTCAGGTCAAAAACTCTCATCTATTACAATCAGGGGATAATAAAGGGATAATAAAAATTCAAATAAATAATTTGTATTGTACAAGTAATTACATCACATTAAGAAAAGACGTGCTTGCACTAAACCTAAAAAAGCCTCTATTATACTTATCTTTCTATCCCCACAAGTATTGCCTCAGTATTTCTGTTCTCTCTGGAGCCCATTCCTGTTTTTATTCTTTATGTATTGAGTTCTTTGCAGTTCTTTACATCACTGCTGCTGCTACTGTTACACAGCTGGCCTCTTTCTGCAGAGTCGTGTTCATTTTGCAGAGAGCCCTGTGCTTTGGAGATTACGTGAAGCCTCTTCTTGTTTGTCACCGGAGAAGATGATCCGGGGCTTTGGGACTCGAGGGGTCGGGTTACGGAGTCAGGTTTAGACTTCTTATGAGATCACAGTAATGTTCAGACTTGTAGGGCATTGTATAGATAAACTGTAATTATCTGAAGAGGTTCAGATGGATCGTGTTTGGATTTGAGGGAATCCTCGAGTGACGTCTTTTCATTTACATTTTTATTCTTTTTTATTCTTTTATTCTTTAAGTTTGCTTTACCTGAGCATCTATTGAGAGTTTAAGTCCGATAGATACTTCATCAGATAAAAATCCTAAGCTACATTGATTTAATTACCTCATGTAAATGTAACTAAACCCACCAGAACCAGAGTCAGCGGGACTAGGCTTGTTTCCTTCAATGAGAGGGTCCCACTGAGGAGTGCAGTCTTTATGTCCAGGACACGCTGTAATCTGGTTTTAGTTGCTGTTATGACAGATATGACAGATTCACAAAGATGCGATACACCTCCCTGAACGGACTCCAGACTCTTTTCCAGATTTGAAGTCATGACTTAAAAAGGGATCCAGAAATAATAGTTTTTGCTCATTTCAGTTTGTTTCAGCGTGTGGCACATGGAAGAGCTGTCAGTGTGGGAACATTTTCAAAATAAACACCCGAGATATTGCCAACGTCTATAAAATAAAAATCACATCAAATATTGATAAATGTTTTCTTTTGTAGCAAATGAACCGCGATGTAACTGTGTTTCTATTGGATCAGACATATCCAAAATCCAAAAAGACTGGACTTTAAAAGCAGGTAATGCACTGTTAAAGTAAAGTCTATTGGATCAAATATGATTGAATTTGTGAGATCTTTTATGTTAGTTGTCAGTGAGGTTAGTGATAAATAAATGTGCTACTCTAGTTCTTGCTGTGGTTTAGTTGATGCTCATGTGTTTTTTTTTTGTGTCCTTCTGTAGATAATCGTTTCCCAGTGACCAGCGTGACCTGGCCTACATGGTGGAGTTAGCTCTAGCTTGTTCATATGTTTAGGAGCTACTGTGATATAATATAACGTACAGTTTAGCAGAAGGTTTCTTTAGCGTTAGCGGAAACAACACATCAAACTGTTTTCACTTTGCCTCCCTTTTTCTCAGTTTGGCTTCTTGAGTTCTTTTCCGTTCTTCTTGAAGGTTTAATTATCTCCAATGCTCGCTCTGTCTGATATAAAAACTGTTTTTTTTTGTAGTGACTCACTGCTACCAAATCATTTCCTGCGATGCATTTGTTTGATTTGACGCCAAAAGAGTGGGATGATCCTGGAAAGCTTCTTTTGATTATATTAGCTCAGGTTGGCACGTGCTCTGTCAGAGGGAAACTGAGACCTTTATTAAACAAGAACAAATTATCTTGAGCTGATCATGAATGGAAACACATCTCTACCTTTTTTTTTTACCAAACTTTTTACTGAAGCCCACAGTCTGACAGAGCAGCTGCACGTGTCGACTGGAGCTAAAACAACGGAGAGACGGTTAAAGCAATAATCTAATCGATAGAAGCTTTGTAGGATAATCCCACTCTTTTGGCGTCAAAAGAATGATTCGGCAGCAGTGAGTCTCGAAAAAAAAGAGGCACAGAAAACATGTTTTTGTATCAGGCAGCAGAGAAATCCCTGAGGAGATTTCTGAGATCAGGAGGGAAACAAACACAGTGTGCTGACCTGGATCTGTCGATTTTTTAATGGTTTGGGTCATTTTCAGTGACAAAAGTGGAAAAGGTTTAACTCAAGAGTGCTGGACGGAGACAGAAAGAGGCTCTTTTAGTGAATGAACAGCAGGTGACTCCGTGACGAGCAGCGGAAGAAGGGCTAAATAAAACCTGATTAATGGAACATGTGACCAACTGTGAGGAGCTTCAGAGAGAGACTGCTCAGATCTTCTGCAGCAGAGCCATATGTCCGAGTCATGTGACGGATTAGAGACGGTTCATGGAAGCACTCGGGCGATCGATTTAAAAGGAAGAGGTGCAGCATTTAACCTTTAAACAGTTTAAATACATCACTCACGATATCGGTCAAAGAAATCCTCTTCAGTGGATCTCTGTTTTCAGCGTTACAGCACAACATTATGTTCTCTACAGCAGTGTTTCCCAGACAATACGACACTTTCTTAGTGTTTGAATTATTTTAGGCTTTATTTTTACTCACATTAAAAGTTATGTAGGTCATGGGTTTGTCCTTTTTTATTGTTCTTTTAAAGATTCTGAGCGTACTTTGAGCATTCCTTTTCTTCTTTTTTTAAAAAAACAATAAACAACGGGAATAACACAATTTCTTTTAGAAATGTTTGAACTGATTGTGCCATTTAGTAAATTAATGAGGACAAGAGTGAAAACTATCAGCATCAAGAATTATTAAAGGAAACTATAAACCTAAAAAAATAAGATAAATCACAAAAAGACAAACAAGGGTAAAAATTACCCCCAAAACCTTAAAAGCTGACCCTAAACTAATGAAAATGTGCTCAGTTCTTCTAGGAACAGGCAGCTGTGACCAAAAGCACCTAAAAGAGCTCATTTTAAACTGTTTTACTGGAAAGGGAAAGACAACTTTAGGCACATGTCTAAATCTAAAGTACATTTATTTTAAAAAGGGGAAATACCGCTTCAGTTTAAATACAGCTGTTTTAGTTTTGCATAATTTCCACCTGACTGATCACAACAGGAAGTAGAAACATGAAGTCATAGAGCACCTGTTGCTGTTTTCTTGTTAAAGTTATCGTGTCAAGATTGTCTGTGAAGGTTCTCAGTCATCCAGGTCATCTGGAAAAAAGGTTCAATCAAAGGCATCAGGACTTGGATTTCATGGTGAAGACATTTTTAATTCTGAGTTGAGAGCTAGGGGGCGGGGCTTAACCTGAAACTGACTCTGATTGGACCAGGCTGTTCTGGTCAGAGTGACAGAGTGACTCCTGAGAGTCGTTAAAGGCTCAGGTGAGTCGTTAGTTTCATTAAATGAACAATCAGAGTTAGTGGTCCGAGAGGCCGTAGGCACAAAGTGGAGCTTACTACCACCAGTGTGTGACTGTGGAGTGAATGAATACTGTGAGCGCTTTGAGTCTCTAGATTAAAGCACAATATAAATATATTATTATTATTATTATTATTATTGGCGATATAAAAGCCTGGTTATAGGTTTTTGGCGCTGAATGAAAGTTGTTTTGCTAGACTGAGTTTGCACATGCTCAGTTTGCTGGCAGCAGTCAGAGATTGGGATTTGGTGTACACAGTATCCTTTTTTTTGTTTGTTTGTTTAATGTGCTTTTTCAGGTTTGTAACCAAGCTTCTCAAACCTGGGAGACTGGCATATCCCGGTTTCTGAAATCAGGATATGGTTGGTGTTTGTTAGTGTCAGCCCCATGCAGCCCCCTGGAGGGGCTTCACTGTCTTCTGACTGTGGTGTGGTGTACATTTCTGGTTTTATTGCACTCCTGTCAGTCAATCAGAGCAGGGTATTCAGTCAGACCGTGATATATAGTATGTAAATGAAGGCAGGAATTATATTTGTGAAAATGATATACGTTTTTAAACAGTGCTCAAATACAGCCAGCCCTCACTAACTTCTCATATTTACTGTCCAAGCTGAGATTAAAAAACAGATAATGGATTGTTTTGCTTTATACTTTGAGTCTTATCAGATAAACTTTAGAATAAACATTGGAAATGCCGGCTTTTGATCAACTTCTGCTTCAGTCACGAGGGTCCAACTGTAAAAATGCCCAGCCTGGAAACCCCAAAGCTCGTCTTGTGTTCAGAGTGTTTTAGGTTTCATGTTTGAAGTGAAGTGAGATCAGGCAGAGCTCATCATCGTGGAAACAGGAAGTCAGGTGGTATTTATCAGTGGAACCTGCTCCAGTGACGTATATGTCTCTACTACACTGGCTGTTAGTGTGGCTTTGCACTTCCTGAACCAGAACTTATCAATGGTAATAGTAATCACAAGCTCACATTTCAAAATGCTATTATAATTTACTAACACTGCTACTTCTACCTTTAGATCAGATTAATCACCTGGTGTATTTATCTCATTCAGTTCTCTTTAAATTACTTATTTTGTGCTTTAGACCAGGTTTAGACCTGGTTTAGACCTGGTTTAGACCTGGTTCTGTATTCATGACCCAGTTTTCTGTGCACTAAGAGGACATGTCTTATGTCAGTCACCATTCCTCTGATGTATATTATATATTCTTTTCTGTTTTCCCTGCACAGCCCCAGTTTGC
The DNA here is from genome assembly GCA_024349245.1 of Neodontobutis hainanensis. NCBI lineage: Eukaryota > Metazoa > Chordata > Actinopteri > Gobiiformes > Odontobutidae > Neodontobutis > Neodontobutis hainanensis. The sequence continues at coordinate 1,792,402 of JALDNG010000114.1, forward strand.
TGCTGCTTTAACTCCATCAGTGGAAATGTTTGTGTTCAGATCAGACCCCTCCCCGGACGCTGCGGCTCACATTATTCATTAAAGCGCAGTTATCTAACTCACAAGGTCAGTGGACCACATCTGTGACAGCAGCTCCGTCGCTGCTCGGCTTAAACGAACCTGGTGTCGCCTCTCGTTTCTGTGAATTTATATAAGTGTGCCCCCCCCGACCTGATGGACACAGTGAAACCGACACCACTTGATCCTTTATCCTGTGGCGTAGGAGCGGAGGGAGCGAGGATTTGTCAGGAGGACTGGTCCTGAATGAAGTATTATGGTCATGAACCTTCGTATAGACACATCATATCCTCCATAATATACCTCAGTAAATATAAAAGACACAATATTATAAAATGACAGCACGTATGCAAATATTAGTTACGTTTATTTCCATATTGTGTCTAATTTCTTACAGTATTTATGATCCACACGCCTCATTTTAAACCAAGACAGATTTAATTCTTCATGTAATAATTCTTCTAAGTGGATGTCTGTTCAAATGCAAAAAGAACAAGGCTCATTAAAGTGGAAGAAGTTAAATTTTAAAACATTTCTTGTGGATCAGAAACTAGTTTTGGCCCCTAAAAGTACAGTTTTGTTTTTTTCTAAAGTCTCTGAGCACAGCCAGTAACGTTTGTACCTGAAACCAGTTTAAAGGGTTAACACAGGCGTTATAAATAGTAGCCAGGTACATTTAGACTTTACTTTCTTCCAATGGCAGAGCTTTCTAGGAAGATCATGTCTTTGTATCTGACTGATTGTAGAAAGAAAAACGTGGATTGCAGAACTATTGGAGTTAAATGTAGGCTATACAACACTTGTCTAGAAAAACTGCTTATTATGCCTTTAAACATCACTCCAGTCCATTTTTACATCTCTGCAGCTTTCCAGGTCCACTAGAGCAGGACTTGGGGAAGGCTAGACCTTTAATTCTACTTTAGTATATATAAAAAAATCCATGATCCAGGCCATGTGTAAAACCAGATCAATTTGCAAAGCCTATTTAAATGTTCTCAGAGCATCTGAGTCAGGACCCCTCTTTGCTTCTGCATGTGAGTTTCTTTTTGCATTGTATAACTGTGCTGCAGCTGTATGACATAACCTCACTCTGCAGCAAAGCTTACGGGGGCATCTCCGGAGCAGTCACGACTCCACGAAAAGTGGACTCAGCAGGGCTCATAATGCATTTGCTGTGAGAGTGTAAATGTGTGCATGTGGAAGGATTATAAAAGGATCTCCACCAATATGAATCCCCCCATTGTATTCATCCTTTTATGTTTTGTCTATAAAACAGTGTTATACTTAAACATTACTTCTGTATATTTCACAGCATTTTACACAAGCTTTCCTTCTAGAATGTGTTTTAATCGTGTATTTTTAGTCATTTTCTTCTATATATGTGTCTGTATAGCTTATGTAGCTATTTGCATTGACACTAGCCACTGTCTTTGACCTTAATTCTGCAGTGGGCCTTTCATTAATGGCCGACAGGAATCCCTTTGTTACTCAATGACTGCAGAGGGTTCTGGACTTTTCCACTCAGATAAAAAAAGAGGAAAAAAATGCGGAGGAGGTGGTGGTCCTGTGTTTGTCGTCATCCACACATCGCCCGCTGCAGGCGCAAAAATTAAATATGGCCGCAGCGAAATCCCGTGACGTCACGCCCCCGCCCCTGCGTCGTCTCCCGGGGCAACGGCGGCTGACGTCCAAGGGGGCGGGGTCTGTATATATATATCTAAAGGCTGAGCGCTGCGGTCGGTCAGAGACAGATAGGATTCTCGAGAAGCGGAGGCAGAGCGGAAGAAAGAGCTCTGTTCTTGGTTTTATGAGAGAAATACTTTGGGTTTTTGGATTCAACACAGGGTGAAGGGAATATACCGTCTGTGGCTTTTTAAACGGATACTACACAAGCTCGAAACATGGCTGTAACCGAAGCAGGATGTGATATTACCTACTGCAAAATGAGAGGGATCGTTGGACTGTTGGCAGGTGAGCGCCTCCAATTCCACTGGAAGGAGTATATCTGCTTAAAGCTGGCTGTACTGTATTTATGTCAAAGGAAGATGTTTGAGCTTTGAAGATTGTAATTAAAGCTACTTATTCATGTGTTACATTTGTGTAACGTGGATAAAGCTGTGCAGATGCCTTTGTCTTTCAGAGCAACCTAATAATAATAATAATAATAATAATAATAATAATAATAATAATAATAATAATAATAATAATACAATTGGATTCAAATTGATTATAAAAACAAGGTGCTGTAAAAACGCTTGGTTGAGATCTGATGTTTCTGTCTGAAAGGGTGACCCAAGTGGTTGCATAACTCATAAGTCCGCACAGCATCACAGAGGTCTATTCACACAGCACACAAATCTGTCCTCTACGAAAGATTAAAACTCTAACACTGTGCTTTTCTTTCACTGGAGCGAGCCAAGAGTTCTTCTTACACCAGTCATGTCTCTGTTACAGCTTTCATCAAGGAGAGAAAGATGGGTCTGAATGACTTCATCCAGAAGCTGGTGTCCACGCCGCACATCTGCCAACAGTGAGTGTCGGTGTTGAAGATGAATAAACACAGAGCACGGGCACATTGCAGACATATATGTTCACAAATGTCTACAGGAACTTGTAAAAAAACGATTCATTCATTAAAAAAAAGAATGGTTATGGTTAGATAAAGGCACAGGGCTTCAGTAACATAAAGATATTGATCATTTGAGTTTAAATAAATGCATATATTTACACTACTGATGCTACATGTTCATATCCACATGTGTTTTAGCAGTTTAATCAAAGAAACCTGTAAAAAAAAATGATACTGTAACATTATAAAATTAACATTGGGTAAGTTTAAGAAACACACTTGGTTAAGGTTAGGCAAGGCACAAGAGCATTTAGGAAGGACTGTTAAAAGGTGATAATTAGGCAGCTTGTGTAATTAATCTTTTAAAAACGAAGTGCTTTGGGATTTGTATATGACCCAAATCTGGAGAACACCGGTGTTGTAACATAATTGCATAAGAAAGTGTAAAGATTTAGAACGAAAGGTTTTGCCTGAATTAAGATTTAACCCCTCGCGGCTGTTCCTTCCTGGTTTTAACAAACTGGAATGTTCATTGTGCTGGAGCCAATCCACTTAAAACACCTGAGTCTGGCAGGACACTCTGTAATCCAAGAGTCACAACCTGCGCAGCCAATCCCCTCTGTCCCAGGACACGTAATAAACCCTAATGCCATTAAAGAGGACATGCCAGAGGCTCACTGAAGCGTCCTCAGGTCTCCGGCAGGTGTCATGGAAAAACACCTGGGAACAACTAAAGCTTTTACAGAACGGTTTTATCAAATCCCTGAAAGTGGCAGAAATCCATTAAATGACTGTAGTTCCTCTTAAGCCTTATTTTAGTCGTGTGTGTTCCTTCTGATTAGTGTCATTTTGGTAAAGAATTTAGCCAAAATATCAAGTTTGTGGCATTATTTTGGTCTGTATAAAGTTCCCATTGGGGTTGGAAATGGTCTTTTTAGAGTTATTTAAGTTCTTTGTACCTCTTTCCTTGAGCGTTTTCCTTTTTTTTTTTTTTTTTTTTAGTGGGCCCTGAAAAAACTTAAGTTGTTAAATTTTAATGTTGGATTTTGAAGTTTAAAAAGGGGCTTGAATTTTGGAGAATTTAAATAACTTAAATTAAGTAAGGTGGAAAAGCACTTTCTCCCAGTTTATGTTTTATTAAAAGTAATCTCCGGACTAGTTCAGTTATCTATGGAGAAACCCGTTATTTAACGTCCCTCGGGTCCCGGCCCCGGTCCCGGTCCTGTCCCAGGTCCCCGTCCTGTCCCAGGTCCCGGTCCTGTCCCAGGTCTGCTTGGTCACCTGTTCTTCCAGATGCTTCGGTTTGATCCGAGGTCCTTGTCTTAGCCACACCTTGAGTCTGTCCAAAGTAAAGCCGTCTTGTCTCTTTATCTCTTTGTCTCGGGTCAGAGCCTGGTTAAGTCGTGTCTCAGACGGGTTTGTCGACGGGAACAGTTGTGCTTTCTAAGAAAAGAGCTCCATCATGAATCTAAACAGGGCTTAACACATGTTAGGTTTGTACGTTTTGGAGTAGAGGACATTGTAGCCGGCGAGTAAAAAACTGTTTGAACTCTTTGTGAGAATGCTTTTTGAAGAGTTCAGAAAGTCACGGTTATAGAAGCAGAAGGAACAATAACTTACTAAAAACAACAGAAAATACTATTCATCGAACTTTTCTATTTGTGATGTCGACAACAATCACCACAGACAGAAGTCACAAACTGAACAACACTGAATGTTTGTGACCCTTTATCAAAGCGTCTACGTGTATCTGTTTAATACTGTCTTAAACTGAGACTAAAGTCTGCACTCGTCCGTTTCTGTTCCAGCGTCGAGGTGAACAACTTCCTGAAGATCGATGAGAATCAGAACGAGGAGATGGAGAAAGGACAAGTTCCTGACAGTCCGGTACGAAAACAGTCCGACGAACCTCGTTAGCACCAACTTAATCAGCAACTAACCGAGTTTATTATTCTGTCTTTCTGCAGATGTGCCTCGGTTCACGCAGCTCTCTGGCCGAGGACACTCAGTGAGTAGCTTTAGAGCATTTCAACATAAACAAAGACATTCATAAACATTCATAAACAAAACTCAATAAACCTTTTGTCTGTTTGGTTTCAGGATCAAACCCTGTGATTTTGATTACCTCAAAATCATTGGGAAAGGCAGCTTTGGAAAGGTGGGTCAGGTTTCTGTTTTAATCCTGGACTAAAAACAGTTAGGTTTATAATGTTGGTAGATGGAGTTTAGGTAGAATGTGCTTTTTAATATATTCTCCAAATAAACTGAAAAGGTGTTTAAACTTGTTCTGTCTGAGGTTTGAACAGCAGCATTACATAAAGTCACCATTTTCCTTTTTACAGGTTCTTCTCGCTCGCCACAAAGAGTCGGCCAAATACTACGCTGTAAAAGTGCTGCAGAAGAAGATTATCCTCAAAAAGAAAGAGGTGAGGCTTCAGAGAACAATCTTTTATGATATATTATAAAGGTTTGAGTGTAAATTTAAAAAACGTAAAAATAATCCACTTTTGACCTGTTACTATTACAAATACCATTTTCACTTCAGTTTCTCACAGTGTCATCTGTTTTAGGCTAAACAGAACTGCAATGTAACTTGAAAATATGTGTATTTCTGACTAATATAAGTGTTTACAAAGAGCTTGTATTTGACTAGAAGCGTGTTATTACCATTTTATCTTCTGTGTTTTAGCAAAGGCATATCATGGCTGAGCGCAGCGTCCTCATGAAGAACATCAAGCACCCGTTCCTTGTCGGCCTTCACTACTCATTCCAGACGACCGACAAACTCTACTTCGTGCTCGACTACGTGAACGGAGGAGAGGTACAGCCCATTGTCCAATTAAAAAAACACAACTACTGCACATATTCAGTCGCTAATGTGTGTTTTTGTGTGCGTTTCTGCAGCTCTTCTACCATCTGCAAAGGGAGAGGATCTTCCTGGAGCCCAGAGCTCGGTTTTACGCTGCTGAAATCGCAAGTGCACTTGGCTACCTCCACTCTCTGCACATCGTTTACAGGTATCCACGGCGCTCTACTTGATACAAATGCTCTACTTCTTGATAATACAAGCCGAGTTTTCCTCCGAGCTGTCAAAAGTCTAAGCAACAAGCTGCTAACTCACTTCTTAAGATGTTCTTGTGTGTGCTTTGACTTTAACTGTTAAGACTGGCCCAAGAGCTCCCCCAAGTGGTGTTTTAATGACATAACCAGAGCCGATCGGGGTGGATAGCTTCAGGGAAATCAAATCAAATGTACAAATGTTCCGTCTCTATGTAAATGAATTCTTCACACTGAACAGGAATAAACATTGTATGTGTAGATTTGACCCTCTGAGGCTGCTGTAGTTTGTGGAATTTGTAAAGTAAGTGTTTGAATCTGTCTGTGGCAGGGACCTGAAGCCGGAGAACATTCTTCTGGACTCACAGGGCCACATCGTGCTGACGGACTTCGGCCTCTGCAAAGAAGGTCTGGAGCCCAACTGCACCACCACAACTTTCTGTGGGACTCCTGAGGTACTTTTCCTGAGACACATTTCTAAAACAGAAATATAACTATTAACTATGAAAGAAGGTTAACTCGTCTTCATTTCTCCTCAGTATCTGGCTCCGGAGGTTCTCCAGAAGCAGGCGTACGACCGAACAGTGGACTGGTGGTGTCTGGGCTCGGTGCTTTATGAGATGCTCTATGGACTGGTGAGGACACTCAAGAGTTTTGACCCTTTTAAGCTGCTGTAGTTTGAGTTCTGACAATGTAAAGCTGTCAGAACTCAAGCTTATTGTGGTGTGTTTCTTCCTCTACAGCCTCCATTTTACAGCCGAAACACCGCCGAGATGTACAACAACATCCTGCACAAGGCTCCGGTGCTGAAGCCCAACGTCTCCAACTCGGGCCGCGAGCTGCTGGAGGGTCTGCTGCAGAAGGAACGGACCAAGAGACTGGGCTTTAAGGACGACTTTGTGAGTGTCCGCTGAAGCGTTAGAAGCTCAAGTAATGTGTGTTTTAAAGTCTTTGTACTGAGGTATGTCTCCGTTTGTCTGCAGCTCGAACTGAAGTATCATTCCTTCTTTTCTCCAATGAACTGGGACGACCTGATGGCCAAAAAGATCACGCCACCGTTTATTCCTTCAGTGGTGAGTTCTCAGTAGGCAACTCTTCAGCTTCATTTTAACACGAGAAAAGAAATAAGCACAGCCTTAATATAGATTTGTATATGTGAGTTTGTTTGACCCTCTGAGGCTGCTGTAGTTTGAGTTCTGACCCTCTAAAGCAGCTGTAGTTTGGGGTTTGACCCTCTAAAGCAGCTGTAGTTTGTGGTTTGACCCTCTAAAGCAGCTGTAGTTTGGGGTTTGACCCTCTAAAGCAGCTGTAGTTTGAGTTCTGACCCTCTAAAGCAGCTGTAGTTTGGGGTTTGACCCTCTAAAGCAGCTGTAGTTTGAGTTCTGACCCTCTAAAGCAGCTGTAGTTTGGGGTTTGACCCTCTAAAGCAGCTGTAGTTTGGGGTTTGACCCTCTAAAGCAGCTGTAGTTTGGGGTTTGACCCTCTAAAGCAGCTGTAGTTTGGGGTTTGACCCTCTAAAGCAGCTGTAGTTTGAGTTCTGACCCTCTAAAGCAGCTGTAGTTTGGGGTTTGACCCTCTAAAGCAGCTGTAGTTTGGGGTTTGACCCTCTAAAGCAGCTGTAGTTTGAGGTCTGACCCTCTAAAGCAGCTGTAGTTTGGGGTTTGACCCTCTAAAGCAGCTGTAGTTTGGGGTTTGATCCTCTAAAGCCGCTGTAGTTTGAGTTTTGATCCTCTAAAGCTGCTGTAGTTTGAGTTCTGACCCTCTGAGGCTGCTGTAGTTTGAGTTTTGACCCCCTGAGGCTGCTGTAGTTTGAGTTTTGACCCTCTGAGGCTGCTGTAGTTTGAGTTTTGACCCTCTGAGGCTGCTGTAGTTTGAGTTCTGACCCTCTAAGGCTGCTGTAGTTTGAGTTTTGACCCTCTGAGGCTGCTGTAGCTTGAGTTTTGACCCCCTGAGGCCGCTATAATTTGCCACTGAAGAGGAATAGATTGAGCACATAAGAATAAACATGTAAGAAATTGTCAAAAAATAGTCCTTTAAATGTTTTGGAATAATAATAATAATAATAGTAATAATAATAATAGTAATAATAATAATAATAGTAATAATAATAATAATAGTAATAATAATAATAATAATAGTAGTAGTAATAATAATAATAATAATAGTAATAATAATAATAATAATAATAATAATAATTGTATGTAGACAGATTCTATACAACTTTCATGTTTTATACTCGAGTCTCGAGTCTTGTGCTGTGTCTCTAATCTCCTGGTTTCGTTGTTTCCAGAGCGGTCCCACAGACCTGCGTCACTTCGACCCCGAGTTCACCCACCTCCCCGTCTCCTCGTCTCTCTGCACTGACACTCTGACTGTGAGCAGCAGCGTCAAGGAGGCAGCGGGGGCTTTTCCGGGCTTTTCCTACGGACCCCCGTCCGAACTCTCCTTCATGTGATCCTCCTCCTCTTCTTCCTCCTCCTCCTCCTCCTCCTCCTCCTGCTGCTGCTCGTCTTTTATCAGAAGCTCACAAAGAGACTGGATTAAGACGCACTCTGTTACTGTTTTTTTACCGAGGGACCACATCAGAGCAGCTTGGGACGTAACCAGAAGGATTTATCGATGAAAAGACTCCACCGAGCAGTACGGTTAAGTTCAGCTCACTATGGTGCGGTTTTGAATCAAAGTGCTATTTGAGCCTGTGTTGAATTCAGCACAGAAGTAAACGCATCATAAATGAGAAAAAACAATAAATAGGGTTTTCACACATCTTGAAAAATCTGAGAAGCAGTTTTTACCGTCAGAAAATACAAAAACACACTGTAGTTTAGGCCATTGTGGTGTCTATGAGTCTAGCTCCATCTTTTAGTTTTCAAATACAAACCTGGAACAAGTGCTAATTCTGGTTTCCTTCTTATTTTTTCTATATTTAACACAAAGAAATTTTGTACTGCTTGGTGGAAGCAGCTTAAAAAAAAACTTGTGCATGACTCTTGTACAGACTCATGTTACAGACTCCTTTTTTCTGCCTCCTGACCATACGTGTGCCAAGACTGGAAGCACCTGCTGGAAACTGACACAAAGAAAAAGAAAAAAAGAGAGAAATACAGTGCCTGACGAAAGTGACGAGGCAGTTCGAACGGCGTAAAAATATATATTGTCGATAAAAGCCAGCTTTATCAACTATTTCACTTGAGTTTTGACCAAGGCGTTTGCCGTTCGAGGTCCTTTTCTTTCAGCTTGAACTGTTTTTGTCATGTTCTTTTGTTTGTTTGCACTTGAGGAACAGTCGGTCGAGGAATATTTTGTTTATTTTACAGCTGCTCACGTTTGCATTAACAGACAGTTTTTAATAGTGGACCAAGGAACCAGAGAAATGCTTAATGAGGGTCGGCTCTGTTCAAACACCTGCACTAATTGTACTTTAGGCACATACGGCATATTAATGATTCATCATTAAACAATTCTTTAAAGACGTAAACGTTAAATATTTTTATGTTCATTCATGAATAGATCATTTAAATTATTGATTGATTTTTAAATTGATCGACATCTTTTTAGGGTTTATAGTCTATTGGTCCATTATTTAAACTGTCTAAAGATGTGTTTCCATAAAAAACAATCTAAAATGAAAAATTGTCAGAAAATGCTAAATTGTTAAGAGACGTAAGTTTTAAATAGATTTTCCAAAACGTGGTGTGGATAGTTTGGTGAAATTGAAGAAATTTAAGGAATTTAAGCAATTTTTTTTATCAATAATCTCTGATGCAATTGATAAAATTTTTAAGAAAATTTAAAGTTTTAATTAAACTTTTTAAGTTAAGTAAAATTTTCAAGAGTTTTGTTTGGTTAACTTTTTTTTTTTTAGTAATAATTTCTGATGTAAAAGTCAAGAGACTAAAAGTTTAGCGTTTTTGATTCTCTATTTTTTTTTTGCATTTGCATAATTAATTAGAACAACGGGACAAAGCAGAAGTCGATGAATTAATGAATTACAACAGATTTAAATCTGTTTACAGAAACACTTTTACCTGCACTTTTTAACTCATATCTTGATAGTTTTCAAACTTATTTCACTTGAATTTCTTTAAATTAATTTTTTTGCAAAACTTGGACCAACTGCAGCTCGCTTTGAACTCTTCCCGACCTCTGTCCTCAACAACCGAAGATCAACCTTTTTAACGTACTGTGTAGAGAAAATAGAAAACAGAGCTAAATGTTTATAAGTGGCTACCAACATTCACTGTTTACCCATAACTCGCTCGTTACATACTTTACAAATCGCTCTGGTTTACTCGTAGTGTTAGACATTTTTAAATAATGAACCAGCAATAACCATAACAGCAGACCCATGTTTAATAGCACACGCTGTATTTTCATTCAACTGATTGCAAGAGAATATATTATGATATCTTCATGTTATTTTTGTATTTATATGCATCGTGTAGAGAGGAACTGTGAATGTCTCGTGCCTGTCCGAGGATGTACATATCTCGAGTTTTCCCTTTACAAATAATATATTCTTTAAAGGGACAGTCCAGTGTTTTGGGTTATACACTTTGCCTTTAAATCTTAAAAAAAATATATATTAATACAAGTATGTGTTACATTGAAGGGATTTGTATTTGGATTATGTATTTATTTTGAAATTTAATTGGCTTTTTTAACGTTTTTCAATCATACAAGCCAGTAATTCAGAAATCCAATTTATAAAAGTTGATAAATATTTCAGAAAAAAAAAAAAATCTAACCTGCATGATAACTGATTTAGAAAATATAAAAAAATGCAAGGCTCTGGACTAACTTCCACTTGTCAAAGCAGGAGCTAAACTAGGACTCCTGTCTGCTTCTCCAAACTCAAGTCACACCAAACACTGGACTGTCCCTTTAAGAAGTGCTTAACTATGAGGAACTGCTAGAGGGCGCACTGTACTTCTGTCGTATGGTTCTAAAAAGTGCAATAAAAAATTATATATAATTAAAAAAAAAACAATATATATTCGGAAATTAAATTTATAAAATCTATAGTGAATTGGCCCCAGTTCTATTTTCGAAGCCTGCTGAAAACACACATGAAAAAGACAACACACAGTTTAAAAATGCATTTCTTCCATATTTTATTGGAAGTGTTTAAGTTTTGTTATATTTTTGTGTTTATTTATTTCCATACCACTGCTGTTGTATGAAATAATTGACATGATCATATGCGTCTGTAATCTGTGTCAGAAATGACAAAATAAAATCTATAAATTTGACTCTACTCTGTTTAATATCGTGATTATTGGTTTACTTCGGTACAGTTTAAATTTAACATATGCAATACAAATATGAATGCACACAATAATGATCATCAGTAGAACCTAAAGAACAGTGACATGGCCTTTCTTTTCCCAGGTTAACAGTAAAAAAACACTGCAATAGAAAACTTTTAATAATCACTTATATCCTAGAATACCTTTCCTCAACTGAAGCCAAAAGAATAAGAGCCTTTTATTTCAGATTTCACATTGCCCCAAAAATAGAGGATATTATAGTAAATATATTTCTATACTTATGTAAATAACAATAATAAAAGCAGGTCTCTCAAGTCCCCATCTGAGCGTCCAGTATTGTATAAGGCTGAGTTATGGAATTGCAATCTACAGTGTCACCAGTAGGTGTTGCCAAAAGGCTGAAAACTACAGCCACCCTTCGTTTATTGAACATATTTAATTAATCATATATACATCTTGCCCATATTTAATATTATGTTTTGATTACAAAATTACAAAACTACCTCGACAGGGCTGTTTCAACTTAGGAAGCCAAATGAGGTCAGGTTTAAACTGTAAACTGGATTTATTATAGATTAATCCATAATATTAATTGGTTAACAATGATTAATTACAAAGGCATTTCCAAATGTATTACCGGACTTAGTTTAGGCAGTTTTCAGATACTTGGAAAAGACAGTTTTGAGTTAAATATAGTCGAGGCTGAGGAGAAACAGCTGTTCAAATAACAAATGTTGTTGTTACCTGTGTTGACGCACTGCCACCTGTCGCATCTTGTCGCGCCAAAGAAAGACCATTTGACAGTAGGGAGAATCCAAGCTGTGCACCGCGGACAGAGACAATGAGCTAGCCTCAAACGCTAAAAGCAAACGTAACTAACGGTTCATCCTTAATATAAATACATACTGGATGAAATATAAAGTTAGAAATATGAAGAAACAAAAATTACTATAAGTTGTTATCAATGTTTGAGAACGAATAAATCGCCGATGCCGTTACAAACAAAGATGAAAACGGCGGTAACAATTGTATGGCGTTTGGAATCTCCACCAAAAGACTCTCTGGAAAGGCCTTCTGGGAACGGACACACTCCGCATGCGCAGTGAACGGCAACGAATGCTTCCTGCAAAATAGTGTTCCCTAACAACAGACAAAGCTTGACAGTGTGGATTCAATCGGAGACGCTTAAAATAAAGCGTTTATTGTTTGCAACTTCAATGGTAAGTCTGTTAATCACGCTGACGTGTTTGCCTTGTGGTTAGTTTTGATGCACGGCTATAGCGGGAGTGAGACGCGTCCGCACGCTGCCATTTGTGCGCCCGCTGCTGCTATGGCGGCGGCGGGGCCTGGCTACTTTCTGCAGAGCGAAAACTTTAAAGCGCTGGCTTAATCCGCTTCATGTGGTTCCAAAGTATCCCGTGGAACAATTTGAATGACCACATGTTCATATAAACCATACATAATATTCCCATAAGCTTTAAATTTAAACTATGTTGTTTATTTGGTAAAAAAACTGTCGCTTTGCGGCGATGCTAAGATGCTAACGGGAAAGACGATAACTGTCTGAGTCGGGTTATAACGTTAGCTGTATATTAGCAATTTCTAATATTTCTATGTTTTTACGGACTAGTATTAGTCGGTCTTATTTTGTACTCGTTTTTTTTTGTAAATTCTGTTTAGTTTAGCCTCTGTTTTCTTGTTAATAAGCTGGCTTCACCTTGAGAGCTAGCGGTTTTAGTCTGGGATAAATGCTGGTGAAAGTGGGATGGAGTTCATTGTGTGCTTTGGCTTCACTAAAGTCAAACCGTGAAAAATACACCACTTCAAGTGAAATATGTGGATTAAAAGTCACTTAAAATTATGTTATGATCAATTTGTCAATAGGTGCAACAATGCAATCCTCCCAAACATTTGACACTGATTGAAATCACAGTAATCACATTTTGGTGATGGAAGGATTTTTGTTTTTAGTTTCTAAACCTCAGATTTGTTTGTGTTATTTTGGGTTTTTGATCTAATTTTAAAGATGTACTGCTCAGTTCTTGGCAGAGGAGTGGAGCATATACGTAAAATATTAAGATTTCTTTTCTTTTCGCTCCAGTTTATCCTTGACAGTATTTAATCTGTCTTCTATATAAAAGGAGGCAGTGTGCTGGTTCTGGACACTTAGAACATTTTTAACATTTCCCTTTGTGTAAGTAGATTAGTTCAGTGTTTAGAAACTTTTCTTTTATAGGAACCATATTTCAAAAGAATGTTAGAATTGTGACCCAATTCTTTGTTGAGATATAAATCATATTTGTAAAGAACTTAAAAAATCTTCTATTATTATTATTACATTCATTTTATATCGCACTTTTTCCAGGGAGGCTTTACATGCCAGTTATTTATTCATACAGTCAAGCTGGTGATGGTAAGACGTGACAGCCATTCCGCGCCTACGGCCTCTCCGAACATCACCAAATATATTCACTAAACATTCACCAGTGCCACAGACACTGGAGGCATAGAGGGTTAAGTGTCTTGCCCAAGGACACAACGACAGTATGAACTGTGGGGAGAACGGGAATTGAACCCCCTACCTGCCGTTTGAAGGAGGACCGCTCTGCCACTGAGCCACTGCTGCTAATTAATCCTAAAGAGTCGAGGTGATTCTGGTGTGTTGTGAGGCTGGAGGAAACATTAAAGCATCAAAACATTATTGGTTCTCTGACAGTAGATCAGTGGAGTCACAGCGCCCTCAGCTGGACTCTAACCTCTTGTAACTGTCCTGTCCCAGGAGGAGGACTTATCTACAGATGTAGTAATAATAATAATAATAATAATACAGAAAACAGGCCGATACACTGGACCATACAGAGTTACACAGACAGGTTCTTTCTGAAAGACTTGCTGCTTAGAAAGTCTCTAGCGACTGATGTCTGTGAATATGGTGCTACTGTCGTAACAACAGAATCTATAGGAGCTGAGATCTGTGCCTTACTGACTAAAAGTCAGGCAGTTCACCTTTAAACTGTTTCCGCTTTATTCACAGTTTTTTAAAGATTTAATTCAGTGAGCTTCTGCAGTTTCTACATTTTAGTCACGCTTTAATGTCACATTTTCTGCTTGTGTTTACTGCAGTGTAGACTGCAGTTTAGAAACTGTGTGTGAACTGAGGGGGAAATGGTAGCTTTGTTTTAGAAAAAAGACATCATTTGGCTTTCTTCCTGGAATACGATTTTATCACAAGACAAGCTTCATTACTTTTCCCTTTGCGTCTCTTTTTCTCTCATGTGAGGGTTATCTATCGTCCAATCAACAACAGACTCACTGCAGGGTTTCACTCCAGCCTTTGAGGAGAGTGTTACATTTATCACTGACACTTCGGAGCCCTTTCTGTTCGGGCCCGACCTGTTCCGTACCGTATTATTTAAAATATGTCGCTGAGCTCACTCCCCCCCACAGTAGTAAATGTCTCTTTTCCAGTTCACTTGTATAAATCTTGCATAAGTGCACAAATGCTGACATTTTCCTCTGTTAAGCGCTCGTGCCTTTCCATTTTTTAAACGCCGGTCTGACACTTCGGTGCGGCGTATTGAATCCTCCGTGTGACCTATTTTTCCTCTTGTCTTTGTCTACATTATGTCAGTTGGATAAACACCGCCGCGGAGAAAGGCCAAGTCCAATCTCTCCTCCGGATGAAACCAGGTTAGATCTTATCCCGTCTATTGATACGACCGCTAATGCTTCGAAAGGGGACGTGCTTTTATTCAAATGTAGGTTAGCTCCCGTTTAAGGTGGCACGCCGAGCTTAATCCCGGGGTACACAGGTGAGTGACAGGCCACACGTGCGTCACCTGAAGCTCATGTGCCGGGGATTAAAGCGCCGTCTCGTTTCCTAAATCCCCTCCCCCGCAATAGTGTTTTTTTTGGGGGCAAGGGGAGGGGAGACTCGTGAGGAAGAATACATAAAGGGACTGTGGAAACCCCACCTCGGAAAAATCGATCTGTGGCTGAATTAATGTGGTTTGTGTGAAGCAGGGTCCGAGGAGGCTGCGCGGGACAGAGAGCACAGAGTGAGCAGACTGATGTCGGGACGCTCCGCAGACGGGATGGAGGAGGCACAGGAGCTGCCGGTGAGTTCAGACACAAAGCAAACAGGGACGTTAATGGGACATGGGGCTCAGATGACACTTACATTGTCCGATTTAAGAACTTTAATGATCACAAGCAAAAAAAAAAAAAAATGCTGATATTATAGAGTCTGTCCTGTGCAATAAAAGTTAGAGATTTACTCTCTAACTTTTATTGTTTATTGATTGTACATTATTTTGTCCTATTAGTTTTTCATCAACAGCTTTTACCATAAAGTAGGGCATAAGCAAAGCAGCAGCAGCAGTGAGGGAAGATGAAGCAGTTTAGGTTGGACACCTTTAGTTTGACCCCTCTCTGTCTACGTAACGCTAATTAACATAACACATAGTTTTGGGATAAGACGTTAAAAGCTTCAAAGCACATGACTAATTTGCATAAAACGAGAGGCATTAAAAGACTGGAGACAGGAAAGCACAGAGCATGCCAATGAATAAATGGATTGAACTATACAAAATAAAGTCATAGGCGTCCAAAACTTGTGTCTTCAGTAAAAAGCTCACACAGCCCCAAAAAACCTGGAGAGATCTGTTCTTCTGAGCAGTTATGGTCTCCTCCAAATAAAAACTATAGAACCTCAGGTTTCTCACTCACTCTTATTTCCCAGACAAAGAAGGCCAAGCTTGATTTGGACGGACCACGAGAGACCAAGACCAGGTTTGTTCTCATTGATTCCAGCGAGTTACAGACAGTAACCGTCTTTATATTAACACAAATATATCTGTCCAGGGCTGTTGGTGACGACAGGAGCCCGACCCATGTGTTGTCTTCATCTGAGGAGACTTCGTACTCTGCTCTGTCCACAGCTCAACTCGACACAGGTCAGGAAATATCTACATTTAGACACACTCAGAGAAAGTACTGGGGTTTGAGTGGGTTTTAGTTGGATTTGGACAGGTTTTATCTGGATTTCAGCAGGTTTTAGTTGAGTTTGAACAGGTTTTAGATGTAGATGCGTTGATGTGTTTTTTACTTCTGAAGGAGACCAGGAGCCGTCGGAGACCGAAGGACCTCAGACCTGCACTGACCCCATTAACTCGTACGGACACTCAGGTAAAGGCAGGTTTAAGTCAAGTCTGAAGAAATAAAGGCTTTGTTTAACACAGAATCTAAAGCCTTGTTTTCTTTGTGACAGATCCTACAGTGACGACAGAATACACACAACAGGTTTATCAAGGAAACAAGTGGGTATTGCACAAACAAAAGAAGGCTAAGGATGTTTTAGCACAATTCATACAATGGGTCATTGTTCTTTACTGAAATAAAAGTACACAGACATCATTTGTATCCGTATCTCTTAAATTTAAATCACAAACCCTTTGGAAAACTTCACTTAAAAGTTGGAGAATTACTGAATCCTGTCGTCTCTGTCTTTAGTCCCGCGGTTACGTCCTACACCAGTCCAGTGGCCTTCTCCCCTTTGGGTCAGAGCAGTATGTACTCTGCTTTTCCTCAGACGGGACAGACCTACGGACTCCCTCCATTCGGTCAGTGCCTCTCTTTTCTCTGTCTCTAACTCACATAAACCAGGATCACTCTTTTGAAACGGCTCACGCGGCTTTGCCTTTGGATCTTCGCTCACACATGAAGCTCACGTCTTTACTGATGAAGTAATAGTTTGGGTTTTTGTAAAGGATGACAAATTACAGCCACACATTTAAGAAAATGCTTTGTGCACAGCTTAATACAGAGGTTTCCTGAACAGTCTCTTCTGATTTTAGTCATATTCCAGAAGAACAGGTTTTAGGTGGATCTGAACAGGCTTTAGGTGGACTTTGGACATGTCTGGGCCAGAAGGTCATAGCAGTGATTAAACGCAAACAATTTTTTTTTTTTTTTAAATGCTGACTTTGAGCTTAATAATTTCCACAGAAACTAAATCTGCTTTTAAAAAAACCCAACTATCGCCTCAACTCTTCTTCACTTGACCAATCCTTTGCTTTTCCTGCTTCTGTCCTTGTTTTCCTTCTTCAGGAGCTTTGTGGCCAGGCATAAAAACAGAGACAGGGCCCCCAGAGGCGCCCTCTGGTGGTCAGCCCGGGTTTCTCAGCTTCAGCGCCGCATATACCTCACCTCAGCCTGGGCAGCTTCACTACTCATACCCCAGCCAAGGCAAGCTGCCGACGCACTGTCCCACACCGGCTCCTGGCCTCTGCACACACTTTACACAAACAGAAAATATATAAAAACAGTGTTTAACAGTTTTAAAGACATTTAATGAAGTTCATCTGTTACCGTTCAGGCTCCAGCTTCACCACGTCTAGTGTCTACTCCAATATTCCTTCAGCCACAGCCGCCACCACCGTGTCTTCTACAGTCGGACAGGTACAGAGAGGCTTTTTCATTCAGTCTGTCCCAAATCAGACATGGTAGAATAGTGGATGAAGGAACCTGGGCTTAATAAAAGGTTGCTTCCAAATCTTGTCTCGATAGAGCTTTGTCTCTGAGCCTTATCATTCATTTTTCTCTCCATTTTTTTAGTAACAGGCTTAAACAGTTCTGGGGTCCATCTACAGAGTCACAAAAACATTAGCCTCTTTAGCGTGTGGTCTTTTATATATAATCTCTGTTAATATCGGTTTGACGGCTCACATCTCTGACTCAGGTCGCTGGAGGGGTGTTAGTTTACACGAGTCGACTGGACTCTGCAGAAATGGCCTCACTGCTTTCCTACATCTAATCGTACTTTAGTTCCATGTCGAGGTGTGGTGCTTTCCTGCCAGTGGGATAAATTCAGGTTGGGTGAAAATTAAACATGGCCCTGAAGTGTCTACTCTCAGCGAAGACTCGATTATAAAAACTAGAACTTGTTTGGGAGAGACTTTCAGATACATTCTCATTTGATCCAATAAATACTGTCGGTTGTATTTCCAATAACATGACAAATAGTAATTACATAACTGTAATTTTCTTAGTAAGGGTGTAATCTAGGCTGATTTATTGCTGTTTTAAAATGACTACACTTTAAAATCATTGTTTTCTCTTTCGTCAGCAGGACTTCAGCAGTTACAGCTCTCTGGGCCAGACTCAGTTCTCTCAGTACTACAACCTGCCTCCAAGCTACGTCCCTGCAGCCCTGCCCAGCACCGAGGACCACAGCGCCACGGGGGTCGGGGGGTACTCGGACGTGAAGTCAGAGGACGCTGCTTCTGCTGGACTGCCCCCTAGAGGTGAGCCTGAGAGTGTTTTCACTTTTCACATCTTTAGGTTTTGAAAAGTTAGGTCCAGTTTTGTAGTTCTTGTCTGGTTTTTTGTCCTTTTTTAGACTCTTCGCCCCCAGAGACCCTCCCGGCTGCTGCTGCTCTCCCCACAGCGCCCCCCGCTGGAGCCAGAGAGCAGGACGATGTCAGCCGCAGGAACTCGGTGGGAAAAGCTAAAGGGAAAGGGAAGAAGGCTGAGAGCTGTCCGCCGACGGAGAGCGACCTGGAGGTAACACACTGTACAGAAATCAGACCGTGTATTTGTTACAGAAGCTCGTAACTTTAGGAGAGGCAAGATTTCCTGCATCTGATGTTGTAGAAGCTGTTCAAAGTCATGTTTCTCCTTTTTTGTGTTCAGCGTATTTTTCTGTGGGACCTGGACGAGACCATCATTATTTTCCACTCGCTGCTCACAGGCTCCTACGCTCAGAAGTTTGCCAAGGTCTGTTTCTACTTCTTCATGTGTCACATTTTCAAAAACTCCTTCTGTTTATTCATTTTTAAAGTTTGTTCTTGTTTTTTTTAGGATCCAGCCACAGTGTTGAACCTGGGTTTGCAGATGGAGGAGCTGATCTTTGAGCTGGCAGACACTCACCTGTTCTTCAACGACCTCGAGGTACGGGCATATAAGCTGTTTACACATCGATTCTGTTTTTTGAGTGGAATTACCTTTTTTTGCTCCTGTCTTCTGTTCAGGGCTTTACTGCGGTGAACGTGTCTCTGCAGAGGCTCATGTTACACTTGAACTGTAGAAACACAATAATCCGACTGGAGCAGGGCCGATAGAGACATGTTATTACTCGTACGGAGTTAAAACAGACGTGTTTTAAATGACTATAAATGTCTTTAGGAAACGCTTGGCTTCACAGGAGAGAAAAATAAAAAACAGAAAACAAACTGTTTGTTCTTTTGGGACCTGCTGTATTTGGTCTAAAGTCCAAACTGTTGCTAAATGTGTTTCACAAACAAACTTGGTCCAGTTTGGTCTGGACCGAGCCCAAACAGGGCAGGTGTAAAACCCTCCTGAAATAAAGACGCGTCTGTTTTCCATCGTCGTAGAAGTTGTACTGTCCCGTTGGTCACAAAACAAATATATTTACATTTAGAAGACTGTTCACTCAAGCTAAAGGTCACCGCAGTAACGTTAACATTTAAAAGTTTCTGAGTGAATATTTCCGGTTTTGTGTTTTAAGGAGTGTGATCAGGTCCATGTTGAAGACGTAGCCTCTGACGACAACGGACAGGACCTCGCGTGAGTTCACTTTATACGACTAAACCACCCCAGTTCTAACACTTGCTTCAAAGCAGTCCTACGTTTTCTCTTCACAGGAACTATAACTTCCTGACGGACGGCTTTACCGGCTCGAGCGGAGTAGGAGGAGCGTCGGGGGCGGCCGCAGGAGTCCAGGGAGGAGTGGAGTGGATGCGCAAACTGGCCTTTCGTTACCGACGGCTAAAAGAGATCTACAACAGCTACAAGAACAACGTTGGAGGTACAGGTTTGGGTTTTCGGGGGTTTTCTCTCCTGATAGTCCGCACCAAGGTCCGCTCTAAGAACTCCCAAACCGTTTTTAGATTCAGTAACTTTTAGTTTCAGTTTTAAAAAAAATCAAACTTTCCCTGAAGTCATGGGACATGTGGTCCTGACAGTTCATTTACTGTGAGAGTGTCTCTGCAGAGGCTCGTGACTGGAGCAGGGCAGAGCTATTAACGTAGAACGAAGAACCGCTGAAACTTCAGATGCTCTGTTTAAGACAGTATTTAATTCATTACAAGAATCTTTAGAAACGATCGACTTCACACGAGGCACCTGTCAAAGAGAAGCAATAAATATAGATCTGTTCAAAACGTACGTAATTTATGCGTGGTGTGTTTTTAAAGCCGGCTGATCTGTTTTCCCTGTTTACTTCCTCCTTTCTCTCTTCATGAGTTTAATCAGCTGTGACTTCCTGCATTTGATCTAAAGTCTGAACTATCTCCAAACTGTCTGAAAACGCCCTTAGCGTTCTTTAAATTTGTGTTTTTACCTAAAGCTGAAACAGCTGTAACGAACAGGAAGGACTGTTAAAGGAGCTAATCCACGAACACATTTCTGCACACGTACAAGGTCTAAGATAAAAATCAGAACCCAATACAATATATACATTTTAGAGGAAAGTTATTCGGATCTTTAGGGGCCAAAGTTTGGAGTGAGTCTATCCAAGAGGCCCCTGGATGCCACGAAAACAAAGTGAGCAGTTATGACAGGAACTGGATATTTCTAGACATTCAGGGTCAGATGTGAAAATATGGGCAAGTCTTTTTGTATTAGATGAGTCGGAATCTATAAAATCTCTTGTCCGTTTAAAGTAATTCAGTTCACACGAGTTGGCTTTAGGTAATGATCCAATTTCAGGAAGTGGCCTGCTGCTCAAAGACTCTCTCGTCAAAGCGTAACCAAAAGTAACTTCAGAAAACAATCAGTGACAAACTAGAAACATGCTGCAACTCAACACTTACAAATGTAAAATGTCTTAAAAGGTAGTTAATTTAAAATTGTGATTAAAAAAAAAAAGATTAAATTGGTGTTAAACTAATGTGCACTATAAAAGGAAGTCCAGCCTTTATCAATCATAGCTCACAAAGAATAGTCCAGAAGCAGCTTCAGAACCTCAGTTTATAAAATCTAAAGGGATTTGAATCAAAAAATCAGAAAATGAACCTAATGATAAATACTGGATGATTCATAAAGTTCAAATTTAAATGACAATAAATGAAGCCGATATAGTGAATTATAGTTTAGTACGTCTCTGTGTTCGGCTTTAGGTTTGTTGAGTCCGATGAAGAGGGACCTGCTGCTGCGGCTTCAGTCTGAAATCGAGAACGTGACGGACGCTTGGCTCAACACGGCCCTGAAGTCTCTGCTGCTCATTCAGTCCAGGTGTGTTTTCTCCTCTCCAGACGAACACGGAGCATTCTGTGTCTTTGTCTGGCTTCATGTGTGTGTGTGTGTGTGTGTGTGTGTGTGTGTGTGTGTGTGCTTACTCACTCAGGGGGAAGTGTATGAACGTCCTGGTCACGACGACGCAGCTGGTGCCGGCTCTGGCCAAAGTGCTGCTGTACGGCCTCGGAGACGTCTTCCCCATCGAGAACATCTACAGCGCCACCAAAATCGGTCCGTACCGGGTTTTCTGTTTTTATATTAGGATTATTATGTTTCAACTTTCCCTTGTGGTGTTTTTCAGGGAAAGAGAGTTGTTTCGAGAGGATCGTGTCTCGATTTGGGAAGAAAGTGACGTATGTGGTGATCGGAGACGGACGAGACGAGGAATTTGCTGCGAAACAAGTGAGTGCCATCAACCGTCTTACGTCTAAGGCCGGCTACAGATACAACATTTTATAAAAAGCCGGGAAAATTTAGTTTTATACGAGTTATAAATAACTCGTATAAAACTTTTTAAACCTGAGGGAAAAGCTGTATAGCCTCGAAAAGGTTGCCTTAACAGTTCAATCTTAGCCCAAAGACACGTAACACTCCCAGGATAATAATAGAATCCTATGGCATAACTCTGTCATTGGTGGCTTTAAAAGTCTTAAATTTCAGCTGAAAAACCTTGGAGGTGCTGTCTTTGTTCTTGATTTAAACCGGTTTAATTTCTCTAGAAGTAATTATTAGTCACTTTATACGATCCTAGTCATACTTGCTCTCTTTTGTCCTCTTTGTCGTCGCAGCACAACATGCCGTTCTGGCGGATCTCGACTCACGGGGACCTCGTGTCTTTGCACCAAGCGCTGGAGCTGGACTTCTTGTAAAACATTTTTAAAGGGAATGGTTGCAGCTGTTGTTTCTGAGGACAGACACTTAGATGCAACTCCTGCAGCTGCTCGGGACTAAACTCAGAGACGCCTCACAAGAACATGTGAGGTTTTTTTGTCTTTATCTACGGCAGCTAATCTCCCCAAAGCTGGAAGTGGCACTGATTCAACACAAGGGAAGTACGCATTTGTCCGTTTTTATTGACGTCTGCAGCACAAATGTGTTTTTTATTTTATTTTGTCCACGTCATGTTACAGGTTTTTGATAATTTAACTCTTCTTTTCAAATCACTCACAGCCCAGAAAGAACATTAAAAATTAATTCAGAAGGCCTTGTGCGAAATGCTCTCAGCGTTTGAATCTGAGGTTGAGCTGAAAGTCATGTTCGACGGGAACAGGATGTTGACATTAAAACCCCCCCGAAGCCCGTTTTTGGAGCCTGACGAGGTGTTTTTATGTAAAACTAACATCTTTAAAAAACAACAAATGTTTGGCTTTTTGTAGAGAAATTCAGACTTTGCACTTCAGTCTGGACAAAGTAAGAGAAAACCTCAGAGAAATCCGACTTTAACAGTTTTACAGTTCTTCTGTGGTTCATCCTGTAAACACTGTGCAAACTGTGGGTTATGCCACAGAGAAATGAACTCTTTGTTTGAAAAAATGCTGTTTGAACCAGTCAGAAGCAAACATACAGTAGCTCTGCAGAAGAAAAGGAGCTCTGACCAGGAGTGAATACATCTGTCGGCAAAGAAGACTGATTGAAATGCAAGGTCTGCTGCAGATGTTATATCGCTAACAATACTTTCAGTTTGTGACTTTTGGACGCTTTATTGTGACAAAGCACCACAAAGATTGGATTAAAACGGACATAGACGGAGTTAAAGGCACATAACAGGGACTGAATGTTAAAAAAAACAACTCCAGTTATGGCCAGCAGGGGGAGTAGAGTGCAGCAAATACCTCTTTAAAGACTGGCTTTGTCAAAATAAATGTATGAATGTATATAATGTGTTCCCTATAAAGATGGATGATAAAAAGGAGAAGCTAAAATTTCAATTGTTTTTGGAAGAAAGCGTTAAAAAAAGAGCTTTATTTGCATCGACAACCAACATTCAAGTGGGATTTCCCATTGTATTGAACTGAAGACTGTGGGTCATGTGACTGTTCCCTCTTCTTCTGATGGAGTCTGACATTTATCACACGGTACAAGAGCGACGTCGGGATCAGCTGCTTTAACGTCTCAGTCATCTGTGGTTTTTGTAACGAGTCTGAGCGGGCCTTTTGTCGGCGATGCACTAAAGCCGTCTGAACTGGGACAGATCAGTAGAGAAGTATTGGAAAAGAATTATATGCAGTGTTTATTTGAGGTTTTATTGTTGTTTGGGTCGAGCTCAGAGCGCAGTTCTTTTAGAGCCTCTTTATCTTTCAGAGCTGGGGCCAGTTTCAGGTTAGTTCAGTTTGTTTTTCTAAAAGATGTTTGAATGATTGAATGACCGCTTTAGTTGCCTGAGCTTGAAGTGACTGGAAAGAGGACCGTGTTCCGCCACAGACGTGTGGTTTCCTGAAGGGCCTCTCTGCAGTCGGCTCAGTTGTTTCGGGGGTTTCCCAACAGTCTTATTAGTCACAGATACAATCTTGTTTTCCCCTTTCATTCATCATTAGTAAATTCAAACTAAAACCTGTTTCCATAAAGGGAGGAAAATAATAAAAGATAAACCGACGGGATTAAGACTGAGCAAGCTTACATTCTCCCAAACTCCCATCATTAAGTCTGTCAAGTTAGCAGCACCAGGCTTTAGCACCGGCTCTGAACAATACTCTTCTGGTGGAAAAGGACTCTCTAAATCCTGGTAAAAGGTCAAAAACTTGAAGAAAAAAATGTAAAAAATTTGCAGAAAATATTGTATTGAATTGGTTTCATCATTTATTCAGTGTTTCTTACGTCAGAGCAGCTCCACTGAAACATTAGCATCTTATTTAAATACGCCATTTACCGTAAATGTTAACTAGTTAAATGTTCATATGACTTCAGAAAATCCACAAGTGTCTTGTGTCCGCTGTATGATGACAGCTCTGAAGGTCTGAAGGTCGTGTGTCCGGGGTTTGGTCAAGATCTCGAGTTTAAAGGAAAGTGTCACATTGACCTCATGAGATTTGAGTCGCTTCAGTTCAGTCCAGTCCAGTCCAGTCCAGTTCAGTTCAGTTCAGAGGGATAAAGAGAAACTAAACAATGACTCAACCATGACGTTAGGTAGTTTCTGATGGAAATAAATGTGCCTAAGTTTGATTAATGGGTAACACAAAAAATCGTGTTAAGACTTTGGTAAAGTTTGGGAGAAAACTGAGCCATTCTTTAAACAAGAGCAGGACTTCTGGTGTTAAGTTATAAGAAATCTGTGAATGATCCGGAAACAGTGTAATGTTTAGCTCCAGCCTCACAACAAACCAGGATTTATGAATTTTATTGATTTAGTTTAACGCAGCCTCATTTTAAAAGTTTAGGTTGTCTTTAAAAAAAAATCTAAATCTATTAATCATTACTCATTTAGAAACACACTTATCCAAACCAACCTGTGCCGTTCCTCAGTGTGAACGTCCAAAAACCCAACTTTAAACCAAAAACATCTGAATCCAGACTTTTCCTTTTAAAATGTTCCTTATAGTTTTCCATAACTCTTGTTTTTGTAGCTTGTCGTAAAAACATGCTTTTAGAGATTTTGCCCGAACAACACTGAGCCTTTTCTGATTGAAAGGTTTTATTTCTGTTCAGTTTTTGTTTTTGTGTGACTGCATATATTTATACGGTGCCTTGAACTGTTCACATTAACTCAAAAGGGAACTGTTTTTTTTCTCACATGTATCATTGCATTGTTATAAAAATATATATATATAAATGCATAATCCAAAGTGTTATTTTACTGTTTATTGTAAAGCCTTAGTTATTTTTTTTATGATTTTTGATTGTTTGATTTCTGCACTGTTTTTGTCAAAAAAAAAAAAGTGAAGACGTCCAAAAACCTCAACAAACCTCGAGTAGAGTCCGAACAGCGGGTCTCAGTTGGGGTTTTGTTTGTTATTCTGCCTTTTTTTTTTTTTTGTGAAACAATCGTCCATTTTGTTTCCGTGAAATCCTGGACAGTAGAAGGACAGTGGACTGGCTCCAGAAAACACAAAACAAAGTCATTCTCTGGACAGTTTGAGATTCAGTGGATGGTGCATTTGAGTTACACTGAAAAAAGAAAAAGCTGGTAAATTAGAAAATAACTTTCATTTTGTGGTTGCACAAAAATATAGCTTTTCCATCAATTTGATATCAAATTGATGGAAAAGCTATATTTTATGTGCATATATATATATATATATATAAATATATATATATATATATATATATATTTTTTTTTTTTCTGGATAGAATTCATCAGTGGCATGGAAACCCCTCTTTTTATATTAATATTTGTTATATGGAAAAAAAGCAGTTTTAACACAAGTAATTACCCTCTTAATTGAATAATTTAAATCAGTCGACTAAAATCTAATTTAGCCTTTAACAAATGTAGCATTAAATTCTGTCTCTGTCAGGAACATCTCGGTTTAATTATTCTGCTACTGTCTTTGAAAAAGCAAACGACAATCACAGTACTTTAAATGCACCGTTATTTCGGCTAAACGCACTCGTAACGTCATGAAGGGATTAGGATCATAATATGACACGTTATTCAAAAACAGACGAGAACTGTTTGCCTTTCTTTTTGTTAAATGTATTGTTTGCATGTCATTTACTGATTTTTGAAGTGTATTTGTCCAAGTGCTATATTCTTTTATTCTTGTCGCCTCTTTTGTTTCTGATGCCAAATACTGTTTATTTTTGCATTTCTTTTGTGTTTTGATTGTGTTTTTTAAATCATCTCATTGTAAGGACCTAAGACGGCGGTGCCTAAATGTTTTCATGTCCATATCTGTCCATAACTTAATAACTCTGTCCAGTTGTAGCTCTGTGGGACTTCTCCTGTGTATCCACGACTCTATAAAGTGTAAATAAATTTTAACATGTTTCTGAACGACACATTCTGTTTGTTGTACTTTACAGGGTTCAGAAAGTGAAAGGGACGGATAATAATGTACATCTCAAAACACTTTGTCACAGGTTCTGTTCAAGATCTTTATGGACAGAGTTTCTCGGCGTAGCCGGGGGCCGGAGGGGGGTCCAGTTTGGGGACCACAGGGTTCATTGGGCCCTGTCCCAATATCCGCACTACGCCCTGTGGTCTTCCACGAAGGGGGGACATGGTGGAAGTGCACTTTGTGCATTGTTTACACGGCAAAATTCTGTCAATGATTGGACTTTACGCAATATTGTTATTGAAAATTATGATAAATGGAACCTTCCTTAAACTAAAATCATTCATTCATTTTCTACCGCTTTGTCCCGTTAGGGGTCGCGGGTGACTGGAGCCTATCCCAGCAGCTTTACGCCTGAGGCGGGGTACACCCTGGACAGTGGCCAGTTAGTCGCAGGGCTAACATTTAGAGACAAACACTGACTGACAAACAACCATTCTCTCTCACATTCATTCACTAGGGACACTTTAGATTTGTCAATTAACCTGTACATACATGTCTTTGGACGGTGGGAGGAAGCCGGAGTACCCGGAGAGAACCCACAGTGACACGTGGAGGACATGCAGACTCCTCACAGAAAGACCGGAGTCGGCCGAGAATGTTTGAGTCGGCCGGGTTTTGAACTCACGACCTTCTTGCTGTGAGGCAGGAGTGCTAACCACTCTGCCACGTGCACCCAAAAAAGTAAAATCAAAGAAACAATTTCTATACCAAACTCTAACCGCAAATCTTGTTCAGACCCTGTTAAAGTGAATGTTTTTCAATTGATAAAATACAAATTGTATTAAGTTTGTCAGGTTAAAATGTAGTGGGATGTTTAATAATAACTGATAATCCATTATTAAGATTTTAATAACGTGAACGTTTTTAATGTTAAATGCACTATATAATATAAATAATATACAGCAAAACTTAAACCAGACAAATATCTCTGGCTTTTCAAAAACCTAGAAAGTACAATTTTGAACTCCTATTCCTCGTTCTCGAGTGATGGAGTACCTCAGGGCCTCGTTCTCGAGTGGGGGAGTACCTCAGGGCCTCGTTCTCGAGTGGAGGAGTACCTCAGGGCCTCGTTCTCGAGAGGGGGAGTACCTCGGGGCCTCGTTCTCGAGTGGAGGAGGAGTACCTCGGGGTCTCGTTCTCGAGTGGGGGAGTACCTCGGGGTCTCGTTCTCGAGTGGGGGAGTACCTCGGGGTCTCGTTCTCGAGTGAGGGAGGAGTACCTCGGGGCCTCGTTCTCGAGTGGGGGAGGAGTACCTCGGGGTCTCGTTCTCGAGTGGAGGAGGAGTACCTCGGGGCCTCGTTCTCGAGTGGGGGAGTATCTCAGGGGCCTCGTTCTCGAGTGGGGGAGTATCTCAGGGGCCTCGTTCTCGAGTGGGGGAGTATCTCAGGGGCCTCTCGAGTGGGGGAGTATCTCAGGGGCCTCTCGAGTGGGGGAGTACCTCGTTCTCGAGTGAGGGAGGAGCACCTCAGGGCCTCGTTCTCGAGTGAGGGAGGAGCACCTCAGGGCCTCGTTCTCGAGTGAGGGAGGAGCACCTCAGGGCCTCGTTCTCGAGTGAGGGAGGAGCACCTCAGGGCCTCGTTCTCGAGTGAGGGAGGAGCACCTCAGGGCCTCGTTCTCGAGTGAGGGAGGAGTACCTCAGGGCCTCGTTCTCGAGTGGGGGAGTACCTCAGGGCCTCGTTCTCGAGTGGGGGAGTACCTCAGGGCCTCGTTCTCGAGTGGGGGAGTACCTCAGGGCCTCGTTCTCGAGTGGGGGAGTACCTCAGGGCCTCGTTCTCGAGTGGGGGAGTACCTCAGGGCCTCGTTCTCGAGTGGGGGAGTACCTCAGGGCCTCGTTCTCGAGTGGAGGAGTACCTCAGGGCCTCTCGAGTGGAGGAGTACCTCGGGGCCTCGTTCTCGAGTAGTGGGGGAGTACCTCAGGGCCTCGTTCTCGAGTGGAGGAGTACCTCAGGGCCTCTCGAGTGAGGGAAGGATGGAGGGAGATAGACAGATCATTGCAGCAACAACAATAATACGATAAAGGACTTTGTCTCTCAGTAGTCCCCCGGAAGAGCTGAGGAAGCGTCTGGGGAGTGAGTGGACCCGGTCCTCATTAGAGGAAGAAGGTAGATGAAATAATTTATTAAGTATGCTTCATATTTTCATTCTCGAGCACTAAACCAAAACAACTGTCAAGAAACATGTGACACACATGATCATAAGTAAACATTGTTTTTATTTATACATATTTATAATTCTCTATAAAATGACAAAATACAATTTATTATGAAAACGACAATAGCTTTAATCAAACTCATTTGGACTCATTTATTGCACCAAAATTTAAACCTGATTTAAATTAAAGTCTGTACCTGCTTTGTTTTTTGAAACGGTTGATTTGTTTAACTTCATCAAAACTCTTTAAATGTTCAGTTATTCATCCAAACATTTTACATAAATAAATAAATACACAGGTAAAACTGTTATTGTGCAACACGTCAATAACAGTTTAAACCACAGTGAAGTCCACTTGTGCTTCCAGTCTGACCAGAGCCTTACAGTGTAAAAAGCCTCTTTTTGTTGCTAACCTTTAGTCTTGTTTGGTCGATGTGACAGGTCAGCAGTAGAAGTTCTCTGCCAACTTCCTCATTCGTTTATTCGTTGTTTGAACTGGGATAGACTCTGTAATATCAGCGCTCATCGCCATAATTTCATCTGAACTCTCAGGGTCACGTCTAGAGATGTCCAAGGAAAAAGTCTTTTTACTGGCAGGCTCTTCTTCGCTAACTAACTCCTCTCTGGAAAGATTTGGATGGAACCGTTTATAATAAACGGCTTTAAGTAAAAGGCCGAGGATGTAAACTGAGAGAACACAGACAGAAATGATCACATGTCTGATGTTAAAGTCATGAAGTTCAGGGTTCATTTTCCAAAACCAAAGACCACAAAGCAGGCAGATATCGATCATAATGTAGACGTGGTAAAGCAAAGACCTGGATCGAGTGCTCCCATCGACGACGTTAAACCAGTTGAAATACCAGATGAGTCCGACAGTGATGCGGTAAAGCCACTCTCCGACGGGACTGTCCATGAAGTTGGTTTGTGAGCGCCAGGCAGAGAAGAACAGGACGAGCCACGAGCAGATAAAGTGTGTCACGATGAAGCAGGGCAGGACTGAGGCAAACAGAGCCAGCGCCGTTACACGAGCAGAAATCAGCAGCAGGTTCCACAGGCAGTAGACCACAGAGGAGAGGAGGTTCATGGGTATTTGGTTGCGAAGAAAGGAGCGCAGAGAGCGATGGTACGTTGTGAGAGTGATGCAGATGAGCAGGGCAGACAACAAAGCTTTCACCACTGAGAGGAAAGAGCACTGTGTAAAATGATGAATGAGAAATGATGTGAAATATAAAGCAAAGTGGACATTACCTCTGAATAGATCCAGCTGTTCGTGCTGCACAATTGTGGTGACCATGAATACGAGCTGAGGAAGACTCTCCGAAAAGGTCTCGACGATCCGCAGCATGGCCAAGTCGTGTTTCAGAAACACAGCCACATACTTTGACACAGGAGTCGGCCGACAGAAACTGAGCACTGACACTTCCAACACTCCCAGATATCTGCAGAAGCAACAGACGAGAATATTCAGTTGTGCTCATAAGTTTACATCCCCTGGCAGAATTAGTTTTTTGTTTTTTCTGAGCCATTTTTTAGAGAATATGAATGATAACACAAAAACCTTTGTTTTACTTATAGTTAGTCGTTGGGTGAGGCCATTTATTGTTAAACTACTATGTTTACTTTTTTAAAATCGTAATTACAACAGAAACAATCCCCAAATGACCCGTTTAGTTTGGAGTTTTCCTCTCGGACTTAGTAACCTACGCTGATAACATCCTTCTAGTTGGTGACGTTAATATTCATCTAAATAAGGAGTGTGATCCTCTGGCGTTTCAATCACTGCTTACAACCCTCTTTAACCAGTTTGTTCATGAGCCCACACACATTAGTGTCTTCTCAAGATTTTTACGCCGCTGCAGTAAAAATGTTAGTCGACCTAATTTAACTGAAAACTCTGTCCCAGTCTCAGGCCTACACAGAGGAGGCCATCACCGACTCAGTGGCACCCCTCAGGACAAAGCCCAGACCAACCAGACGACCTACGCCATGGTATAAGGAGGAAACCTGGAGTTTTGTCAAAAACAAATCTGACTCATCGGCTCTACTGTTGTTGCTGGATCTCAGTGCTGCATTTGATACGATTGATCCTGCAGTGCTAATCAACAGACTTAAAGATGTTTTTGGCATCTCTGGCTCTGCTCTTTCTTGGTTAGAATCCTATCTGTGTGATAGGTCTCATTTTGTCTCTTTTAATAAATCCTTCTCCTCCACGGCACCAGTGAAGTTCGGTGTGCCACAAGGGTCTGTGCTCAGTCCCATACTTTTTTCACTATATGTTACACCATTGGGACAAATCATCAGAAGTTATGGAGTGAACTTCCACTGTTATGCCGATGATACACAGCTGTATCTACCAATAAAAGTGAATAATTCTACTGACATCATGCGTCTAGAGGCCTGCCTCGGTTCAATTAAAACATGGATGTCTCAAAACTTCCTCCATCTGAACTCGGATAAAACAGAGCTCGTTAATTGGTCCTGCCAGTCATCGGCACAAGTTCAACAATCTTACTGTCTCAATCAACAACTGTGTGTTGGAGCAACACTGTGAGGAACCTCGGTGTCATTTTTGACTCCACACTATCTCTGCAGCAGCACATTAGTGAGGTCACTAAACTGGGCTTTTTTCACTTGAGGAATATCTCTTTTCTTATAGAGCCCCCTTTAAATGGAAAAGGCTCCCGGTGGAAGAAAAAAAATTAATCTTGTCTTGTATTGGAAGATACTTAATTCAATGAATTTTCCAAAACCTGTAAAGTGAATTTTGAAACCCTTACTTTTTCCATAAACCTTGTGTATTTTTAGTGTTTGTGAAATAATTAAACACTCACCTTAAGTAAATCCCGAGCTGGAAAACATGCAGGATCCTGAGCAGCGTGACACTGGGAGCCTTCTCCACCTTTGTTTTTCTTTTAAATGTATCATAACTGTACCAAAGCCAGCTGAACGCCTGCACCAAAACTGAGGAGCCCAAAAGGATAAATGCCAGCAAACCCAGAGAAAAGTAGGCTTTTTCCTGATAAAAAGACACAGCTAACTTGACGTCCAGACAGATGTCAATCAGCAGAAAAACAAAGCCCACACATCTGAACAGGAAGCCTAAACAAGAGCACCTGATGTTAGACATGGCCGTGGCAGTCTGTCAGAGCACAAACACAAACTGGAGGAACTCAGTTTTTATAACTGCACTTTTAACACCTCGCCTACAAGAGTTCAGCTGACATACAAGAAAAGGAAACGGGGATGGGGGGAAAAAAAAGAGAACAAAGAAATACAGCTGGGAACTGAAGACATAACTAGAATAATACAGTATCAGCAAACTAACTCTGAAACTGAAGAACTAACTTATTACACAAACGAGTAAAAAAGAAATCGTAAGTAACCAACCAAAGCTACAAAAGTTATTTAAGGTTAAAAACTAGACTTGAAGCTGACTGATATTACACCTGAGCTCTGAAGGGCCTCCGTAGATCCCAGCTTTTGACAGGGTGCAGCGGGAAAACGAGTAAACCCAAGGAAGTAATCAAGCACACTGCAAAAGGAGTGTTTTTAGACATTTTAGACGCAGTTATGAAAGCTCTGAGGAATGATATAATCCAGTGGTGTCAAGGTGAAGGGCCATTACTGTAAATCAGAATCCTTTCAGGGACCCAAATTCCAAATAAAACTTGTTTCTATAAAGGTTAAAGATAAACTAATGTGATAAAGACTTGGTCCCTATTGCGGCCCCTCAGCACGGCCCTAAGCTGAAACACAACCATAAGGATTACAAAATCTAAAAAGAAAAGTGTCTAAAAATGTCTTGAGAACTCCCTGAAGGAGTTACAAGGCTTACATTGTTCCAAACTCACATCAAGTTAAAAAGTTCAATATCTGTCAAGTAACCAGAACCAACAAAAACAAAACTCTTTTGGTGGAAAAGGATATTAAATCCTGGGAAAAGGTCAATAACGGTAAAAAAAAAAAAAAGAAATGGCACAAAATATTGTACGTCAGAGCAACTCCATTGAAACAATAGCATCTTATTCAAATACGCCATTTACGGTAAATGTTAACTAGTTTATTGTTGATATGACTTCAGAAAATCCACAAGTGTCTTGTGTCCTCCGCATGATGACAGCTCTGGAGGTCTGAAGGTCTGAAGGTCCGTGGTTTGGTCAGGAACTCGAGTTTTAAGGGAAGCGGGCAAAACGGGTCACAGTGTTTGAAAAAGAGAAGCTAAACAATGACTCAACATAACATTAGGTAGTTTCTGAATGAAATAAATGTCATTCATTTGATCAATGGGTAACACAAAAGCCATGTATCCACTGGTGCATCAACCGTTAAGAGTTAGTCTCAGATATAAATTGTATTTTAAAAAAAAATGTGTGCTGCAAATAATGAGTAGACCCTGGAGCGTAGAGGTGAGAGGCTGTAATAAACAATAAGTCCACCTCTGAGCCCTCGGTCTCTGCTTCCTCAGTGGAACACGTGTCTATGGGGTTGAGGAGACCCTCAAAATATTTCTTCCACCACCCAACAATGTTACAATGCCAATTATGCATTTTCCCTCGGAGAAATACATTACATTCGTATTACAGGCTAGTACATTTTTGGTCTATCTCAATAAAATGTGTAAATAAAAATAAAAGTTTGTCTTAATTAGTTTATCTTACCACATCTGTGTTGCTGCTGTATGTCTGCAGCTGCTTGTAGAAGAGATGTGAGCAGGGGAGGGGGGCAGTGTCCCCTGTTATTCGGAAGGAGGTCGAGACCTAGAGGTTCCCAGGAAACATTTATAAAAGAATTCATTTGATTGCGTGTTATGAAGTATTTCTTTCTAAAGCTGTGCTTCTGTTATCTCAGTCTCACTTCTTATTTTGCAACGACATGTGAAGCCTAGAAAAATTACTTCCATGAACTATTTTTCTTTCTCTTGTTGGAAATCACAGATTTCCAAGTAACTCTTCAAAATTTTCTACACGCAATTTACCATTAAACCCTTATTCTGGTTTAATTTACCATTATTAGACTCATTCTTAGTCCATCAATGGCCCGTCCACAACACAGTCACTCTCACATAAATACCTTTTGTCTCTAACACTTTATTAGCCCCTTCACTTTTGTGGACTTTAATTTTTTCACCGCGTCTCATGCAGTGACCAGTTTCACATAGGCCTATGTTTCTAACTATAGTCACAGTTCTTCAGACTCCTTTACTCTCACTTATGTTTTTAGTACAGTTCTTGATGAGTACTTACTCGAGTTTTCCTTGCGTCTCATGCACCCTTTAGTCCAATATTTCTAAGTTTCTCAGACATTTGAATGTGGCGTATTAGGCAGATTTTTATTTTTACGTAACTCCTGTACTTCCCAGACAAGCTATTTTTAGAATCCTAAACCCTTATTATATTCTATGACATAGAAAGTCCCACAACATTCACATGCCACAGTTTTGAGAATCCCATAAATACTTCCAGAGCACAGGTTTTCTATCAAGCTTAGTTCTACCAAGGCAACAATCTCCAACACCGATCTGTAACTCA
Source organism: Neodontobutis hainanensis (assembly GCA_024349245.1). Lineage (NCBI taxonomy): Eukaryota > Metazoa > Chordata > Actinopteri > Gobiiformes > Odontobutidae > Neodontobutis > Neodontobutis hainanensis. The sequence continues at coordinate 1,826,288 of JALDNG010000114.1, forward strand.
CTCTCCCGCTTTAGTCTCACTATATGTTGAAAATAGATCTTAACTAAAACACATACTGTTTTCTCTCGTTCCATGGACGGCATCTAGTGTTTAGTCTCACTGCCGTAAGTCTTGCATTCCCCAGAAATTAAATTACACAAATATATGAATATATGTAGATATCGTGATACGACAAACAATTTTAAGCAGATATTCCCTAAACAATACTTCTGAAAGGATTTTTTTAGTTCACCAAAAAAACTTCTGTTTTTTCAGACGGGTCTGTTTCTCATCTCTGTCCAGATTCCACTCCCGCGTCACACAGTGGAAGTCTGGCCCTTTCTGCTTTTAAAAGCACAGCTTTGGTACTTTCTTTGTGCATTTCCCCGTGCACGTCAGGTCCACTCTCCGACGGAGACACACCGGGTCACGGCACCAAATGTTATAAGAATATTTCTTCAGGTTAACCAGAGAGTCGATGGAGGCCGCGTACAATTTAAAATGAATGATCAGGTTTAATTTGTGCAAGAATGAATTAAAGCACACACATATAACAATGGTACAGACCTGGGACGGCAATGTTTACGCCATCGACATGCTTCTGTACAGCAGAATTGCGACAGAAAATTTTTCATTAAATTTCAATTAAAAATTATGATATATAGTTCTTTTTTCTTTCACAAAAGTTTCTCTGAAGAAGTTGTCATCAGAAACTGAAGTTGCCTTCTATGCCAGACTCTAACCGCAAATTTTGTTCAGACCCATTTAAAAACTGAATACGTTTTTCAATCTAAAAAACACAAATTGTATTTAAGTTTCTGATACTTTGTTATTTGCTATTGCTTTTATTTTTTTTTTTATAAACCTTGGGGTTTGGGGACCATCTCTGCTTTGATGTTGTCCTGTTGACTTCATCAAACAGGACCTTCAGGGCCGAAGGTCCTGGTGTGGAGCTGCTGCGATGAGATATAGCACCTCCACGTCCGAGGTCATGGGTCTCAGAGGGAAAAAGGTGTCAGGTTGGCGAGAGCTCCAGTCTCGAGTGGAGGAGAATCTTGGGGCCTTGTTCTCGATGGAAGGAGATTGAAAGACAGATTGTTGCAGAAACAGCAATAATTCAATAAAGGACTTCTGGGGAGTGTATGGACCCGGTCCTCATCAGAGGAAGAAGGTGGATAGAATAGATTATTATTAAAGATGTTTCATATTTTTACTCTCGAGCACTAAACCAAAACATTTGTCAAGAAACACGTGACACAAATCATCAAAAGTAACCCTTGTTTTTATTTATACATATTTATAATTATTAATTCATTTTTGATTGGGACAGTGCATGTTACTGAACAAACATGAGACAAAACCACATGAATGAACATGCCAGATTGTAGCCTTAGGCTAATTTCTATCCATTGTCCCAACAATCTCACACATTCGTACACTAGAGCAACATTCTCACGCATTCATACACAAGTGTCTTGCCCAAGGACACAACAACAGTATGAAAAGTAGGGAGAGCGGGAATGGAACCACATACCTTCCAGTTGAAGGACAACCACTCTACCACTGAGCCACAGCGCCCCTCTTAATTCTCTATAACTCTACAATTTATTATGAAAATGACAATAGCTTTAATCAAACTAATTTGGACTCATTTATTGAACCAAAATTGAAACCTGATTTAAATTAAAGTCAGTGTACCTGCTTTTTTTTTTTGAAACAGTTGATTTGTTCTAGGCTTCATCATAACTCTTCAAATGTTATTCATCCAAACATTTTCCATAAATAAATAAATACACAAAAAACTGTTATTGTGCAACACATCAGGCCCAAGTAATGTTTGATTAATGTCGTTTTAGTCTCAGTGAACAGTAAAGACTCACTAAAGCAGTGCAGTCAGTGAGTCCATTCAGAGCAGGAGCTGTGGTGCATTCACTGACATTAGAACCAGCTGTGTTTGTCTATTTGACCAGTGTGACTTAAATTATTGGACAAATGAAGTCCACTTGTGCTTCCAGTCTGACCAGAGCCTTACAGTGTAAAAAGCCTCTTTTTGTTGCTTACCTTTAGTCTTGTCTTTGGTCGATGTGACAGGTCAGCAGTAGAAGTTCTCTGCCAACTTCCTCATTCGTTTATTTGTTGTTTGAACTGGGACAGGCTCTCTAATAATATTGCTCATCATCCTAAATTGGGTTAAACTCTCGGGGTCACGTCTAGAGGTGTCCACCTCGTCGCAGCTTAATATAAAAGAATGCATTTCAACGGAAGGCGTCTCTTCTTCTTTTATTAACTCCTCTCTGGAAAGATTTGGATGGAACCGTTTATAATAAACGGCTTTAAGTAAAAGGCCGAGGATGTAAACTGAGAGAACACAGACAGAAATGATCACGTGTCTGATGTTAAAGTCATGAAGTTCAGGGTTCATTTTCCAAAACCAAAGGCCACAAAGCAGGCAGATATCAATCATAATGTAGACGTGGTAAAGCAAAGATCTGGATCGAGTGCTCCCATCGACGACGTTAAACCAGTTGAAATACCAGATGAGTCCGACAGTGCCACGGTAAAGCCACTCTCCGACGGGACTGTCCATGAAGTTGGTTTGTGAGCGCCAGGCAGAGAAAAACAGGACGAGCCACGAGCAGACAAAGTGCGTCACGATGAAGCAGGGCAGGACTGAGGCAAACAGAGCCAGCGCCGTTACACGAGCAGAAATCAGCAGCAGGTTCCACAGGAAATACACCACAGAAGAGAGGAGGCTCATGCTTTTTTGGTCGAGAATAAAGGAGCGCAGAGAGCGATGGTATGTGGTGACGGTGAAGGCGACAGCCATGGCAGACCCCATGGCTTTCACCACTGAGGAGAGGAAAGGATGTTATGTTAAAGGTGGTCTGTGTAAAATGATGAATGGAAGATTAAGTAAAATGTAAAATGTAGCAGAGTGGACAGGACCTCTGAATAGGTCCAGCTGTTCGTGCTGCAAGTTTGTGGCGACCATGAGCAAAAGCTGAGGAAGACTCTCTGAAAACGTCTCGACAATTCGCAGCATGGCCAAGTCGTGGTTCAGAAACGCAGCCACATCCTTCGACTCAGAACTGCCACGGAAACTGAGCACGGACACTTCCACCACTCCCAGATGTCTGCAGAAGCAACAGATAAGGAAAGAGTAATAGTTTAAGTGAAAGTGGACTGTTAAAATCCACTTTATTGGGGCTTAAACTGTTAAAAACATTTGGATTTCAGGAAGTGCATGAATGAAAAAGTTTAAATGTAAAAATATACTTTTAACTGTAACCCTTACTGAGTTGGAACTTGGTCTAAAACTGGACTTGAAGTGTGGATTTTAGTCAATGTAAATTAAAACCATACTTGGAAACTGATAAACAATTGAAAGATCAAAGCACACCTGAAGTAAAAATAAATCTGTAAATAGTGCATGTGGTTAAATAAACTCACAATATTTAGTGAAAGTATTCTTTATTTCCTAAAGTTAGTTTTGAGCAAACTCCCATTTGGATGTTAGGATAAGCCGAGCTTTTTTGTCCCGATTACAATTCAACCTGGAGAGACTCAAACATGAACAGAGAATGCTGCTGCTCGACTTTTAACCAGAACTAAGCAGGAGCACATTTCTCCCGGTTTGGCCTCGCTCCTTTGGCTTTTAGTCTGTCTGCTCTACTCGACCAGTACGTTCCTTCACACTGAACAGAAGACAGGCCCTACCGATTTTTAAATGCTTTCTTAAAACATGTCCTTTGATTGTTGTGTATTTTTTGAAGCTGTAGAAGCTTTCTTCTGAAGGTGTTTTTTTATGATTCATTTCCTTATAAAAGACTTTGTGTTTAGCTTTATCTTTCAGTTTCACATTGTTGACTGCTGAGCACCACACCCAGACTGAACAGGATCTCATGGACACATACCTGCACTGACAGACACAGACATGCTTTTTCATGTGTCTGTCCGTTTTAGTGACTTTCTTTCTATTTACATGTCTTTAATATTTCAAAGGGATGTTGTCATTCCAGAGAAAATGAATGAGCCCCAATCAGATAGAGTCCTATGTCATCTGCTTAGAGCCTTGAGAGCAAGACCTTTGTCCTTTTGTGTGATTACTGATTATAAGTCCTGATCAAACACACTATAAAAACAATGCCACTTCTTCTTTGAATGTATTTAATCACTATCCAACTGTCTTCATGTGATTTGTTAGAAAATGTTATATTTACTACTGAAAACTGAACAATCTTACATGTTTATTTAAAACAGGACATTTTTTTTGTCCTTCTGTTGGAAATGTGGCAAATAAACCGTGTCTGAGAGTTGCCTTGCCTTTAAACAGTGTCAAGTTTGCACAATACTATAATTTACCATATAACAGGGACTCCTTTCCCCAGAATCTTATTTAAGCGTCTGTTCCTGTCATGTTTCAGTCAGACCAGTTGTAAACGTGCTGCAGATGTAAACGCTGATAATGATCCAGACTCACTCGGCTCTGCACGACATTATTACTCTGTACAGTTATTAAGCAGTTTATTCGTCCTCAGATAATAGTTCACAGACACGATTTGTTTTATAAATATGCTACTACATTCTAGAGCTATACAATATATTGCAACTATGTCATTATTGTAATTTCAATATGCAAAGAATGACTTGGATGGCAATAACATTATGGTCTTTTTTTTATATACTTTTACTTTATTCCTGTCAAGATCCAAACAAAGCCTGCATTGACGAGTGAAAGTCAAGGCAAAAGATTCACACTCACCTTAAGTAAATCCCGAGCTGGAAAACATGCAGGATCTTGAGCAGCGCGGGACTGGGAGCCTTCTCCACCTTTGTTTTTCTTTCAAATTGATCATAACTGTACCAAAGCCAGCTGAACGCCTGCACCAAAACTGAGGAGCCCAAAAGGAAAAATGCCAGCAAACCCAGAGAAAAGTAGGCCTTTTCCTGATAAAAAGACACAGCTGCCCAGACGTCCAGACAGATGTCAAACAGCAGAAAAACAAGGCCCACACCAGTGAACAGGAAATCTAATGGAGAGTACTTGAAGTTTGACATGGCAGTGGCAGTCTGTCAGAGCACAAACACAAACTGGAAGTATGCAGAGACAAAGTTCAGCTGAATACTTTCAAAACCCCGCCTACAAGAGTTCAGCTTCCATTCAAGAAAGAACACACGGGGATAGACATGCTGCTTCTGAACAGAAGAATACAGCTGGGTACTGACTGAAGAAATTAGTAGACAAATACAGTAGCAACAAACTAACTCTAAAACTGAAGAACTAACAAATTACACAAATAACCAGTTACTTATGGTTAAAAACTAGAAATGGTAATTAGTTCTCAATAACAAACAGAATTGAACTTCTGTAGGTAGTACCAAGATAACTTAGTTGCTCTTAAACTGTCGACATGTATAAGTAGCAAGCTAACTACAAGTAACCATAAAACTAACTAACTAATGAACTAACCAAACATGAGTAGGCTAACTAACATACCAGTAGGCTAACTGTCGTGAGTAGTCTAACAAGTAGGCTAACTAAGGTGAGTAGGCTAACAAGTAAGCTAACTAACATACAAATAGGCTAACTAACGTGAGTAGGCTAACAAGTAGGCTAACTAAGATGAGTAGGCTAACAAACAAATGAGTAGGCTAACTAACGTGTGTAGGTTAACATGAGTAGGCTAACAAGTAGGCTAACTAACATACAAGTAGACTAACTAACGTGAGTAGGCTAACTAACATGAGTAGGCTAACAAACTAGTAGACTAAGGTGAGTAGGCTACCTATTGAGTAGGCAAATTATTGTATACCAAGTAGCGAGTAGGCTGACGAACATGAGTAGGCTACTAACTAATAGGCTAACTAATGTGAGTATCATAGCTAAGTAGACTACTAACGTGAGTATGCCAACGAACAAGTAGGGTAACTAAGATACGGGTAGGCTAACTAACAAGTGGGAAGAATAAATTTTTTTCAATTTTCTGTATTTTGAGTCGGAACATAACTGGGAACCATTTCAGTGAAGAGTCTAATTAACTTAACTAATTGTTTTCTGTTCATAATTTGGAAAATTATACAAAACAATATAACAAATAATTATATAAAAATAAATGTATTAAAACCAATTTAATAATTCTAATTCCAAGAACAAAAAAAAAAAAAAAAAAAAAAAAAAACACAGAACTTTAATCATTCTTGCACAAAGCAAATGAGGTAAAACAATTATGGTTATGACGTTTCAAACAGTTTGAGATTTTTTATCAGAGACTCCAAAGATGTGTAAAAATATTAAATAAAATACAGTAATGTGATCCATTAAAAGAGACAAAAGTATAATCTTTTTTGTAATAACAATCACAACAATCCCCTTTTTTTTTAATTCTACAAGTGAAATATGACACCGCTAGATATTAAAATATATTCTGTGTAAAAAAAATATTTAAAAAGCAGATGTTGGATACTTGGATTGGTTCAGAAAAACAGATGTGGCCTAAAGCTTGTGTAACTCATGTGTCTCTCACTGATGAAGAATCTCCAGGTTTAAGTAAATTATAAAATATCACTGAGATAATGCCTAGTAGCCCTTTAACAGTCTCAATCAGTGATAACCCTTCATGTCAACCACAACAATCCATTACAATCAAGAGTCGACAGCGTTTACTCGTACCTCAGAATCTGAGGTCACACCAGAGAGAAGCTCACACACTGGTTAGTTAGGTTCTCGTCTTATCCAAGTGTTAACACAAATAGTTTTAGGACATGTGCTTCTTCCTCCAAAACTGTTAAACTAAAATCTGGTAGACATTCAAATATATGTCTATAAGACTCATCATAGACACAGAACTTCGTGAGTAATACACACATGTAGCGTATTCTGTGTAAAGAAGGACCCAGTCCCTCTTCAGGACAATGTGATTTAAAGCTCTGACTTTCACATTTATAACAGTCTAGTCCTTCCATTTGATTTTGTTTAAATAAGGCAATCATTTCAATAATGCTGTCTTTAAACATTCATAAAGTGGCTTATCTCTGGTTTTTCTTGACTGAGCCATTGAGTAGTAGTACACGTTTTGTACTGATGCATAGTTAAGTTAGAGGCAGACGTGGTTCAGTACGAGGCATCTGGACATTTAAAACATGAAGACGCATCACCTTTTGGCTTTTTGTTCAGAAAAAGATGAAATATGCTCATTTGTAATAGAATATTGTGAATGTACAAAATAACTTAATAGCACAGCAATAGAAAATGTGAATGTTTTATAAGAGCAGCATTAAGTCTTGAGAAAAAATGGTTTTATGAGATTTTGTGGTGTCCTAACTTTGTCAGAATTGGCTTTGGATGTCCAGATGCCTACTTTTAAATACTTTAGTGTACAATAACTGTGAATAAGCACAAAAATAGGAAACAGTGAAACAAATACAGTAACAATATTAGGCAACACTTGATATTTAAAAGAAACATTACAGTTTATGTCCGAGTCTGGGTTAGGTTTTGTGCTGTGGTTGTATTTTCCAACTCTCTCCGTTTTGAGTAAAAGTTTGAGGCATGCTGTGCCATGCGTTTATTAAGGAGCTGCAAAGACAGGCTGCCGTCCTGAATGGCGAGGTCCCTGAAGGTGACCTCTGAGTCGGGCAGGTCGTCGGGCAGCCCCTGCTCTCTCACTGGGGGCCTCCACAGCTTTGGGTGGAAACAGCAGTAATACAGGGCTTTGAGGAGCAGCCCCAGAAGGTAAGCCAGCGGCAGAGCGATGATTAGAGCCAGAGAGTACGACTCACTTTGGACAGGGTCTCTGTAGCTCCACCATGTGGCCAGGAGGATCCCAGAGTCGACGCTGATGAACGAGTGATAGATTATGCTTCTGCCTCGAGTCCGGCCTTCAGCGACGTTAAACCAGCTGAAATACCAGATCAAACCCACAGTAGCGCGGTAAAGCCACTCCCCTCCGGTGGTGTCCATAAACGCCGTGCCCTGCCTCGAAGCCCACGCCACAAAACTGAGCCACAGTAAAGCGAAATGAGCCGCGATGAAGCCGGGGAGAACGGAGGAGAAGAGCGCGAGGGCGGCCACACGAGGTGCGATCAGCAGCAGGTTCCACAGGAAGTAGACCACGGACGAGCGCCAGCCCTGCTTGGCTTTGTCCGGGAGAAAGGAGCGCAGCGAGCGGTGGTAGTCCACAACCATCCACGCGATGGAGGTTGTGGAGGCCGCAATGCTCACGACTAGAAAACACAAGGTCAGAAAAGGAAGAAGTCAGAACACACATCTGCGGTTAAGTCTTTCTGACCTTGTGTTAAACTGACCTAGTCACCACTTCTCCTTCAGCCCTTTGGCACATTTCCATCAACTGTGACTTAGTGAAAGTGAAATTGTAAACGCTGATGCCATAACAGGGTCATTTAGTGTCAAATTTACACAAAATGACTCAAATAGCAGGTCAAATGTAGTTTTTTTTTTTTTAAATTAAAGTTACTAAAGTTAATAAAGCAGTTTAGGTTCGATTCTCTTTAGTTTAAGTTCTCTGTCTAAATAAACCAGGTCTAATATCATTTACACACTGCTCTTTTTAGACACATAATGATAAGGGCGCCAAGGCCTGAACTGGCCGCCACGGCAAGCGTCCCACTTAAGGTTCACCTGGTTCACAGTGCTACTTTCACAACCAATATTGCACCAACACTTAGCTTAAACTCATGTTTCTTGTCGGCCAGGCCTATGTGTTATTTTTTGTGTTTAATCATTTAAACTGTATTTGGCTCATGGGCTCAAGTTAAACTTTGTTTGGTCTAATTTTTTTTTTTCTAATAGAGCTCTTTTTGGGAGGCTTATCTTTTTTTTTTTTTTTTTCATTGTAATAAAATAGCAAATGTGATTAATTGTTGAGGCTTAGTAAAAAGACAGGAGTAATCTAATATAGACTGACAGCAGTGATACATTTAAGTGCATTGTGTTGCAGTTGCTGACACTGCTCTCTGCTGCCCTCTGTCTGTGACTGCTCTCAGTGCAGCCGACCGCAGGAGTCTGAGCTCTCAGACACAGAGCACCGTGGGACAGGGGATTGGTAACATATCATTTATTTAAAGACTAGCTACAGAAGTGTTTAAAGAGTGCTCTCAATGTGATACTACACATTTTTTAAAACTGAATTATCAGAGCGAGCCACAGATTTGGATTATTTCATGTGAACAGGGCTGGATGTTCAACAGGTCTCACAATAGTGCTGGATTTAAATGGTTAAAAGCAACACTAAGTAACCCTATACCACAACATATGATACCTATAAAAAACATAAATTACATGATTAGAACTATGTACGGAGCCCTGCATGTGACCTTAGCAAAATATAATATTTTCATGTGGCCGAGATACAATCACTGGGAAGGAGTTAATCATCTTGAGGGCACGACTCAATTTATGATATCGCCCTTCCATCAGAAGTCAGACCCCTGTACTTGCTTTCTAGCCCACTTTTACTATGTTTTGCCTTTCAAAACTTCCATAAAAGAGGACCTCAAACGCGTCTCTCTGCTAGCATCTGAAAAAAACCTTGGCACCAGAAGAGTTGATTGCCATCATCTTCTAATATGCAACAATTAAACTTCTTATCATGTTACCTTTACTCTAAACATGCACCATTTGTCATATATATTTTGGTAATAGATTAATGTATTTAACTTCATTTAAGACACAGACGAAAGTGGATTCTCTGTGGCGTGCTTGATCCCGCTTCTGGTGGCATCAAGTGCGCATGTCTTAATTAAGTCGTTCCCTCAAGATAATTAACTCGTTCACAGTAAATTTTTATAATTTTTTGTACTTGGGAACGTGAAAATATCTCATGTCCACGTGAAAATATTATATTTTGCTAATGTCACATGCAGGGCCTAGTCTTGTTTATTGTTAAATAAAAATATGTAATTCATACTTAAACCCCACATCGGCCTGCCCTACAAGAGACATTAGTTTGTTTATCTAATATTTGGTTACACACATTTGGTTATGGACTAATGCAGAAGGAAAACGATAACATGTTTCCAAAGGTAATCTGAGCTCTGAGGATGGGTGGAGTTATATTTGAAAGAGTCAAGCTCTATTAGGAAACACGGCCCTGGGACTAAACAAACAGAAGTAACTGAAGAGTAGGAGGCACTCACACTGAACGGTGCGGGCCTTGTTGGTGCGCAGCATGACGTACATCATGAGGGTGAGCTGCGGGGCGCTCTCACAGAAGGTCTCGATGAGCCGCAGCATGCTCAGGTCATGGGTCAGATACACGGCGTACTCCGAGCCCCCCTCCTTCCTCCACCAGACTCTGAAGCCCTGCCAGATCACTGTGATGTGTCTGACCCCAGAGAGAAACAGTACAGACAGAGAGGAGCAGAGATTAGACACAAGTTATTACAATTTTTTTTTTTTTGTTGGTACAGGTGCCTTTAAAAGGGTCAGAACTCAAAATGGAAGGGCATTCAAGTCATTTGGGCTGCATTATATAATTGCACTTTTTTTGCCTGAAAGTTGTCCAAACAGAGCCTTAAATCAAACTGTGCGTCTGAATAAAAATATCTGGTTTAGTTCTAGTTTAGGCCTGATTTAGCCCCGGTTTACTCATTTATATTGAGTTAGCTCCTGTTATGACAAGTGGAAGTTAGTTTAGAGCCTTGTTTTTCAGCAAATAATCAAGTCAAATGTAATTAAACATTTTACTCCGTCAAGAGCTGCTCATATTATTGCATATAATGACATTCAAAAGAGTTATTGCATGTGTTTTGTAATATCTTGTGGTCCTAAAAGTGATGTGGGGAGTTTGTAACTTAATGGACTCTAGCTTTTACACAGCCGCTTTTGTAAATCTTGGTTGTAGGAACAAAAGATTGTTTAGGACATTTGAAACCATTTCCAGGTAATTTACAGAAACTGAAAAACTACTCCAACACGAGAATCAGAAATGTGAAGAAAATGCTGCGAGATTTTACACATTGTTCTCAGGTTTCTACACCTTAAGTGTGACGTAATGTGTGATTTAAAACTAAGCTCTGTTTGACAATTTCAACTTTATTTAAAGTTCTTACATTAAAACTTTATTATAAATTGTTTTTTCAAAGTTGCTGCAATAAAAGCTCTCTCCTAACAAAATTCTCTCCTAAGAATAAAAAGGTCAAACTTTGCATTGCATTAGAATGTAACACTGGCAGCTGTAACTCTTCTTAGGAAAGTCAAAGTAGGTTCTGACCTTATGCAAACCTAAAGAACTGCTGCCAAACCTGAATATTTACATTTACAGAGAGCCTGTCAAATGTCATTATTAGACCTCGCTGCACTTGACTGTGAGAAGTAATGAGCTTTTCAAATGCCCCAGAGGAAAGGTGTAGCTGATTCATAAGTGTGAATTCTATAAGATTTGTTGTTTGTTAGGCTGTATCTGAAAGAAGAACGCTCCATTTCTCAAAACTCTTACACCATCACCTCCTTAAAGCAACATTGTGTAACTCTTCAAGAGCTGGGCCTGTTAAAAAACTCACATTGGACTGTTTTGATTCAATACTTTGTACATATATTGTAGTGTATCTATAAACGAGATAATATTGAGTCATGTAAATCTGAATAACTGTATATTATTAATAAATATATGAAGGTATAATGTTATGGTGTCACTTTAACAGCAAATATATAAGGCCACATAAAGTATACAACATAACTTAATTGTCACTTCACTCCTTCCGATTTAATTTACTGGCACAGCCCTCCACAGTACTTTCTTGTTTTGAACTAAGACAAAAAAGAATATACACGGATAATATCTGCACTGAGATATGCCAAAATGTCTGCTTTACAATTATGTCTGTATTATACCATGAGCTTGATCACACTTATAGTACATGGTTATGATAACTTTAACATAAGGGCTGGGGAATAAATCATGCGCATTTGATAAATTAAAGCTTCTGATTTTGGCTCAACATGTGTCTGGTCTATGTCAGGGGTGTTTTCAATGCACCGTTACTGTCTTGTTATACTTTATTCATGCATTATTCAGTTATACTTTAATCTTTTGAAATAAAATCAAAATAACCAAGAGTGAAAGCAACTAAAAAGTATCCAACTATTTCCACTCTGAGGGTAGTACACTCTGTTGCTGTTGTATTAACAAATGTAATTTTAATGAAGTCAAATGGGATGGTTGTGGTTAAAGTAAAAATATTGAGATTGACATTGTGTTGTTGAGGCTAGAGGCCATCAATGTTAATCTTTTTTCAGGTTCAAAAGTAAAATGAAGTGTGCTATTTAAACCATAGATAGTAAATAAAAATGGATGTAATCTGCCCATTGCTCCCCTGTTTACTGATATGACTCCAATTCATGGGCAAAAAAATGGCGATTACATCCGGACATTTCAGACTCCTTCGTCAGAGGATGTTACTAAAATGGGCAACGGGAGTGTTGCATTGCAAGCGCGTGCGTGGGTAATTACGCCCACTCCGCGGTAGCCGAGGCTAAGGCTAATGCTAACCTGTTGCTAACACCAGGCTAACGCAAGTGGAGCTCTCCCGTTCCAGCAACATTTTTTTTTCACAGTGGGATTTTCCGCCCCTCTTGTTGCCATCGTTGAACTGCTCTCGTTCGTCGATAGTAAGTGGACTTCATGACTTTGACTGCATTTATCAACTAATTTGAAATTAACTCTAATGGCTGTTAAAACTTTTTTATTCTTTATGATAGTTTTATTAGACGTTTTACTTGTAAGACCACTAAAGAAAGCAAAGACTTCAAACGTATAAATACGTTTATTCCTACTTCTGTTTTTTGTGCATGTTTTGGGGATTAAGCTATAATATTGAAAGATTGTTATCTGTCACATACTTTTTCTAAATAGAGTTAAAACTTTTATTAAATGTACAGAAAGAACCTGTAGATTATGCAATTAAAGCCATAATATTATAAATACTTCTAAATTAAAATAAAATTATTTTAGATTCATGAACTCGCTATGTTTCTCTCTATAATATGTTATATAGTTAATATTTTATAAGCTATAATATAGCATACTAATCTAACTTTTTCTATTGTAGTTAAAAAGATGTAAAACATCACTTCTCACATTGCACACTCCCAAGAACCCACTGCCCAGACAAGTAAGTGCAGTTACATGTTACTTGGGAGACTATATTTTACTTAGTTACAGCCACGTTATGCATAACTCTCTTGTAGTTTTCAAGATGGACTTGCCCTCTGCTTCTTCACCTGGAAAGCAGAACTCCCAAGAACATGCTGCACAGAAAAGTAAGTCCAATTATGGCTGCATATTTAACCTTTTTTAATTATAATTTTTTGAACGACTCAATTGTAACTTTTTCACATTAATTTATGCATTCTTTTCACATCTAGAAACTGTGTGGATCATTGGTGACAGCCATGTCCGTGGAGCCCAGAGAGCTGCAGCAACAACACTTAGCCACCTCAGCCATCCACATGCCCGGGTTTACTGGTTTGGCCTTCGTTGGAGGGGGCTCCTGTCCTTTTGAGGGCACGTTGCAAAGAAGATCAGTGCTGGAGGTCCTCCTGATTCACTGTGCCGGGAATGACCTGAGCATTTTGTCCAGTGTCAAGGGTGAAGGTGGAAATAGCGAGGATGGGATGAGGAGTTTAAAATGACTGCTGCAGGACGGGACCCTGTGGAAAGTCAGAAAAACTCAAATAAAAATCACACAAAACTAATTCAAGTTGGGCTGTCTTGGTTGAAAGCCCACTCACCACGACTGGTACACAACACGATGTTAACACAATGTCAGCCAACGAGTTGTGTCCACAGTCAACTTGACACCACAAAAGTGATAGTAATCTATGGCTGCGTCCCTCGCAGGAAGTATAACGAGTGCATCTCAATAGAAAAATACTAACAAATTGGTAAACTAAAAAGATTAGAAAAACAGCTTTCAGTCAGTCTGCCTTTTCTGTTCGAGCTTCTAAACAATTAAACATTATTCCAAATACCATCAGAGAAATTAATTTAAGTGGATTATTTTACTCTCTTTTAAAAATGTGTCTCTTCAGATCAGACTTGTCAGTATTATAACCCTCTATGCCCTGCTGTTTTAACAACTTCTGTTTCTCTTTGTTTAATAAGATGTCTGTAGTGTAATGCATCTGATGCATGATTTCTATTTGTCCTTTTTAATATTGTTATTAATGATGTTTCTGATAAAGCTGCTCCTCGCTTGTGACTACAATTCTACTACACCTACAACTACAGTTCTACAATAACCCATGTGGACTAATGTTACTCTGGCATATTATACAGTTGTGCTATTGGTCAGTATGTACTGTCCTTGTAATAAAGATGACACATAAAGCTTTGGGTACCCTCAAATCAGTGCAGAAGCAATTTGTCTCAAAGTGTTGACTGCATGACCAACTGGAAGAGGTAGGAGTCCAGTTCTGTCTCCTCATCTTCAACACCCACTGGTCCAGTCTGTCTGGATCACCTAGAGGAAAACTTAAACAAACAAAAACTAGTTAACACATTAATTTAAGTGGATTATTTTAGTCTCTTTTAAAAATGTGTCTATTCAGTTCAAACTTGTCAGTATTATAACCCTCTGTGCCCTGCTGTTTTAACAACTTCTGTTTTTCTTTGCTTAATAAGATGTCTGTAGTGTAACTAATGACTAATTCAAAACACATCTATTCAGACTGGCCTACTCACTCCCAATATAACTGCACTGTTCTGTCATCAACAAATAAGTTTTTATTTGTTGCTTTTAATTGTTGTCCTTGAGTATTTCAATTATGTGTAATTGATATGTAAAGCGTCTTTGCGTCCCCAGAAAAGCACTATATAAAATTGATGCAATAATAATAATAATAATAATAATGTGCTATTGTGTTTTTACTATTAGTATAAGGCGACATTGAGTGTCCAGAAAAGTGCGTTATAAATAAAATATAATATTATTATTATTAATGCATGTTGTCTATTTGTCCTTTTTAATATTGACAGTGTTTTTTTATTTGTGCTCCTAATGGCCTGAATGTTATTAATGATGTTTCTGATAAAGCTGCTGATTGCTTGTGACTCACTGTGCAGTTCTACAATAACCCATGTGGACTAATGTTACTCTGGCATATTATACAGTTGTACTGTTGGTCAGTATGTACTGTCCTTGTAATAAAGATGACACATAAAGTTTTAGGTACCCTCAAATCAGTGCAGAAGCTATCCCTCTCAAAGTGTTGACTGCACAACCGCCTGGAAGAGGTAGGAGTCCAGTTCTGTCTCCTCATCTTCAACACCCACTGGTCCAGTCTGTCTGGATCACCTAGAGGAAAACTTAAAACATACAGAAACACATTAGGTGCTATTATAACATTAAAAGGTTACCAAACTAGTACAGTACATATAGTGTTACAATAACAATTGCAGGGCTGGGTTAGGGTAGATAACAACAGGCTTCACATAAGATCATGGTCATAAGCTTGTAATAATTTCTATTTCAGATTTATAAATATTAAAATAGTAGTTTATACCTTAGATGTATTGAACAGCACTAGGTTCTAGGTACAGTTGTCACTTTACAACACACTCTGAAGGCAGTTCAATATAAGAGCAACAGAGACACCTTCTACATGTCCCAAACGGAGCTCATACACATAACGCTAGTGCAATCTTGTGTGCAATAACGATTTCATAGAAAAAGTTAATTACTTTTTTTTTGCGAGATATTCTTACATTATCTTAACACATAATGATAGCACGTTATTTTCAAAAGTCATTAGCGGTGGGCTTCAGAGCATTGACGGTAGCCTACCGGAGCATATTTTCTACAGTCATTGTGTAGAGCACCCAGTGAATAATGCAGTTATATCAAGTAGCGCTCATTTGCCCGTTATATGTCAAAGCCATAACATGCTTAAGCCGATCACTTAAAAATATTACAGCTGAAATTAATAAATATATTGTTTTGCTGTTAAACTTGTTTAACCATGTTCGTAATGCAAATAGTGTTTTTGAGCCTTGCTATATTGTATATCTGGATCTTTTTTTAAAGCATAAAGCAAAGCCAGTAAAAATAAATTTAAAATTCTACCTTAATTGTATTATAATTAACATCGAATTCTAAATGACCGTACTCGATGTAATTTTGATGGGTAAAAGTTGTTAGCTCGGCTAAATAGCTAAGTAATGCTACATATTTAGCCGTGTAAGAGCCCTCAAAACCACCCATAAAACCAAGAAAATAGTATTACTCACCGAAAAACTGAAGACCACACTTCTTGGAGGGTCTGTTAGTACAGCCAACAGCACAGCAAGCCATTTACACAACTTTCTTCTTAAATACTCAGAGAACAGCCGAGGGTAAAGAAGCCTGACACACTGATCGCCTAACATGCGCCAAGCCAGCAAGTATCACGGAGGAGCTAACTAGCCACTTGTTAGCCAGCTAGCCACACGACGTGCGCGAGGCTCGGTGATTGACACATGCGAGTCAAGATAACCACACCCACAATTATGCACAAAACTAAACTTTTCAGATAGCATAAACGGACGTAATAATCAAAAATTCACCCCCCCCAGAGTTGTCACATGGTAAAAACTTAGCTCTAGAGACAGGAGCCATCTTTTGTACCAGGCTGTAAACATGTTTTTTACACCCGTAAAGTCGCCATTGGGTTTCTCCTTATATTTCCGCTTTTGGAGCCTGCCCTCTGGTGGACGGCGGTATATTGCCGTATTTCGATGTATTTTGACGTATGGCGGCGCCCTTACGCAGGGACCGTTTAGGGGGTTCCATCTTAGACGCTTGATTTAAACACATTTACCTTGCTTTATAGTTTTTCTGTGTGGTTGGTAAATGTAGAAACCTAACCTAAACATAATTGTATAGAATGGACATATGGTGATATTATTTAGCATATTTCGCCGCTTTCTTTTGAATTTAACGTTAAACACGTCTCTTGTTCGTGGTTACCTGCAGAGGAAGCCCAGCTGCAGCACATGGAGCAGGCAGGACAGCTTGACCCGGTCCCCGAACAGCAGACTCCCAGCCCCGGTCTGAGCCCTGAAGCCCGGCAGCTCCCGGTCGTACTTGAACCAGAACCAGCTGAACATTTGAACTACGACGGACGACAGCACCATGAGACCGACCAGAACCCCGAACCAGAGCACGTCCCCGCGGCAGTAAAACTCCGTGGCCACCCACACGTCCGAGCCCCAGTCCACCAGGAAGGTACAGACCCCGATAACCGAGAAAGCTAGGTCCACCCAGGAGTACTTTGAAAAACTCGCGCACTCCATTTCCGTTTGACCGACTCTTTTAGCTGTTAGCTACCGTCGGCTAACTCCACGTACCGTTATTCCCCTTCTGAAGCAATTTCCCTCTTTTCAGCCCATTGGAAGATGGATAAACTCTACCATTTTACCAAAAAATAAAACTCCCATTTTGGTTATTCTCAGAACATACTCGTTTGCGTTAACTTTTGAAGCTAAAAAGTTTGGAAATGCGTCTAAAACGCGGGCAGCGGCGGAGGTATTTAATGCCTCGCGCTGTCAGTTAGCGCGTAGCCCCGCCCCTCGCAGTGCAGCGGAGGGTTTAACTTTAAAACGCTCCATTTGTGGAAAGGAGCGCAATGAAGCCTCAAATATTTAATTTAAATGTATAAAGCAGCTAAAATATGTATTAAAGTAAAAATAATGTTATTTTAATTCGTGTAAATCCTCGGTCTTAAGGCTCTAGATTACAAAGAAGTGTGTGAAGATTCATAATTTTTGAGTAAACTGTAACCAAAGCTGTTTATTTCCATCGCACTACTTTGTTTTATTAACATTTTAATATATAATGTATTGTTTTAATTGGTTGACTTCTTCAAAATAAAGAATCTATTACAATTATTGTTTGGGTTTGTGATATTAAACTGGTATTACATTTTTTTAAAGAGCTGACCACTTGATGAACCAAACTAAATACAATATGTATCATGTTATGTCATCGGCATAAATAGTGTGCACATGTTGACATTGTCCTTTGGAAGCCACTTAAAACCAGGGACACGTCTCCCCTCAGTGACCATTGTAGAAAACTACATCAGCAGAACCCACTGGTTGCAATTAATTGTTGTTGGACACTGAGCATCGAACATATGATGGACCTTTTAAAAAAATTGTAGTAACTTTTAACTTTCAAATTTAACTTAAACAGTCCTTAAGATGCACCACTGGTTTTGTTTTACACAGTCAATAAATCTATTGTCCGAGCCATTGATTTTATTGAGGTCATTGCAGATAAACTCATTTTGCATCTCCTGTCTCCTTTAGGTTTTTTAAGATGTGTTGCTGCCATCAAATTTAAAAAAGAGTTTTTCTTGATGAAATGGTAAATATCTTCTATGTTTCTATGTTCTTTGGTGAACAAAATATGGTTTTGTGTTTTTGGATTAGGTCTGTACGAAGTTCTGAATGTAGAAGCAGTAGAAAACATATTTATTTTGATTTTTTAATAAAAAGAATAATAACAAAAAGAATAATAAAAAAAATGGATTAAATTTATACATCGCTTTTCATGGCCTCCATTATTCATTCACTCCACAGATAACTGGTCATTTTGATAATAATAATAATTAGTTTTTTGAAGAAAAAAAAAACAGTTTATAAAAGGCTCCATTTTAGTTCAAATTTCTCTGAGTTGTATCCAGCTGGTCACAATAATACTCCACATACAGAGCTCCTGGGAAAATCCCGCAGCTTCACTAGAAAGTAAACTTTGATCAAACCAAGATACTACTTTCATATTTTGGGGATGATTTTAAAGACAACATATCCAGTTGATACCCATAAGTAAAAGCTGTTTTTGACTTGTTAAAGTTGAGCTCTGTTCATGAGGAGTATTGTTTACAGCTCATACATTTGTTTGATCAGTCTCTGAATAAAGAGAGAAAAATCAGTTTCAGTTTGGTTTACAGAGCCAGAAGTGATGACCATATTTGGAATACAGAGTGTGTAATGCTAATGGACGTTGTATTTGGTCTGATTAACCACAGACACTAAATACAGCCTGTCTCTGTTGTCGGCCTCCGTTTTAACACATCCAATAAAACCAAATTCTTATCACAACTATTGTCCTATCAGTCCACACACACCGTAACCAGTTTTAGATCCTGTCTCTGTCCTGTTCAGACCTGCTCCCGGTCTGGATCTTACAGCAGGACGCAGCATTTCCTGGACTTTATGTTGGACTTTTTGTCGGGTGGATCCAGGGCGGCAAGGATGGCCTCGTCAAACACATCCTTCAGGCCTTTCTGTGGTCACAGACAAACACACGTCACGTCAGAGTTATGACATTCTTTTGGCAAAGGTTGACAGGAATATAGGTCTCATATTAAAGTCATTTAGTCATATGTGTTTTATACATATTTTATTTTTAAAGCACATGATCTCTCTCTTATAAACCACTCAAAAGACTAAAGACTTGATCAGACCTGGCTCTAAAGTCCACTAAAAGGTGAGCTGAACCTGTGTCTGGAGAGAGAGGATAAAGTGAATGGTAAGTTCTAAAGTAAGTTTATTAGTGTAAACAGACTTTAACATCTTAACTTCCGGTTGGTCAAGTTAAGTAATCTTAAATATCGGATTGGAGGTTATAATCTAGACAAAATAAATCCTTGTGGCTCTGCTTGAGACAGCCTATGATCCAAGATGGGAAAACAAATATGGCCAAAAAAGTCCTGAAGCCAAAGATATACCTGGAATTATGACGGTATATCACATATACAAGCCCACAACATGGCTGCATGTATCAGGCGTAGGTTTAGCTCATCTGCAAAGCCGCAAAAATGAGTTTGATACATTTGTGAGCGACAGTGTACATATCTCTGCTACAGTTGTCGTTGGGTTGAAAGGTTTGTGTGAGCTAATATGAAACCAAAACGTGAAATGAGTTTGTGTCATGTTCTCAGTGTGGCTCATACTCAGCTGCTCAGCGTTTACATGTGACTCTTGTTCAAAACAGAGAATGACCCTATATTTAGTCTCCAGCCCTGTGTGAATTGACCTTTAGTCTTTTGAAAGTGAGAAAAGGGGAGCTGTGCCCAGCATGTAAGCGACCTGAGCGTCTGCCTAGGGCCCCCGTGGCCTGTAGGGGGCCCCCTAACAGATCCAGTGTTTGTTGAATTGACTGACTCAAAACCTCCACTGGAGACACTATTCATTACAACAGGTGAGAAAACTCCATAATGCATGTTGAAGCAGGGTTTTTATCTGTGCAGTGTTCATATTTAAGAATTAACACACACATAGTAAAAGCATATAATTGTCAAAAGTACACGACTTAAACAGCCTCGGCCAACTCAGGCTTTCTGTGAGGAGTCTGCACGAGTCTCCAGGTACTCCGGCTTCCTCCCACCGCCCAAACACATGCATGTTCAGGTCAAATGGAAACTCTAAAGTGTCCCTAGTGACTGAATGTGAGAGCGAATGGTTGTCTGTCACTCTCTGTCTCTAAATGTCAGCCCTGTGACTAACTGTCCACAGCCCAGGGTGACCCCCACAGCTGGGATAGGTGTCAGTCCCCTGTAACCCCGAACGGGACAAAGTAGAAGAAAATGAATGAATGAATGACTGACTGTTCACCCTCCACCAACCCTCACCATTAAACTCTATTCAATTTCATTCATCTTGAAATATTTCTGTACAATTGGCATAAGTCAGCTTCACTTTTTGTCTCAGGCACATTTAAAAACAGAATTTATGTAATGGTGGTCACACCATTTAGTCTAAAGTCATAATAAAAGGTAAAACAAAGGAAAGGTGAACTGCTGAGGGATAATCAGTTTACAGGTTACAGATAACAGAGCATGTCTGTTGTCTGTGCTTGTGTGATCAATCTTCTGATACATTCAGCCCTTCCCTGACCTGTCCATTTTCACACACAGTCCAGAGGAAGGGTGCCCCCCCTCCAAAAAAATAAATAAAAAAAATAAGTGAGCCGGACATCATTATGTATGGGCTGTAAATAATAAAGATTTATTTTAAAGTATATCAGCCACTGTAGGCCTACCATAATTATACAATATGTACATAAATTAGTAGGAGCCAGTTCTCAAAGCCCAATCATTCTAAATATAGTGTTGAGGAAATACTGAAATGATTTAGAAATGCACAACAGCAGCTAAGCTACATTTAGGAAAATATATATATTTTTAATGCCATCGCTTTGCCGCCCCCAATGGGCTGCGCCCCCATGCACATACCCCCCTTTTTGCCCCACTGGTCCAGAGTGTTACCTTCGTCAGAGCCGAACACTCCACGTATTTGACAGCTCCCAGTTCCTGAGCCAGTTTCTCTCCGCTCTCTGCGCTCAGAGCTCGCTGCTTGTTCTTGGCCAGTTTCTCCAAAGTGCTAGAGTCGTCCCTGAGGTCGACCTTAGTGCCCACCAGCAGGAAGGGCGTGTTGGGACAGTGGTGCGAGATCTCCGGCACCCACTGACACAAAACAGACAGACTCATGAATGGATCAGTTTGTTAAAAATCAAGTCAAGTTAAATGTTTAAAGTAGATTCTGCTGGAACGGATAAAGACAGTCCGACCTTCTCTTTGACGTTCTCGTAGGAGGAGGGTGAGACGACGGAGAAACACACGAGGAAGACGTCTGTTTGAGGATAACTGAGCGGCCGCAGTCTGTCGTAGTCCTCCTGACCTGAAAACACACAACAGCTTAAAAAGACATTTTAATCACTCCAACAATAGGATCCAAAGCAAGTGAAAAGAAATGAATCTAACTGAAGCAGACAAAAAAATAATAATGTTGTGAAATAGGTTTTGTACAACTAACTTTTAGTTATGTCTGTGCCATTGAATAAAAACTGATTTATGTTAGAACCTTATTTAATCACATTACATCTTGTTTTGTGACTCAAAGTGTTGGAAATGTATGCATTTTTTATCCTTTTTTTACCGGAAGTGTCAAACATTCCCAGAGTGTAGGGCTCTCCACCAATCATCATGGTCACGATGTAGTTATCGAACACCTGGAAAACACAGAAAACAAGAGGAAGACAAGGATTAAAGGGGTTATAAACACACTGACCTCTGACTGTAGTAAGTAACAAGTAACAGCCTCTAAAACTAAAGATGATATTTTTCTGAATGTGATCTAAAATTAAACAAATCCTAATTTATTGCATAAAACACAATATAAATTTTACAAAAAGCTGCTTGAATCAGATTTGGCGGTTTTCTATGTAATAGAGTTTTACCCATTATATGTCAAAATAATTAGCCAATAAAATCCATAAATTATTGTGAGAGCAAGTCTTTTTCAGCTCTGTCTTTTAGCTAAAGTCAAGCCTTCCGATGCTTTAACTGAAGTTATATAGAAGTTAGTCCAGAGCCATGCATTTCTTTAAATGTCACACTTAAATTAAACTTTTACAATGCCATTGTGTGCATTTCAGTGATTTTAATGACGACACTAACAATCACAGCGAGCATAAAAGGAGTCTGTGGCAGTCAACAGGTGACATGTTTCGTAAGGCATAACGACGTACCTGTGTTTGGAGGACACTTTTGGGCGTGAGGTCACAATAAGTGTACACATTTGGCTTGTTTAATCAGTTTGTTCTGTTTTACAGTTTTGGTGACGCAGACTGTTAGCTGCTGTCCTTGTTTCTTTGTCATTTGTACTTTTTTCCATTTGAGTTCAAGTTGTGTTTGTTTTCTTACTTTACTTGGTAAGCTGTAAATTGAATGGGTGGACTCTCGGTGGTTTGTGTGTCTTTTTTAATGTTTTTCAGACCACTTCCCTCAGTAGATCCACGAACGGACGCCGAGAGGGTTTGTCTGTTTGTCCCATAATTTATTTTCTATTCATCCCTCACGTGCTGCTTTGTATGCTGCTCTGATTCTACAAACCCGATTCCAAAAAAGTTGGGACACTGTACAAATTATAATTAAAAACAGAATGCAGTGTAAATGGCATGCATTCATATTGCATTCTTTTGCACCCTTCTCGGGCACCCAAATCGTTTGCATTGTGCTTCCACTCACCCCATTCACACACATTCACTCCTGTGGCAGACAGAGGGGGGGGCTGCCATTCTCCGACCACCACCAAACACCCCTCCACAGTCACACACACTCATACACCAGAGCTACCGACACTGGAGGCCGGGTGGGTTAAGTGTCTACATGTACACCATTATTAGGCATTAGTGTCAGAATTATTATGCAACTAAATGTAAAACAAAGATTTTCCCATTTCACTTGTTTTTTTTCACCTGTTGAAGTGAAAATAATTAAACTCAAATTTACAAATAAAACTATAAAAAACAAGGGTTAGGGTTAGGGTCGAAACATGTCAAGGTAAAACACTCATTGGTCTAAATACAGGTAGACTAAAAATTGACTCTGAGTTGGTCACTTACAGTGGGCACATATGAGTCCGATAGGCGGGCGGTGTAGGCCATGAGCAGATCAGTCTTCCTCACTGTAGAGTCACCCACTAAAACACACTTTATTACCTGCATCTGAGAAAAAAAACTACAAATGTCAAGTACATCTTTTATATAATACTGTGACAGCTGTAAATGGAACAACTGATACCAAAGAAAACTTTGTTAGGCTGCTTTCAAGGTCGCTACTATTAAGACAAAGCAGCAATGCTCCAACTAAACATATTGTCAAATGCAAAGTTTTTATTACAAATACTGACATTTTTTATAATCATGAAAGAATTCTGTACTAAAGGAAGTATGACCACATTCAGGTCTCGTCCACGAGAGGCCATTTATTTCCAAAACGTAAAAGCAGCAAATTATTTTACAATAATAATATAATAAAAAAAGATACAAGTGCTTATGGAAAACCTTTGATAAATGTGCACTTAACATTTCAAGTATTGATGCCTGTAAACATGAAACAAAATACCATATGTAATTTCCAAAGGACTGGATTTGAAACAAACATTGATCAAACCTCAGGAAAGATGGAGATGAATCTTAATAAAACGGTACAAATTTTAAGTTGACAAAGCCAGTGTTTACAGCAGGACGTGTGCTTTTACTGTGGAGCCCCTGTGGCAGCCTCCTTAACTGTACGGATAACACTTTCATTTTTGTTTCTAATGTAATGCGAGTGCAATCATTAGCCCATGCCCATATAGGGCATATTTAATCTCATCTCACATCTCAGAATCTCAGTTCTCCAAATAAGCCGAAAATCCAAACCAGTGACAAGTATCGATACCAAATGAAGCAGTGAAGTTGTTCATTTGTCACTAGTCACATGACCAAACCACAAAACCCTGCACTCACTCACTTTCAGTCGGGGGCGGAGCCACAGGTGTGCCAGCCAAAGTGGCAGCTGGCACACCCAAAATTCTGATGCAGAAATATTTAGTAAGCCTTTCCAAAAGAGTTTTAGTTGAACTTTATTGTTGCCTTTGAGTCTTGAGTCTTTTTGTGCCACAACCACCAGAAAACTTAACTGTTTAAAACTTAAAAATGGCCGGTCACTACAAAAACAGGCCGGCTGTCCGTCCACAGTCTGAAGGCTGTAACAGTAAACAGTTTTCAGACAGATTTTAGAAGGCTTCTTATGTTTTACTTTCGTTCAGTTCATTTATCATCTATTCACCATCAAGGGCTTTCTAATTATTTTTAACAGTGTAAGATATTCAAATCTACTTTCTTTACCAATACAACCTGGAATAAAATGTGACTTTATTAATATTTCTTGTTTCTTGTCAAATAAAATAGCCTCTGTGTGCCTTAGTTACTCGCAATTTTGGCCATTTTACTCGAGGACAAATTCAACCAAGGACGACTACAGCCCCAGAACAACATGGAGTTGTAAATAATATTCTTTGTCGCCCTCTTCTGGTGAATATAGAGTATAGTTTATATTATAAAACTGCATGACAAACCAAAGCTTTTGTATCTGAATAGTGTCTTTTTGGGACTGACCTGTGATTTAAAACAGCTTTAAAAAGAAGGTGTCATTAAAAAGAGACCACAATAGAATCATGTTTTTCACTGCATAATTTCTCCTAAAAACATGAATAGAATATTGTTTAAAACCTTAACATGAATGACAAATAAATGGTGGTTATTTGCAAACCAACTCCAGCGTACTAACTATGCAATCAGTTGGGTTTCCAAAAAATCCCTCGGTGCTGGATTTACTGGTCTGGCTTTGTGGCTAACAGTAACGTACCAAACACAAATCGTTTGTATAAATAAGCACATAATTAACGATTTACGGCTTCTATCAAATGTTCACAAACATGTCTTGCAGCTTCCAAACACTTTTATTTTATTTGTGTCATTTTGAAGAACATAAACAATAGCCCACTTTTCTCTGACCTGGTGAGTAAAGTTTCAGACGCCCCCTGGTGGCTAACAACTAAAACCATTTACCACAGAGGCGGAACAATGTGAAGGGGTTTCAGAGCAAAAGGCACCAATTTAGGGGGGCTCCATACCATAGATATAAAAGCGTAAAAGGTCCGTCACAATAGCCAACTAAAATAACATCTAAAATGCCCCAGATACCCCCTGCTACATAGAAAAAAAAGCCATTTGCATAAAGTCTCAATCAGCACCTGCAGGACGAGGAACCGCGCTGCGCTTCAGAGGAGTGCCGCAACAGAGAGCTCATCCAGTGTCCCGCGGGTCTGCTCGATCCCAGAGGAGTCTCACTCTTCTCAGTGCTCTTCCATCATCATCATCATGAAAGTCTGTAAACCATCTTTTCAGCTGCTGAGCTCAATGTCAACTCATTTTCTCTTTTTCTTTTCAGGGGCCGCAAAGACGCTTTACATATTCATTATTCTTTTACTCACACACTGGTGGTAGTAAGCTACATCTGTAGCCACAGCTGGGGCAGACTGACGGAGACGTGGCAGCCACTACGACACTGGACTCTGGAGGCAAAGAGGGTTAAGTGTCTTGCCCAAGGACACAATGACAGTATGAACTGTGGGGAGAGCGGGAATCGAACAGCCAACCTTCTGCTTGTAGGACGACCGCTCTACCACTGAGCCAAAACATATTTGCCACTGAAGTCCCCTGAAGTCTCAGTGAGCCTCAGCCTCGTCACTGTCCTACATCAGAGCTGATAATGGCAGTTAACCTGCGTTAACATTTGACCAAAATATGACTTAGATCTGTTTTCTTTTAGCATATTATTCCAATAAAATACTTTTTGAGCTGATTTTGGACTTTAAGTTTGTAAAGAATGTTATCAATATAATTTTTGTGCAGTTTCTCCAGCTAGCACTGGAGGAACTGCAGAAGAAGCAGAAAACCCTGGCGTGCACTGGAGGAACTGCAGAAGAAGCAGAAAACCCTGGCGTGCACTGGAGGAACTGAAGAAGAAGCAGAAAACCCGGAACTGCAGAAGAAGCAGAAAACCTGGCGTGCACTGGAGGAACTGCAGAAGAAGCAGAAAACCCTGGCGTGCACTGGAGGAACTGCAGAAGAAGCAGAAAACCCTGGCGTGCACTGGAGGAACTGCAGAAGAAGCAGAAAACCTGGCGTGCACTGGAGGAACTGCAGAAGAAGCAGCACTCCCAGTGTGCACTGGAGGAACTGCAGAAGAAGCAGAAAACCCGGCGTGCACTGGAGGAACTGCAGAAGAAGCAGCACTCCCAGTGTGCACTGGAGGAACTGCAGAAGAAGCAGCACTCCCAGTGTGCACTGGAGGAACTGCAGAAGAAGCAGAAAACCCGGCGTGCACTGGAGGAACTTCCAAAAGAGCAGATGTCCCAGCTTGCCTTGGAAGAACTGGTGGTGGTGGCCGGTCTGTCACCAAGGATGGTGCAAAGTCACTGTTTTTGAATTTATCACAGTTATAAGACCAAAGTCCAGTGCTACTAAAGCCATTCTGCACATTGCCTTGTGTTCCGGCCAATGGGAGGGCCAACAGTTCCAGGGATGTCATAAATGGACATCGTCTGGCCTGGGTGACCTCTCATCCAGGTATCGCAAAATGTGTTGACATCCACCCTGATTTGAAGGCAGCTCCAATGCATCCAGACGCGCCATCGCGAATAAATTGGTCCTTGAAGTTAACCCGTGGGAATTTGAACATGGGTGTCACCAGTGTTCCTTTCTCTCCAGAGGTTACTGCCCCCACCTGTCTGACACAGCAGCAACCTTTCCTGGTTCTGTGACAGTTGTGACCCCAGTCTCATCCATATTCCAGATGTATTTCCTTCAGATTGGTTTTTGTTAAGCACATTGGCAAGATTGTTGTAAAAACAAGGATACATTATGATGGTAGAAGCTTGTGTTCCAGGTGAGACTGGCAGCTTGAGGGCATCGTATAGACAGACCGGACTGTCTTTTCATGAACCCCATGAACCAATCCCTGCCAGCCAGGGAGCACTCATTCCAGGTTCGAGGGTAGTGCACTTGTAGTAGACAGCCCTGGCAGCCATCCTAAAACTAAAGATGCTAGTCTAACTCATTAGCTTGAACACACTGTAACTAAGTCTGTAAAGAAACTGCACAGGTAAACAATAAAACTATAAATATCAATACTTAAACAGTTTAGTTGTAAAGAAAAGTTACTTTTTTACCTTGAATTTCAGTGTCCCATAAGGAGGTTTAACAAGGCTGTGAACTTCCAGAAAGGAGGAAGGGCATACTGAGTATGGGCAGTAGGAGTGTAGAAATCAGCAATGTTGCAACTGCCACAGGTGGGAACTGTCCCCGCCCTCCCGTACTCACTAATGCCTGCATTTAAATCCCACAGCATATCTGACTATAACATCACAAAGACTATTTAAAAAGACTTCTGACAGACAGTTTGAGTCCTGATGTGGCTCCACAGCCTCCTCCTGATGCTGCTTCTCAGTGGAATTTGTGATGTGCGTCTTATCTTCATGTTCTGCAGAAAATCAGTCTTATACTGAGCCAGTATAATATATTCCTGCCTAAAACAGCTCGTCCTGCCTCCTTCATTAAATCAATAAGGGCAACAACTCTGCGCCCCACAGTCCAGGATGTGCCCCGCCGGAGGCTGTTGGGACTAAATGAATGACATCAATAAGGTCAACATTTGCCTAAGATACAGTTTATTAAAGTAAATAAAGTCAGCAGGACTCAAACCCAGGTCTCCCCCCAGCGGCCATTTAAGAAAACTACATCAGCAGAACACAGTCACAATAAACTAAAAGTTTTAATCCAACATGGGATGGACCTTTTAAATAAACTGTAGTGACTTGCATAACCTTTGGGTTTTGTTTTAGGAAGTTTAAATAATCCGCTGTTGGGGCCAAAGATTGTTCTTTTTTATTTGGTTTTGAAAATAACACATTTTTGCATCCCCTGCTCGAGCTGTGTCTGAGGCTGACATAGGCCCAAACCCAGGTGCATTCTGGTCCTCTTCCATTTCTTATACCATAGGTGCTCATAGATTTAGCTTGCCCTCACATTAGGATTGATTTTTCCATAGTCCAGGTATTATCTGTGCCCCGTCTGTGCTCTTGTCCCGACTCACGAACCCCCCTTTGAGCTCACGTCCTCTCACTCAGATGAACTACTGAGTTTATAACAGTCTATTGTTGTATATTTAACCATAGTCACTGCTCATTTCCTGCAACATTATGTTTTACAGAGTATGCAAAAGACAAAAGTGGGTCATAAGTATATTCTTGGTG
This sequence comes from Neodontobutis hainanensis, assembly GCA_024349245.1. NCBI lineage: Eukaryota > Metazoa > Chordata > Actinopteri > Gobiiformes > Odontobutidae > Neodontobutis > Neodontobutis hainanensis. The sequence continues at coordinate 1,854,916 of JALDNG010000114.1, forward strand.
AAAAAAATAAAGAAATCATACTGGAAGAGGCGGCTGATGCAAAAGGAACCGTTTGTATTTGTGCAAGACAAACGGAGAACAGGAGTCAAAATAAAACAACATTCAAGTTTTATTAATATCTCCAAACACCACTGCTTCAACGTCAGTATTAACATTCATTTATTTATTGCCATCAGAGGCTTATCAACGGTCAAGAAAAACATGTAAGGGAAAAAAAAGAAATAAAACAATAAGAAAAGAATGTGCAAATATATTAAAAACACCCATTTATTTGTTGTTGTAATAAATCATCTTTTGACTCATCTTAAAAGGATTCATGTAGTGTTGTATGTGGTAGGCCTTTAGCTGTGGTAGGCCTTTAGCTGTGGTAGGCCTTTAGCTGTGGTAGGCCTTTAGCTGTGGTAGATTACTGTCTGAACGAGAGCTAACCCGGGTCGTGTAAGAAGCGGCCGTAACGACAGAACAAAGTGAGTAAGACATGATTAAACCTCTGACAAACTGACTTCATTAAGCTTTAATTCCAGTTTTTGAGTTAAATTTCCCTGAGCTTTTCCTGCATCAGGCGAAAGTCTAAACCGACCCCACAAACCTACAGCCATTATCTGTGTCCAGACCTTCTCCTGCAGCAGCTGCACATGTGAACGAAACTAAATATGAGTTAATGCTGGCTGTACGTTCATGTTTCAGTCAGGAGACTTTTCTTTCTCCTCCTTCACACAGACTCGTTTCTCTTTCTCTTTGTACGTTTCCACAGAGATCTAACTCTGTGTGATCCTGAAAAATACCAGAGCCAAACCAGTCGAGCTTCAGAGTTCAGGGCCCAGGTAAATGTCATGCACGTTACTCAAGACAAAACGAAAGGAAAAGTGGTTTACCTTACACTGCAGTTAGGAAAAGCAGTTGTGAACAGTCTAATAACAGAGCAGCCTCTTCTACATTTGTTTGTTTAGGAAAGACTGCTTTATTTTAAAAAGCAGCTAGTACACAGCTGTACTAGGCGTGCACATTTCATGATAGTTTAAAAGTTGTCACAGTACAAGCTCGTCGACAGCTCGTCCTTTTGGTCACCACGCTCCCAAATAAAGTTAAAGAAAGCACTGTTTAAAAAGAAAAAAGCTCACTGACTATTAAAAAGAAAAAAAAGGAGTGACCTTTACTAACGAGCCCTGAACACGGTGCCTTGGAAGCTCATTGGGAAGAAAATTTCCTATTGTTTGTAAAGATTATATAAAGTGAATGTGTTAAGATTGTCCAATCAGAGAGCTCCCTCAAAACCTGCAGAGACCAGGTTATGTTCAGAGGGACGTCCTGTAAGAATTAAAAACAGTTTCCTTCTGAGTTTGGGCTCATCACACAGGGGAAACTAATGTCAGAATTCAAAATAAATAAAAAGAACGCATATAGAAGAGCCTTACCGGCAGAATAAAAGGAGGTTTTCCTAATGGTCTTGTGGGTAATCTGTGCATTGTAGGGTACTGGAAACATTCAATAAAACCATTATATAAATTAAAAAAAAAACTATTTCCTTCTCACTCAGTCCACTCCTTTTTTTTATCGTCAATGTGAGCAGCGTAACCAGTTTTTAGCTCACGCCTCTGTCCCGTTCAGACACAGTCCACGTTTCTGGATCTTCAGGGGCCGGTCTTACAGCAGGACGCAGCGTTTCTTGGACTTGGTGTCGGGCGGCTCCAGAGCTGCAAGGATGGCCTCGTCAAACACGTTCTTCAGGCCTCTCTGCCGTCACAAGACAAACACGTCACACTGAGCTATGACATTCTTTTGTAGACGGTTATCAGGGCTTATATTTAACATTCATGTTTTGATTCATTAAAAAAAAAGAATGACAATGAGGGGAATCAGGAGGACACAGGTAAATATCAGGTGTGAATAGAACAAGTTGAGCTAAACACGTGTCCAGAGAGAGAACTGAAGGCTCTAAATAAAGCCTGTTATTAGTCTAAACATTCCCTGGCATCTTTATTTCAGGTTGGTCCAGTGTCTGCAGATTATCTGGAATCCTAGTGTCTCTGTCTTAGGTCAAAGATCCTGTGTTCTTGTTGTCAGAGTTTACGTATGTGAGTGTATAACATCACTGCATGTTTCCAGGTTTTTGAAGAGTATGGGTCAAAGTTTCAAAGAAAGACCGACAGAGCAGGTTTGCAAGCCTCTGTGTTGTGTCACAGCAAGTGTTTGTAGCTTAACTTTTGAGTTTCGGACCAAATACAGGAAGTCAAGGCCGATTAAACACACGAAGAAGAAGAGCGAACAGAGGAAGTAAAGAGAAAACTGATATAGGTCGGGTTTAAAAACACATAAAACAAATAGATTATAGTCTTTTCTGTTTTGTATGGCTGTATCTTTTGTGCTTCTGTACGACAGAAACCTTCTGTAAAGCCGACAGTTTCCTAAAGAGCGTGAGAGTGATTTAAAACATGTTTGAATTAACTCTATATTAATAATAACATGTCCTGCTCCAGTCTGATTATTGTATTTCTCCAGTTCAACTGTAAAATGAGCCTCTGCAGAGACACACTCAGCACAGTAAAGGTCTACAGGAGACAGGACCACAGTGAACACAGCGTCAGAGAAACGTCGATAGTCCGTTATTCGTAAAAGTTAATGAACCAAACTAAACTTTCAGGCGAGAAAACACCAGTCTTTTGAATGAGAGTTAATGGGAAGCTGCGTGTTTTGGAGTCAGCCGTCACTTCTTCAAAAGCTTCTATATCAAGCTCTGGTTCCTCTAAATCTACCCTCCTCCGACTTATTCATCCGTCTTCTTTTCATCTTGAAAATGAGTTCTAAAAATCATCCTGAGTCAGCTCCACTTTTTGTCCTGATACATTTAGTTTTAAGGCATAATATGGAATCAAAAATTAAAAGAGAAATACTAGTTTACAGAGCTCGTCTCTTGTGTCCAGAGTGTTACCTGCGTCAGAGCCGAACACTCCACGTATCTGACGGCTCTCAGGTCCCGGGCCAGTTTCTCTCCGCTCTCTGCGCTCAGAGCTCGCTGCTTGTTCTTGGCCAGTTTCTCCAAAGTGCTAGAGTCGTCCCTGAGGTCGACCTGCGTGCCCACCAGCAGGAAGGGCGTGTTGGGACAGTGGTGCGAGATCTCCGGCACCCACTGACACAAAACAGACAGACTCATGAATGGACTGGTTCGTTAACAAGTAGCATGTGCTGTTGAGGGAAAAAGACAGCCCGACCTTCTCTTTGACGTTCTCGTAGGAGGAGGGTGAGACGACGGAGAAACACACGAGGAAGACGTCTGTTTGAGGATAACTGAGCGGCCGCAGTCTGTCGTAGTCCTCCTGACCTGAAAACACACAACTTTTCAAAAACAGAAAACACACAACTTCTTTTCAATGATATATGTGAAAAACTTTCAGCAAATAAATAAAGTTTGCAGTCCTCACCGGCGGTGTCGAAGAGTCCCAGAGTGTAGGGCTCTCCACCGATCATCACCGTCACTGCGTAGTTATCGAACACCTGAAAGAGACGGAAAACATTCAGAGGGTAAGAGCTGAAAAACTGTTTCCTCTTTGACTGGAAAATAAACTCAATAATCAAACTGTAGACTGCGACGAAACAAACCGGAAAAAAGACAGGGTCTGTGAGATTTTACTAAAGTTAGTCTAAAACCTTGTTTCCTTAATTTGTTGTCCTGCCTGTAAAACTTTAGGAAACAGGACAGAGGACATCTTCTGGACGGTAGGTTCTACACGACTAAAAGGAAAAACACTGCAGGTAAATACTTTCAGTCTGAGCAGTCTTTATAAAGTGTCGCACAGCGTCTCTGCCATGAACTGAATAATTTTATAAAAACAGCAGCACTAAAAAAGCCTGTATTCTGACAAAAAATAAATAAAAAAAGTCCTTTTCTTTCAAATCCAACGTGCCAAAGGAATTTATATAATTGAATTGATGCATATATTTGGAATTATGTAAATATTTATCATTTAATCTCATTTTGTCCCATGTCTAGTCACAGAACTACAACATTTATACTATTCAAGTAGTTATTTGTGATATGGATATTATCTTAAGTTTGCCACTTAAGAGTAAATCTCTTTTAAAACCTAATTTCATAAGACCTTTATGCAAATATAAGTGTATTTATGTTTTGCTATGACCCACGTGTCAGGTTTAATCAGCTCATAGGTTCATTTAGTTGCCTGTGGTGTTGGTCCCAGACAGAGACGGGAAGAGCCCACTCATGAGTCAGCAGGATTTCTCTGTGAGCGCACACTGCTGACCACGAACAGGACGGTCCCGGTGGAAAAGTGTGGAGAGCTACTCATCAGTTAGAGTCATCAGTCTGTCACATACCGAACATAGTTCAGCCGCTCGGGCTCCACAGAAAACACAGGGGAGACGGTATATATCAAAAACAAAGCTGCTAGTCGCTGCTAAATAACACTTTGTACTGGACAGTCACAGCTTTTTAAAAACCAGAGTCCAAAAGTGTCCAGAATGCACCGAGAGCTTTCCCAATTTTGGAGAAAGTTAAAAAAATGAATAAATAAATGTCTCTTAGCCGATTACTTACAGTGGGAACATACTCTGAGGGGAACTTGTTGGTCGTGTACGAGATGAGCAGACAGGTCTTCCCCACTGCACCGTCGCCCACCACCACACACTTTATCGTCTGCATCTAAAGAAAAGAAAGAGAACTGAGCAGATATACAAACAGAGCTACGAACGACAAAAAAGAAATGACCCTCAATACTTTTGGCTCAGAGAAGAGTTAAATTCAGACACAGCTGTGAACATTTCATTCAGTTTGAGAGATTTAATAATAATTATAGTTTGTAAACTATTTGTACATTTTTTTTAATCAGCTTTTAGCACAGTTTCAATCAATTAATTGTAGAATCATTGTAATGTGGCTTTATTGTTAATAGTTTATTGAGTATTGCATGCATTTAATGTGTATGAGATGGAAAAAAAACACTGTATCTGATGGTTAAAAATAAATAAAATAAGTTTATTTGGGTTTGAAGGTAATAAAGAAAAAACAGTGCAATGTTCCAATTAAAAAGTGCAATAAAAGTGATTTCAGACTAAATACAATGTCCTCGTATCTTCAAACATCACATTTTTATAATCACAAATCTATTCTCAAACCAAATCAAAGACCAACATTTACATATGTTACTCAACCATCAGGTGGAACACTGAGTCAGTGTCACATTCAGTCGTAAAAGTGACTTCTCGTCTTGTGTTTCAGCCGAGAGAAACAGCACAGGGTTTATCCAGCGCAACAAGACGCTGAGCTGCACACATTCCCCTTTTTTCACTTCATTAAGAGCCACAATGGGTCCGTTTTTTTGAGAAACAGCTGACGTCCAATGAACAGGCCACATATTAGGGCTATTCTTGAGATTTTAAACAGCATTAACCCACATATTATTTGCACTGACATTTCTTTCAGCCCTAATAGTCATCTGCAGGCTTTCAATTTCGACTATTTCCCCATTAATTGCCCACTACTCGATCAAAGAACAATCTATGCATGAATATAACTGATTAAACTCTTTTTTTTAGGTTTAATAAACGTCCTCTCAATAATATATTAGTAATTTCATATCATTTAGCTTGCATATGTTGTCCTGACTGCTGTTCTCACATAAGAAAAGACAGGACAACTGTTAATGTGGTAAAAAGTACAGCTAATTCACCAATTAATACTCGATTAAATTGATTGGTTCCACTTCCAAATAGAAACAACGTCAAAAACTCTCCAAAAATGCAAGATATCGATCTCAAAACAGGTCTGCTTATCGAACAGATTGTTAACACACATTTTAACCAGTTGAGTTTCGTTTATTTTCGTCTTTGACAGTGGTTAGTTTTCGATTATAAAGAATGTTTAATGAAGCAGCGATTAATCAATTTTAATCAACCATAAAAAAGTGGTTTTAAAATCGGGTTTATCACAATAAACCATCAAAACACCTCGTCAGGAATGGTTTAAAAGTCTTTCACCCTTTCATTTGGTTTAAAGCTAAGATTTAAAAATCAAAAAACTTTAAAATCAAAACTGAAGTTAGCTTTTTGACCGTTAGCTCAGTTAGCTCCTGTCGGCTAACACTTTAAATGATCTATAACAATGATAAAAGTTGTCTAAATGTTTACCTCGGATTATCTGTTGGCATTTGGAGGTTTTTCTTGAATAAATCTGTGAAATCTGGGAGTGAGCTCTTACCTCGTCTCTCCGCAGCTGCTTCCTGTAAAACTGCTCCAAACACTCAGCGCTTCCGGCTTCCTTCTGCGTTTGTTGCAACACTTTCCGACTTTTGGCAATATTTTTTAATAAAATAAGTGTTAAGAAATAAAGAATATTTATTTTAAAAACAGATTTGATTTTATTTGTGACAAAAGAACCACATTTTACATATTTATTTTTTTTTGTCTCAGATTAGACCCAAACTTTAAACTGAACAAAACAATCATCAGAGCCTTTGTGTTGAACAAAGCAGAGCCAAAACAGTAGAAAATAATATTCTAATAGCAGCAAAAAAACAAAAACAAAAAAATTGAGGTAGTTAGAACTTTTTTGTTGAAAGAAAAATAACGGATGTTGTCATCTGATCTTAAAGACATTTAGTTTTATAATTCCATAAGTCTATATAAACAATCATTGGAGACACGTTTTGTTAATTTATATTTAAAACGTATTTGGGGTAAATGTTCTTTTTTATTTGCACATATCCTGTCGTACTGTTGTATTTAATGGCTCTATCTGACCTTATTCTTTTAACTTTGATTTTTGGTTGTGCTTTATTGCTTTTTTACAGCTTTTTTCCAATTCGACCTTTACCCAGAGACAGAGGAACTGAACAATTTCCTTTGAGAGTCAAAAAAGTATTCTGTTCTGAAACACATTTTTCATTTAAATGTAAATGCATGGTTGTTTTGTGTTGTGTATTTTGTCAAATCATCTCCACAAGAGTCATCTAAGATTTGTGGTCACGTGGTCTGAGTGAGGAAAAAGTCAAAGTGTCCACTAGAGGGCGACAAACCCTATGGTCAATCAACAAATTTATATTAAATCAGACAAAAAAAAGACAAAAAGATGAATACACAGTGGTTACAAAACAAATAATATGTTCAATGGTTATGTAACAAGAAAAAATAAAAAAGATTAAAAACTTAAAACCTTCCAGTGTAACCTTTTAATATGAGCTAGTCTGGGACAGGTAAATAAATCACTTTAAACACTGGTCTATAGTGTATTTCCCTCTTGACATTTCCTCCTTACATCCTTTTAATGAAGCGTCCCATCCGTTCGAGAACAGAGGGCCGCTGCTGCAGGTCACTGAGGTTAAGGCCACTCGACCTTCAGCAGAAATGAGATTGTTCTGATGCAGAGCCCTCTTCACTGAGACTCACACTTCAAACACTTCTCATCCTCGCCACACGACTGGGTCAGTTTGTGGAAATTAAATTGCAGTGCAGACAACAAATACACAACTCCTAATAAGTGTATATTTACAATAAAAAACACATGAATAGAAGAAAGAGAAATAGAAAATTAATTTGTGAGAGGATTACAGGGTCACTTTGGTCTGACACTGAAGGTAAGGTTTAATGTCTCCTTTGGGAGAAATTTGTCTTGGAACAAAGGACATGCTGCTCAATACGACAAACAACCAATAAGACAAGACAAACCAGATAAATAGAACAAGAGCAATAGATTAAATGGGTCTTACACGTTGTACTTTATGACAGGATCAAGGATCAGGATTTAACATGCAACGTGAGTATTTTTAAATTGAGTATTTATTGTTTTTATTAGGTGTGTTTGTGTGATTATAGTTTTAGTTTAGTTAGTGTCAAATGTGACACTTCAGTTTCAGTTTCAGAACTCAAACTCACAAAAATCCATCTTGTACTGCTCCAAGCACAGTTTCTGCTTTGGACCTGCAGCTGGATTGGACCAATGACGTGGCAGCACTGACACTTACTGTTGAACCGTTATCTATTTATATTTTATATTTTATTTATATTATTTATAATATTTATCTAAAGTACCTGCCCTTTTCAAACGCTCTCTGAGAAAACCGTCCGGTAGAAACATGCCTCAGCCTCTTTATAAAAGTATTTAAGTGACTCCCAAAAGCACCGCTGTGTATTTCAGTGTCATGTGAGCCTGTTAACGTGCTTCATGTTTCTGAATCTGCTCCGACCCGAGGCTGGATGTCAAGGACGCTGCTCTCATCTCCCAAACATAATCCCATTAAACCCATGAATTGAATTATAGATTATCTAACGTGCTCACACTCAGACACACATCCACACGAAGCACCTGCCCGGACGCACTCAAACGCAGCACGAAGACGACCGACCTGTGCCCTGTCAATGTGTATCACTGTTACCCTGCGGTCGACCATTACAGCTGCAGAGCTCTGTTTTTAGAGCAAGGACCAGCCTCACAAAGCACAGTGCTGCAAAAATCCATACAGTAGCCTTCTGCAGAAATATAACTGTGTTGTAAAGGTCACAGCGCTATAAAAGTGACCTTTATGTTTGTTTTATTCATTTCAAAACTAGGCCTAGCTTTTCAGTGTCACAAAGCTGGTTAAGGTTCTCAAAATAACGTAAATAAATTATTTATACCAAGTGATGTTTTCAGTCTTCTTCCACCGTGGCCGGTTGAAGTGAGAGAATAAGTTGTCTTTGACTTGACAGCTCGCTTGTTTACCTGTTGTAGTAACAGGTGTACAGTCCTGGTCACATGGTAGACTGTCATTATATGTTCATGGTGAGAGAGTCTAAGATTGTGGATTAGTCTCACTTTTACAAAAATACAAACTTTTGAATCTGGAGGAGGTGTTTTTCATTTTGTTTTGCTCTTGTGTAAAACTGTGACGCCGGGGTCTGCTCTAAAAACGGTTACAACACAAGCACAACACACTTCTGTTCACCTGCTCAGGGCTGGAGCTGTGTTGCATTCACTGACAGTAGACCCATTGAGTGTTTAGTCCAAGGATGCTCTAACCCTAACAGAACTGACAGCTCTGGATGTAAACTTGGATTTGCTCTGATTGGATAAAAAGAGAACATGGAAGTCCTTCGTCCAATCACCTCCATGCTTTCATCTGAAACACCTGACCTTTGCAAAGTCGGCCGACCCAGCTGTAATAATGTGTGCTATTATTCCACCAGTAAGACTTTAGTGACCTCATTAACTAAATAATCGACCAGAAGCTGCTCTAGTGTTTTTACGATGTGCTACAGAACTCTGAATTACACCTGACTGCAGCACTTCCAGCTCGTCGGTTTTTCGTACGAGGCGTTAAATCATCTCTCGTTGTTCTCGTTGCTGTATCAGCTGCAGATCCCACACAGAGGCCAGAGAAAGATGGATTATGTAACGACACATACGTCGAGTGAACCCCACTGCACCAATCCCTGCAGACGACTGTTTTATTTATACACCTCTCCTCACTGTGCACCCCATCTTTACCCCTCCATCCATCCTTCCTTTAATTCCCCCTCCTCTGCACTCTCTCCATTCTGACTCATCTCCCCTCCCCCCTTCCTCCTCCTCTTCCTCCTCGTGCGCTCTCTATCTCTCTCCTCTTTTCTCTGCACTCGTTCGCTGTGAGAGGCACAGACACAGGCGGCAGGTAAATAGCACCGTCTTATTGTTATGCATGCTTTGTTTTTCCGCGTATTGTCTTATTCCTCTGTCCAGGAAAGTGGTGCTTTGGATTCTGATGCATTTTCCTCTATTTTATGGCATATTCCTCACATATCTATTCATCTCTATGGATTATTCATTGCTACATCCAGTCTTTTATCTGTGGTTGGCAGGTTTTATGGCTTTAATATTTAAGCACAAGCCACTGCAGAGATGTGTGAAGGCAGTGTTTGTGTTTGAAAGCAGAAAATGAAATGAACTATAAAATATATAATGATTGTAAAATGGGTCAGTTCTGCTCTTGGTGCGTGGAACAATTTTGTAAAGGTTTGTTTGTGAATGCAGTCAATTGGGAATATTCATGGTTGTTTTTTTTGTGGGGGGGCTCTTTAAAAATGGCTGACCCTGTGTGACTTTGCTGAGCTGTATTTTGTAACACAGCATTTTTCATTGGCCAGAAAAAAAATTAAAAAAATCCATATTTTAAAAGCAATTTGTGCAGGTTTGACATTTAAATTGATATTAATGAGAGTGTGTTATGGTGTTAATGTCACACCAACGGATAGATGTCCTGATAGGATATACGCCAAAAGGAAGCTCCGTTTTTATTATTTAATCTACCATCATAAGAAGACAGTGTTGTGTGAATATTTCGGCCACACGACTGAATTACAATCTACTTTCGTTTACAGCTATAGTTTCATTAGATCAGACATTTCCAAACGGTGGGCCGCAAAGGAACTGCAGGTGGGCCGCCAGGTTGGCTACATAAAGTACTGTCGAATTTTAGACCCTTGATAAATGTCTTCTTTTCTGTAGTGTCAAAAAAATTTTTTAAATTGTGAATAGAAACTTAAGGGAAATACTTGGTCTTTCTTTCTTACACAGGACCTTTGATTTTTAAGTGGGTTGCAGCACTCTTGACTTGTCAAAATTCAGTGTGTGGGCTTAATCTTTCAAAGTAAAACGCCCGTAAGATTGTGACATTTTTATTCCCTTCTCCTGAACCAAGTGAGAAAGTGATCTTTAATCCAGAAAAGCAGCTCTTGAATAAGTGTCCTCTGTGGAAACGTGTTTATAAAGTGTAATTTACACTTCGTGGTTGTGTTGTGGCCGTGAACAGTGTGTTAGATCTGAGAGATTTACAGCTCTGTATCTTCATAAATATCTGCACAAGTGAGAGACCACTGCACTTCCTGTGTCTCTGTGTCTCTGTGTGTGTCGTCCATGTGAGGAAGCCTTCTGTTCCTCCTCCATTTCTGCTCCAAACGTTCAGTTCATTATTTATTTACCTTCTGTCCTCCGTCGGCCCCTGTTCTCTCCTGCACTCGCTGTTTCCATTAGAGCCGAGCACATACTGTTACTGACCCTCCGTTATATAATTACCATTGAATATGTTTCTTGTTTCTCACACAGGGACCAGAAACATTCACGGCCCAAATAAAACATGGGATTCCAACATAATCCATAATATATGCATAATCCAGGCAGGGACATGATGTTGTCAACGAACAAACACTGTGGAAATGGATCTGATGGGGAAAAATAGAAATGTCATAAATGTCAGCAGGATTGTGTGCTTCTCATCCAGCAGTGCTCAGTTTGCCCTCTCTGTGCTCAGTTTGTCCTCTCTGTGCTCAGTTTGTCCTCTCTGGGCTCATTAATGGCATCCTGTTGGGAAAACAGGTGAAAATGACGTAGAAACAAGGAACTTGAAAACTCAGGTAAAAAAGATTCTGGTCCGACTCATGAACCAGATTAAGGTCATGGTCTCACTAATTAACATTTGCACATTAACTCTTGTCTGAATGCAGTTTATATAATAAAGGATTAACATTAGTTGTCACCTGGAGTCTGTTTAATGCAGCAAATATTACACTCAGGGTTGTCAGCTGCAAATAAAACAGTATGATATTATCAAACTATATTTAATCTGAATCCTTTAACAAGCCAACATTTGAGTCGGTTAGTGAACAGAACAACAAAAGTCAGGCGACTTTAGGAGCACTTTACAATTAAGATATTTATTTTTGAGTGTTGTTCTTGTCTGAGATTATTAAAAATGTAGTGTTGACTGTAAACTACAACATGTCACACAATGTACCATAAAAAGATTCAACATTAGCACAAATTGAATTGATTGATTGATTATTTTGCACAGAACGTACTGAGGTCCAAAACTCTTCCTGTTGGTGTTAAAACCACACTGACCGAGACCAAGTCATGTATGAGACCAGAGCTTATCGAGACTAATACAAGACCAAGACCATGTCAGGACGAGACCAGGTCAAGACCGAATACAACAGAAAGTCACTGTGGAAGATAGTAGCTCTAGTAGCATCTGAAAATATCAATTCCCATTATCTAAAATGCATTCAAGCGTCTCATTTCTAGGTCTCAGCACCATGTCCTTCTTGTCTTTGTGTGTATTCCCTGCACATTACTTTCTAACACCGTGTATCTGCTCTAATGTTGTCCCTTGTTCCTGACATCACCGGTTCATTCATCCGGTCGTCATCGATCGGTTTCCTCTCGTGTGGTGTTTTTCTCTCTGTGGCTGTTTTCTGCTGAGCGCTGCAGTCTCCGTTAGGTGTGGTGCCCCCTCCTCTCGCTCCTCGCTGCTGCTGGAGGAGAGCTTACGTAACACCAGCGACGTGCCCTGACTTTACACGGAGGCAGTAACGAGGCCACCACACTCAGAGCAGAGAGGGGGCTGTTCATGTAGCAGCACATTCTTCTAGAGCCAACACATGTATGGAGCCTGTTTTAGTCACAGTTTGAATAATAATGAAAGTTTGTGATAACATTATTGGAAAGGATTACCTACTGTAGATATTTATGTGGAAAAAATGAGACTTTTTTCACCAGAGAGTCAGTTTTAATTGCCAAAAAGGGTTTGTGGTGATGTCTCGAGCTTTGGGGATGCCTCAGTTCCATAAGTGTGGACTGTTTTCACAAAGTGGAGCTGTTAATTGGACAATAGAGATTCCTCACTTCAATGAGGTCAATCAGGTCAATGAATGTGGTCGAAAGGTTGTCTGTCTGTGTCTGCTGTGTCTAAGGGTGAGTGTTTGGAGCGGTTCAAACAGACTCTGGTGGTTGCTCTGTTAGTGCGGTTCAATGTGAGCGCTCCAGACACACCTCAGTGCCACCAAACAAATGTGAGCCTCTTAATACAACAAGGCTTTATCACAGTATTTGTGGTTTTAAAACCGTGGATACATTGAAACCTACTTCTGGCAGGAATTCAAAGATGTTGAGGAACAGGTTTGTTGCAGATATTTCAGCCTCTTGCACTCATTTGACCTCTTTAGATCCTTACTTTGCAGAGTTTCTCCTCCTCATTTCTTTATTCAGCACTGTTTGGAAAGATCGGACTGTCAGTGAAGATGACAAAGCAAACTGTAAATGATGCTCCAGAGTCTTCTTGCTTGCTCGGTCCAGTCGTCTCTCCAGTAAAAGCCCACTCTGCTGATTTACTGTTGGCTCCATCTTCAGGAGACAGTGCACCTCCGCAGTACGACAGGGTGGGGCCGCGTCCTGAAGCTGCTCATCACCTCCCACTGAGCTTCTTTTAGACGTATTTCTGCTGACACGTCGTCCCCCTGTGGCTGAGTGTTAGACCGGAAAAAGCACAAGTCCTGGTGTCGACTAGGATCTGGGCCAAAGACGGGACTCAGAGCTAAATCGAAACAATGCTGAGTAAAGACATTAAACGGGACAAAAGACAGGTGCAGGCAAGAGGGTTTTCAGCAGGGTTTTGGGAACAATAGGATCAGAAAGATTAGAGAAATGCTGAAAGGTCAGATCTGCTAAAATGCTAACACTTCGACAAATACATTTTGACATAAGAGTGTTCAGTTTGAGTTGTTCAAAGCCGACGTTTCTAATGAGACATGAAACAGTGAAGGAAGGGAGTTTGCAGAGTTCAACCCCCTCCTTTCTACAGCCCGTGAGCACAAAGGGCAGCTGTTGTCAGTGGAGTTATGTGATGAGAGATGTCCTCTCTGGGCAGCCGTAGGAAACAGAACAGTAATGACCCCAGTGACACGATGCATAATGTTAGTGCAGTGTGTAAAATACAGTTTGGTGTAGGAGACAGTAGGAGGCAGTACAGAGACAGTAGGAGACATTAGGGGACAGTAGGAGGCAGTAGGAGACAGTAGGAGGCAGTACAGAGACAGTAGGAGGCAGTAGGGGGCAGTAGGAGACAGTACAGAAACAGTAGGAGGCAGTAGGAGACAGTACAGAGACAGTAGGAGGCAGTAGGAGACAGTACAGAGACAGTAGGAGACATTAGGGGGCAGTAGGAGACAGTAGGAGACAGTAGAAGACAGTAGGAGGCAGTAGGAGACAGTAGGAGGCAGTACAGAGACAGTAGGAGACATTAGGGGGCAGTAGGAGACAGTAGGAGACAGTATGAGGCAGTAGGAGGCAGTAGGAGACAGTAGAAGACAGTAGAAGGCAGTAGGAGACAGTAGGAGACAGTAGGAGGCAGTAGGAGACAGTAGAAGGCAGTGGGAGACAGTAGAAGGCAGTGGAAGGCAGTGGGAGACAGTAGGAGGCAGTAGGAGGCAGTAAAGGGCAGTAGGAGGCAGTAGGAGACAGTAGAAGACAGTAGAAGACAGTAGGAGACAGTAGAAGACAGTATAAGACAGTAGGAGACAGTAGAAGACAGTAGAAGACAGTAGGAGACAGTACAGAGACAGTAGGAGGCAGTAGGAGGCAGTAGGAGACAGTACAGAGACAGTAGGAGGCAGTAGGAGGCAGTAGGAGGAGCCTCTCTGTGAGCACTGAGCCTCTGTCCTCAAAACGACAGCTTCCTGAAAGCAGCACTGAGCCCGATTTAGCTCCGAGATCGATGAAGTATTCTTACGGCAGAGGTTTGGAGTTATCGTTGCAGAGCTGCGTGCCACGAATTTCAATGAGAGAAAAATAAAGAGGCGGGCAAACTCCCACCAAGAAGATGAACAGGTCTGATACAAGGATGTGACAGGATCGGGCCAATAAAGAGTCCAAAAAAGAGTTTAAATCATCAGAGTCAGATTTAATCCCATCAAGCGCTCGGTCCCTCGTGTGAGAGTCTTTAAGTGAATAAATTCTGAAATGAAATGGTAAAGGAAGCTGTCTTATTTAAGATCTTTTATTGTGGATGAAGAGGAAAAGTGAATTAGTAAACTCGTCTTTAGTCACTGTGACCAACATTAGAATCTGAAGTTAATGTCTAATAAAAGGTGAAGAAGAAAGACTTTTGTTCAAAATGCAAGCAACAATCTTTCAGGAAACTGGTCAGGACTGGTTAGGACTAACCGTAACCCTGACCTGCAGTTGCTCCATTTTCACTTGAATATCGAGGTTCTCCTTTAAAGACAGTGAGGTCAAAAAGCTCCTGATACAGAAACAGCCTTTTATCTTATAGAACCCACCCACAAGCAACAATCACAATCAACACTCAGTTACAAAGGTGTAGATGCAGCCCAATATGATAATTAACTGTTACACTGTCCTACCTGTGATAAAGACACACCTTAAACGCTGCCCCTTGTGGCCACAGGCGTTCACTGGAAACCCTGATCGGACTCGGCTGGTGTTTAATACCAAACATAGTTCTATAAATTCAGCATTAGCCCTTATAATTGTAATTAAGCACATGAAGCTTGATTATATTTAGAATCTTTTAAAAGACTCACAATTAAACAGACTGCGATATAACCTTATTCAGTTTCTTCCCGTTTTTACTTCTTCAGAAGGTTATGCTAATAATAGTTAATGATCCTGAGTCACACTCTCAACAGAGGCTGACCAATGACTGTGGACCTCAGGTTGGACACCTCCCTCTGCGGGACACCTGTCCGAGCAGTTTACTCTAGGATTCTTAAAGTCCCTTTGGTGAGGGATCTTCACTTGTCATTAAAAGTGTGATTCTGTCTGGCCAGGTGTTGGTGAATAAAATGTGTTTTGTTACAGATTTCAATAGTTCTGTGAACGCTGGTGCTGCGTTGTGTCGTAGATCTTAAAGCTGTGGCGTTCCGTGTCCTATTTGTGTGAAAGCTCCTGAGCTGGAGCTGTTTTTCAAAGCCGTTCTCTGAGGACAGTCTCGGTCACATCTGAGCCGTTTCTCCAGGAAACGAGGCAGCGGCACTGAACAGGATCGCCAAGTCCTGAGGTGTTTTTCATGAAGACATGACTCTGTTTGAGCTGGAACAATCACAGTTTTGGGCCTTATATATCATTTTTATCAGTGACTTAACCTCTTCTTACAAACAATCTAACCTACACAAAGCTGGTGTTTGACTGTTTCCTTCCTTCTTTCTCTCGCAGGATGTCGATCGTCAGCATCGTTGCCCGAGAGATCCTGGACTCCAGAGGGAACCCCACTGTGGAGGTGGACCTTCGCACAGAGAAAGGTGAGTCAGTCCAAAGAACATCTGAGTTCTGACAGTTCTGATGTAACCTTCATTCGACCTCTGTTTACTCCCAGTGTTTCTCACTAGATTCAATATAATCTTATTAAAAGCACCATCGGTTTTAATTCAATGAGTCTATAACAGGAGTGTTCTTTCAAAGAGGGACACATTTGATTTCTAGGGGCCGACAATCTCTACAAGTACAGGTTTTAGTTGGATTTGTTTTTTTTCTGATGAATTTAAACTGGTTTCAGATGGATTTGAACAGGTTTTAGTTGGGTTTGAACAGGTTTCAGATGGATTTGAACAGGTTTTAGATAGATTTAAACTGGTTTCAGATGGATTAAACAGGTTTTAGTTGGATTGGAACAGGTTTTAGTTGGATGTGAAACGTTTTAAAATAGATTTGAACTGTTTTTTGATGGATTTAAACTGGTTTCAGATGGATTTGAACAGGTTTTAGTTGGATTTGAAACGGTTTAAGTTGGATTTGAACAGGTTTTATTTGGATTTGAACTGGTTTTAGATGGATTTGAACTGGTTTCAGATGGATTTGAACAGGTTTTAGTTGGATTTGAAACTTTTAAGATAGATTTGAACTGGTTTTTGATGGATTTAAACTGGTTTCAGATGGATTTGAACAGGTTTTAGATAGATTTAAACTGGTTTTAGATGGATTTAAACTGGTTTCAGATGGATTTAAACTGGTTTCAGATGGATTTGAACAGGTTTAGTTGGGTTTGAACAGGTTTTAGATTGAGTTAAACTGGTTTCAGATGGATTTGAACAGGTTTAGTTGGGTTTGAACTGGTTTCAGATGGATTTGAACAGGTTTAGTTGGGTTTGAACAGGTTTTAGATATATTTGAACAGGTTTTAGATGGATTTGAACAGGTTTTAGATGGATTTAAACTGGTTTCAGATGGATTTGAACAGGTTTAGTTGGGTTTGAACTGGTTTCAGGTGGATTTGAACAGGTTTAGTTGGGTTTGAACAGGTTTTAGATGGATTTGAACAGGTTTCAGATGGATTTGAACAGGTTTAGTTGGGTTTGAACAGGTTTTAGTTGGGTTTGAACAGGTTTTAGATGGATTTGAACAGGTTTTAGTTGGGTTTGAACAGGTTTTAGATGGATTTGAACAGGTTTTAGTTGGGTTTGAACAGGTTTTAGATGGATTTGAACAGGTTTTAGATGGGTTTGAACAGGTTTTAGATGGATTTAAACTGGTTTCAGATGGATTTGAACAGGTTTTAGATGGATTTGAACAGGTTTTAGATAGATTTAAACTGGTTTCAGATGGATTTGAACAGGTTTTAGATGGATTTGCCCTGACAGTAATGGTTATTTCTGGTTCAGGTCTGTTCCGAGCTGCGGTTCCCAGCGGAGCGTCCACAGGGATCTACGAGGCTCTGGAGCTGAGGGATGGAGACAAGAGCCGCTACAATGGAAAAGGTACGAGACTCTTTTTTCTCATCGGACTTGAAGAAGCAGTAGGTTTGGTTTCTCTTCCTGAATGTGATCTGTGTTTGTTGCAGGAGTGTTGAAGGCAGTGGGACACATCAACGACACTCTGGGCCCTGCTCTTATTGCCTCAGTGAGTCAGGTTTACTACAGCTGATCACAGAAGCTTCAGGCACAGACATGATGAAAGACAGATACTTGTGTTTGTGGGAAGTACGAGTACCTCTCCCTAATGCCTATATCGTACTCTCTTCACTGAAATCACCATTTTGTGTTGGTTTAAAGACCTAAAAGTCACAATAAGAACATTTTCTCACCTGGTATTCCTTTACTTTTGTTTTCACTCTCCAGATTTGAAAAGCGAACTATCGGACTGACGCTGTGTTCACTGTTGTCCTGTCTCTTGTTCCGGGCGTTTACTGTGAAAGTGTCTCTGCAGAGGCTCATTTTACAGAAATAATCAGACTGGAGTAGGGCCTTTAGAGATATGTTATAATTCATATAGAATTAATACAAACATGATTTTAATGACTATAATGCTCTTTAGGAAACGGCTCGGAGCCATCTGCAGCAGAATAAAGACAGAAATAGAAACATACAAAACAGAAAGCAATGTAATCTGTGAGTCTGGTGTATTTTTAAACCCAACTTCTTTCTTTTTTCTTGTTGGCCACTTTGTGCATTTGGTCTCGAGTCTGAACTACCTCCAACTAGACCTTGGTTCAGTTCGGTCTGGACCGAGACTGACAACTTAGTTCCAACCAAACAGGAAAATCTGAAAGTCCAGCCCACACAGCGTTAGTGTGACAACACTCTGATCATTTTTTAAAGTCTTAATACAGTTGCCAAAACAGAACATGGCGTTATTTGAAGAGGGCAACATCGAGATAACTGCCCCTGTGTTTGCTCAGGGCATCAGTGTGGTGGAGCAGGAGCAGCTGGACAACATGATGATCGAGATGGACGGCACAGAAAACAAATGTGAGTCCAAAACCTGCAGCTTTGACTTTTCAGAATTACAGGTTACATTAAAGCCCACCGTCAGAACTTTTTACTTTCTTTTATAAACACTTATCATTTCTCAGTTTGTGATCTACAGCTAATCCTTTTAGACAAACTGTGACAGTCGAGACAACCTTAAATATTCAGTTCTATTTTTGTGTTTTGTGGCACAGCTCAGTTCGGGGCCAACGCGATCCTGGGCGTGTCTCTGGCCCTGTGTAAAGCCGGAGCCGCTGAGAAGGACGTGCCTCTGTATCGTCACATCGCAGACCTGGCCGGGAACACCGAGCTGGTGCTGCCCGTTCCGGTGAGGGTCTAAGATGGGGTTAGACCTGGTTTAGACTCGGGTTAGTCCTGTCTAAGGTTAAGTCTGCTTTAGTTCTAGGTTTAATCCTTCTTTTTCTTCCGTTTTTGTCCCCGATTCAGATTTTGTTCAGACCTGGTCCAGACCTAATTTAGTCTTATTGGTTTAGCCTCTTGTTGACCTTGTTTGAGTCCTGGTTTAGTCTTGGGTTTGGTCCTTGTCTTTGTTTAGTCCTGGTTTATACATGGGTTAAATTTTGGATTAGACCTTGAATAGTTTTAAGATAATTATGGTTCTGTTTTTGCCCAGTCCCTGAAGCTGGTTTGGTTTCTATCGAGTCAGGTCTCTGTGAAAACCTAATCCAGACTCTCACGAACATGCTTTCAGCAGAAACCCAGGGTTGAACCGGGTTCATGAGCCATGGTCCTCAGCTGGTTTTGAGGTTGTCCTGATTCGAGTTCTGGTTTAGTCTTGGGTTTATTCTTGCTTCAGACCTGTGTTAGACCAGGTTTAAGTTTTGGTTTACTCTGGACTGTCTCCTGTTTTCCACTAAGCCCTCATCCCTGTGTCTGTCTGTGCCTTGTCCTGGTCTCAGGCCTTTAACGTGATCAACGGCGGCTCTCACGCAGGAAACAAACTGGCGATGCAGGAGTTCATGGTTCTGCCGGTCGGAGCAGAGTCCTTCAAGTACTGCTCCTCTTTGTACCTTTAGTAAACCCCTTCCCCTGACCTCGGCTGACCCCTGCCCTCTGTTTCAGGGAGGCTCTGAGGATAGGCTCGGAGCTGTACCACACGCTGAAGGGGGTCATCCAGCAGAAGTACGGCCAGGACGCCACCAACGTGGGAGACGAGGGAGGGTTCGCCCCCAACATCCTGGAGAACAGCGAAGGTAGGCACCAGACTTAGCAGCAGTTAATTCAATTTCTGAGTTTTGAGGGTTATATTTTCTGAAAGAAAACAAAAATCTCTATGCTTTTAATATATAACTTGTGTGTGTGAGTTAAATCTGTGGAAGTGAAAAGAAGAAGACGGAACCTGAAGTGGGACACGCAACCATAACAACCCATTACAAATCTGAGAATGTCCAAAGGGGTTAAACACATACTTTTTTATTAGTTATTATTTTTTTTTAATATTTAGTTTGTGAATAGCTTACATTCTTGTTTAAAGTTTAAATGGAGCAGAAATGTTGAACTATACAGAAGTTATAAACAACAGAAGAAGAATATAAAGCAGAAAACGCATCATTTAGCATAATGTGCTTTGGAAAAATGGAATAAGATGATGGAATAACATGTTTTTTTTGTAATAGTATGATATACTATTACAAAAAATATGTCTAAACATCCTCTTGCCCAAACTCAGGGCCAAATTAATATTTCAAGGTAAAGACTTGACTTGACTAAAACAACACTAAAGTGATTGAACTAGACCTAAAGCTGAAGTCTGTCCCCCTCAGCTCTGGACCTGCTGCAGACAGCCATAGAAAAGGCTGGTTTCACAGATAAAGTGGTCGTGGGGATGGACGTGGCCGCCTCCGAGTTTTATCGCGAGGGAAA
This sequence comes from Neodontobutis hainanensis, assembly GCA_024349245.1. Classification (NCBI taxonomy): domain Eukaryota; kingdom Metazoa; phylum Chordata; class Actinopteri; order Gobiiformes; family Odontobutidae; genus Neodontobutis; species Neodontobutis hainanensis. Next base: position 1,875,301 of record JALDNG010000114.1, read on the forward strand.
GTACGACCTGGACTTTAAATCTCCCCCTGATCCTTCTCGACACATCTCTGGGGAGGAGCTGGCTGACATCTACCAGGGCTTCGTCAACAACTACCCAGGTATTTGACAGATCGTGTCCCAGATGGCCCGCTGTGTCCCACTCAGAACCACTCACTCCATTAAAGACTGAACAGAACCTAGTAAACGTCACTATAATTCAATAATCTGATCATGTGTGTGTTTAAAATATTCCTCTTTTCACCAGAAGTACAGCCTCACTAGTGATTAAACTTGTTAGTAAAAATTATACAGATATTTACTATGGCTTATACCGTTTATAGAACAGTAATACTTACTAAAAATAGTACTTGTTTTAAAATGTACTTAACAGGGAGTTAATTATCTATGCTTGTGACAAAAAGAACCTTAAGACATCATCTATGTTTTATTTTTAAGGATTTTAATAGATCCTTTTTGGTCGACAATGATGTCAATAAGAATGTAATAACTACTGATAAAACAAAGAAAGTGTATCATCAGCTCGTCTTCTACGTCTTTTTTACAGAAAAATATCTAAAAAGAACAACATAAACAGAGATAAATATTGGCTTCAGTTCCAGAATGTTTAACAAAGAGGAGATAATTGTTTTGATGCTGAAGTCGAGGCCAAAGGTTAGCGGTCAGCTCTAAACTTCAGTTTGGTGGAATGTATTAGTATTTTGGAGTTAAATAGGTCCAGTTTTCAGCACATGTGTGAAAGACTCCTCAAAGAAACCTAAATATTAGATTTGAACCATGACTGAAAGGACATGCTTCATGTTGTAGGTAAATTCAGTTTATTTTTTTGAATTGAGTCATTTCTCAGCTTCCTCTCGTACAAATGAACACAATGAGTTCCTGTCATTTCTCTGCAGTGGTGTCGATCGAGGACCCGTTCGACCAGGACGACTGGGAGGCCTGGTCCCGGCTCACGGCCCGAGTGGGGATCCAGGTGGTGGGGGACGACCTGACGGTGACCAACCCCAAGAGGATAGAGAAGGCAGCGGAGGAACGAGCCTGCAACTGTCTGCTGCTCAAAGTCAACCAGATCGGCTCCGTCACCGAAGCCATTCAGGCGTAAGTCCTCAACAACTACAAGAGTCCGCTTTAAATCACAACAAAGCCAGTCCTCGGTGCGTTTACTGGAGGCTGTTTTGGCCGTTGAGCAGTAAACGACAAATAAAATGGCCGCCATGGTCAGGTTGTGGCCTTGTTGTGGTCAAAGTGGTTGTTCATCTTTGTTGTAACGACATGAAGCCCGTAGAGAGATAATCACAGCAGCTGTCACTCACCGTCAGCAGAGGCAACCTTGTAACCTCAAAAATAAGATTAACGACCGACAGAAGTAGTTTAATAAAGACGAGCTGTCAGTCAAAGTGGGTCCACGTCGGGTTCAGAGCAGGTTTGGCTCATGAACATCTCTTCGATCTCAGGTGTCACTGTGAGACGTGGAGCTGTCAGTCAAGAAGACGGACAGGTTAGATCTTGAAACGACTGGTTTGTTTCATTGGATTTTGAGATTTGGTCTGACTTCCTGTGACATGGTGAGGTAGACACGTAACAAAATACATCTAGGAAATGACTTTTTCCTTTAATTTATCTTTTTTTATCATTTATCATAAATATCAAACGGCCAATGAGAGCAGACGAATAATAACGGACCTCTTTGGATTCGGCCAGGATTGTTCTGTCACTGAACAGTTTAATCTATTGTCCAAAATATTTTGTTTTGAATAATGCATGTTTATCTCATATTTCCTCTCGTCTCGTGTGTGTCAGGTGTAAACTGGCCCAGGCCAACGGTTGGGGGGTCATGGTGAGCCACCGTTCAGGAGAAACAGAGGACACCTTCATCGCCGACTTGGTGGTGGGCCTCTGCACTGGACAGGTACTGGAACTGGAAACTAATATCAGTCAAACACGGTCCCTCAAACAGCCGCTAAAAAGAATTAAAATGAGTACAAAGCTTCCAAACGTCACCCTGAACTAAATCAGACTCAATATCCCCAGAGAGTTAGCTCTTTTTAGGAAGCTTGATGAAAACGGAAGTAATGACCTTTTGACACAAATAAAAGCTCATGTTTACACTCGTAACCACAGCAACGGTTAACAAACAGCAGCCGCCGAACTCTTTAACGGACAGAGATAAAAAGTACATTTTATTGTTGTTTATTGTTCTTTAGGGCCTCAGTACCTTACCTTACCTTACAAAACAAATCAGAGCCCCAATAAACCTGTGATCTACACATGTGCATTCTCAGTTTGGAAATCTATATCAAATAAAATTGTAATTATTCACAACTTTACGTATTGCTTTAGTTGCTGGTGTTCTAGTTATTTTCTGTGTTGTTTGTTTCACTGTTATTGAGTGGGGTCTAATTTTCTTCCGGGGGTCCGATTGTGCCACTACATAACTCAATAATATGGCCTTCCTCTCACTGTTCTCTCGTCGCAGATTAAAACTGGCGCCCCCTGCAGGTCTGAGCGGCTGGCCAAGTACAACCAGCTCATGAGGTAAACGCAACACTCTTCATTTCCACTTCAGTCAGGGTTTTCTGGCGTTTACTTGTAAATACTTTGATTTATAGATTTAAATGCACACTATTTTCATTAAGGGCTTCCAAATTACACAAACACAAAAACACAAAACCCTACAATAGAGTTCATTACTTTCTTTCAGTCTTAAACTGTCGACTTTTTGTTTTCTAGACTCTCAGTGTCAGGACGATTAAACTTTATTTCATTTTGAATAATCGCTTTCTTCAGTTTCTTTTTGAAAGGACCATGGTTTGAAAGCAGAGTTAATGTTGGAGGCAGGTTAATTTCGTCTGAAATGGTGCCGTGCTGTTCTTTAGAGTGCGTTGGTAATCGAAATCTCTTCAATAATTTACAGACTATCACTTTTGTATAAACCATGCAACAGTTTAGTCTTAAATGAATCTCTCACTGTTCAGCATCGCTCATATTCACACTTAAGGAGATAATGTTTCTACTGAATGCATTGGCTGCTTGGTTTCCCTGATGACGCTCTGAAACTTTAATGAGATAAACGGATTAAAAACCTTCAGTCAGCTAGATCCTTTCCGTTCCCTTCGTTACCTGGGCCTCCGTGTGATTAAAAGGGTTACAGTGAGTCAGGTTGAGTAAACAGGTGTTTCTGTGTATTAAAATGCATGTTCAATTGTTCTTACATTTTAGGGATACTGCTACATTTACAGAGATGAATGTTAAAACAGAAACTTGGACTGAAAGTGTTTTAACACACAGAGAATCAGACAAAAGGCCAAAGGACAAACAAGTCGAAGAGTCAGCTCCGATCGCCGATGAATGAACCATTTATTTAGCTCAACGTAGTATAAACTATGTGTGTGTAATTTTACCTTCAGTTGCCCATCATGGAACAGAAAAGGCAGATTAACGGACAAACTATATCCGCCGTGCCCCCCTTTACTGAGGCTGATGTGTTTTATCGAGACAATGCAAAAAGCTCATGATGTGTGTGTTCTTGCTCTCAGCTCGATCCCTGCCGCCGCTCTCAAGACTGTCTCTACAAAGTAATAATTGGCCTCTCGGAGCTTGTCGGGCAGTGTCGGGTCAGAGGCAGGGCGGGGGTGGGGGTGGGTAATCCCATTGATTCAGCTTTAACCGTAATCAGATCGGTCAGCTGTGAAGACAAGACGAGAGAAGAGTTAAAACAACAGTTATGTACATTAGAGATGCACCAATACCATTTTTTAAAGACTGAGTACGAGTACCTATATTTTCTATTCTAGTACTCGATACCAGTGCTTGTCTTTATTTATAATAATCTCATGAACACAGCCCGAACAATACCACTGAGGTCTAGTGCTCAGGAGTTTAACCAAAGTTTACGGGAACTAAAAGCAAATTATTTTTTTGTTTTGTCCCAGTGAGGCTGTGCACACACTATATTTAACATAAATCTCCAAATTTCAATACCTGCCATTTTTTTATTTTTTTTTCACTTTTCTTAGCATTTTAAGAGTTCAAATTCCTCATCAATCACAATATTGTTGACTTTTATACAGTCAAGATACAGATATTGTGGTAGAAAAAGGTCATACACATAAAATCCCTGCGTTTCTCATTCACAGAGACGTCTGTGTCTCGTTTCCTCTCGTTGCAGGATCGAGGAGGAGTTGGGTGACCAGGCTCGTTTTGCAGGACATAACTTCAGGAACCCCAGTGCCCTGTGAACGCACCGCACACATTAAATACACACACACACACACACACACACACACACACACACACTGATCAACCCACACAAAGAATGAGCCATGATTAAACAAAATATCACACAAATATCACAAAAGAATTATGCACTTGACTAACGCATCGATCAGCCAAAACATTATGACCACCTGCTAGCCATAAACGCTGTACAACTAACAAAAAAATATAAAAAAATACAATAATTAACAGTTAAATGTGGTTTTAATGTCAGTTTTATGTTACCAATTCATTTTATACTTTACTTTGACCAATGACATCACTGGACTTTATCACCAGTTTTAAGATGAACTGAGCATGTGCAAAGTCAGTCCAGTGACGGCCGGTGGTGACAAAAGTATCTTTGTAAAGTAAAACGTCTGGAGCTGTTCAAAAAAACTGTAGTTTTAATATTAGCAATAATCACTTCAAAGGAGTCGGCTCTTTTGTCCGTTAGCTTTACGTTTGCTCGGTCAAACTAATTAAGCATCATCCCCTGCTTCTTAATAAAACCCCCCGGGCTGTTCAAGGCAGGTCTAAACACAAAAACAACAGGGAAATATTCTTGATAATGTCCAGGTGAAAGTGGGAAAAGGACACCATAATTTAGAATAAAAAAAAATTATTTAAAAAATTCAGCATGTTTGTTTGGGCATGTCAGAAGAAATGTTAAAATTAAGAATCTTGGTGTAATGGAAATGTAAAATGTAAACCTTGTTGGCCCAGTTTGGTCTTACACCAGACATGACCACAGTCCGGCCCGAGGGCCAACTGTGGCACGAGGTGATCATTTATGTGGCCCTCAGCTTCTGTGATTAAATCTATTCATTACAGTTTCTGCTCAAATCCATCCAAACCTTGTTCAAATCCACATGAAACTAGGTCAAATCCAACTAAAATCTCCTCAAATCCAACTAAAACGTTCTCAAATCCACCCAAAACCTGCTCAAATCCAACTAAAACATGCTCAAATCCAACTAAAACCTGTTCAAATCCACCTAAAACATACTCAAATTCAACTAAAACCTGTTCAAATCCACCTAAAACATACTCAAATCCATCTAAAACCTGTTCAAGTCCAAGACAGTTTGCCCTTGGAAATTTTCCAAAGCTTTATTTTCCGACACGTTTTGTGGTTTGGTCAGATTCACTGATATCTTTGATTCCAGGATACTGATCATTTGTTTCTCAGAGGCATGTATACATCATGTCCATAAAGACCCGGGACACTCAAGTGCATGTGAACACACTCGTTAACCTACAGGAGAAAAGGTGGAACTGCTGAGGATTATCTGTAGTATATATGGTTGAACTAGTTGGTGGTCGTTTTGTTTTGGCCATTGGGCGTGTGTCCGTAGAGACGACGCTGTATGCACAGAGGAATAACACTAAACCATACGATAAAAGCCAGACGTGCACTGTTACACTAGTTTAAACTTCATGTACAGCTATAGACGACGTTTTCAGACCGAGAAAAAAAACAAACAAAAAAAAAAAACAAAGCACGACGGTGTTGAATAAAATAATATATGAAAAAACACTTATGAAAAACACCAAAAGACGATTTAACGGAGGTTTCAGGAATCGAGTGAAAACAGCCCAGTCTCCCAAAAACAGTTTCTGCAAAAGTCATGGAAAAGTAAAAATCCACACAATTTATTCTTGATATTAAATAACATGATTTTTTGTTTTGTTAATTGTATGTCACTTAAACATAAACGGTTTTCATTTGACTTCTACCAGAGTTACTACACTATAAAGGAAAGGATTTGAAATTGCATCTGGGATTTTTTTGTGAATTTTTGCCAGTCTTACATCTCTTTTTACGAGCATTTCAAAGGTTGCCCTAATGCTCTTCAACTCAAGGGGGCGGGGCTTCACACTTTTCAACGAACAAATGTAATTGCTCTAGAAACGAGGCCTGGAGTCAAGTTGATTATTCAGGGATGTCTATGCTCGTACAGATCTACTGAAAATCAACCAAAATGAGAAGAACTTGAAACAACTTTTTAAAGCCTTAAGGTCATCACACACAAACAAATCTAAACTATAATCATCTAATGTAGTCTCAAGCTGAATATTTAATTTATAAGTGCACTCTTCACTAATGTGTCATGCTGTCAACTCTTCACTGAACACTAGGTGGTGCTATAACTGCAGTAATAAACATGAATAAGAATATTTCCACATATCAGCGATTCACAGAAACATGATCAGATTTGAGAGACTGGACTGTGGATAAAACACAGCCACTTCCCTGAACACAACCACTGTCACTTCCTGTCCCCGTCTCCACCTCTGACATCACTTCCTGTTGTGTCTCGGTTCTGTTTTCTTTCCCCTTTAAAGCCCTGATGTGAATTATTATCTGTTGGTCTGCTTGAAGTCTGTCCTTTTCATCCTGAATGCACCTAGAGTAGTGTCGAAAAAGACGAAAGATCATATAAAAAAGAATAAATAAACTGAAGCTTGTCATTGAAAATATGTGGAATAAAAGATGGTATTTACAGTTTCAATCACAAACTGACTGGTCTTTTGTTGTCTTTTTAGAATTGCGTTGTCTCCATTATACATTTTAAACAGTTTTGTGTTGGGGCCCTGTTGACCGGTTTTTTTTTTTAACCGAGGTTTAGTTTAAAACTACAGGGCGCTGTTCTACGGAGCTCCTCCCGGTTACACTAAACCTGACTCTGCCGGTCTGGATCAGTGCCAGTGGTGTCACAGAGCGGTTAACTCTAGTTATACCTGAGAGAGCCTCGTGTGGAAAAGGCGGAGTCATCACTAAAACAATCACAGAGACATGTGAGGGTTTGGAGGAAAAGTACCAGTGTTGCCCTTAGCTGCGTTTAATTTGTGTCGAGGACATGAGCTGCCCTTGAGCCGGCCCAGTGTCATAAACGGCTCTAATGCATTAAACGGGCTCCTGTAGGGTTAAGTACACTCATGACCCACAGGCTGTCATCAGGTCAAAGTCATCCTGACCCATACAGCTCATGTACCGTTTAAAGAACACGCTCTAATGAGCTCAAGGAGGTACTGTTGCCCGTTGTAAACACGGACGCAAACATTTGTTCAGTCCTCTCAATAAAAGCTCAAACGAGCGGTTTGGCAGGGCATGAACGAAATAAAGTCCTTGAGGTTAAAGGTGATTCTGTGACAAATGTTCACTCTGTGGGGAAGTGTAGATGTGTGCACAGAGGAATTTGTCATGGTTAGGTTTTCATTTTTTTTTTTTTAAAAAAAAGGTCCATTTTAAAAAGCCCTGTGGTCCGATCTTTCTCATGAAAACACCCTCTGGACTCTTTGGAACACAACTCCGGGTCCAGGTCCTAATCCACTCAAAGTGACCCGAGTCTGAAATGGAATGTGAATTAAAGAAGCCGTCTTGCTCCAGTTCGTAGTTGCATTTATTCGAGTGGTTACAATGACGTCTCCAACATCGTGTTTTACAGATGAATACATTTAAAGCAGCTTAGACCTACATTTATTCTGTTCATTACATTGTTCATAACGTTTAGATATTCTCTGGTGCTTTTATTGTGAAGATATTATTTACTCAAATACATTAACAGGAGCACACCTGAGCAAACGGAACACCTTTCAGCTCTTATGGGTTTACAGCCAACCATCCAGGAGCCTGCTCTTTTGTGTTAAAGCACTTCAATCTTCTAAAAAGGTGCTTTCAGCGGCAAATAAAGTGCTTCAAGTATTTAAGTAGAGTTTGTTTTGTAGTTAAGTGACGAGACAAAGTAAAAGACACACTCGGACCTGATTAAAAACCGTGAGGTGTGTTGGTCTGAATGCAGCGTTTTGATTGGCCCGATGTTGTTCGGGGGAGTCTCGTGTTAATCTCGAGCGTTAATGATGTCGATAAACTCCGGTTTGAGAGACGCTCCTCCGACCAGGAAGCCATCCACGTCGTCCTGAGACGCCAGCTCCCGACAGCTGGAGCCCGTCACTGAACCTGGAGGAAGACACGCCTTTAAGCCTGGTTTTCACAGAAGGAACTCGAGCTTTAAAAACTGACGAGTACAGATGTTTCTGGTTTATGCACAGCTTTTTGAACATTAGAGGCTACAGCTGTTTAAACCAAGTCCTGCTCCTGTTTAATGCATTAAGTGAGAGCTGTGCCATCTCAAATCTGTTTAAAACCAGAAACAGCTGTGGATAATAAACACTGCCTTTGTTTATAGGAAAAAAAAAGTACAGCATTTAGAGAAATACTTTAATTCCTTGATCAGATCTGTAACCTCATCAAGGAATTAGCAGACACTAAACGACCAGGAAAAATAAAAAAGGCTCAGACTGACCTCCGTAGATGATGCGCACCGAGTCGGCCACATCGTCTGAAACGTTTGCTCGGAGCCAGGCCCTCAGCTTCTCGTGCACCTCCTGAGCCTGAAAACAGGACGAGCCGAGAAAAAGCATCAGCTCCAACGGTAGAAAAGTATTGTTCATGACGCAGTACAAGTCAAAAGGACAGGTGAAAAGCAGCAGGGCGGGGTTACCTGCTCAGGTGTGGCGGTCCTGCCGGTGCCGATGGCCCAGACGGGTTCATACGCCAACACCACTTTAGTCCAGTCCTTCACATTGTCTGTAAATATATACTCTGACCTTTATTACTCTGTAAATGAGTCTGATATACTTCATTGCTCCATTTTCACTGCAGTGGCATTGTTTTTTCTCTTGGTGCATTATCAGTTCAAATTCTTTTAAAAGTTTTACATCTTTAACTCAAGATCCTCACAGTGGAAGAAAATACGTCGGCCAGCCCTAGGAGCTTTAAAAAAAGCCACCAGAAAGAAAGACACAATGCGGATGCCAAGTAAAAGAAGGGTTAAGTCTTGTCCAAATCATTTTCCTGGCAGCAGTGGAAGTAAATGAGAAACCAGGGATTTCTAAAAAAAAAAAGGGGAGGGGTTTACCTGCGATGACCTGCGTCTGGTTGTACACCACTTCCTCCGTCGTGCCGTTCTCTCGTTCCTCCAGTTTCTCCCCGATGCAGGCGATGACCCCCAGGCCCGTCTCTAAAGCGTGAGCCACCTGACGACACAAGGTCAGAAAAAGTGTGTCGTGGCTGTGACTGAGAAACACCAGGACTCTGCAGAGTAAAAGGAGACCAACCTTTTGTCCAATCAGCTCATCACTTTCCCCAAAAACATGTCGGCGTTCAGAGTGACCCAGGATGACCCAGTCGACCCCACAGTCCTGGATCATGGCCGGGCTGAAGGAGGAGATAGAGAGGGATTTACGACTAAACCTGAAAAAGAACTGAGCAGAGATGAAAAGAGAAATACCTGATTTCTCCAGTGAAAGCACCTTTGGCCACTTTGTAACAGTTCTGGGCTGCGACACCAATCTTTGGGTCTAAACCTGAGCGAGCGAAGTCCAGGTAAATGGAGGGAGCCCCACACACCACCTCTGAGACAAAAGAAATATACACAGAATATGATTACCAGCTAAGAGAGGATTAGAGATGGAGGGAGAAGGTTTGTTTTAATGACAATTATGTGGATTGTGCTGCGTGTCCAATGCACTTTTTGTCACCATCAACATCCACCATTTCTGCAGCAACTGGACACAACCGTCAGCACTGATCTGAAGGTTACACACCAGTGCATTACTCTGAGCGTTGGCTGCACATGTCTGCTTTACACTTTCATCTCATTGAACAACATGCTGTGTGCCTTCATTATTGTGAGGCTGCTGCTGGGATCAATAAAGCCTCTTTATAATCCAAGTTTTTTTTAATTATTACATACTGATTTTAAGATTATGTCACTCTACATCTCCGCAAGAAACATTTACAAACGGCCTCCATCTTTTATAAAATCAAGCCAAGAACTGACGTCAGGTGGTAACAGACGCAGGTTATGCAACAGGTCACGTGACTCTCAATGTCACAGTGTCACAGCATCACCTTCTCATCTCTCTTATATCAGACACAATACATTTATATACATATATACATTTATAGATTATTGATCACGTCCCGCCGTCACTAAGGCCTCACTCTTACCTGTGTCCTCGTGCAGGCTCGCCTCGTTCAGCGTCTGGATGAGCGCGCCCAGACTCTGCTTGTCCCCGTTCATCTTCCAGTTTCCTCCGACGAAGAACCTGCGCGAGGCCATGACGCACGCGGAATAAATGAATGAATGAATGAATGAGTAAGAGGCACGAGTCGAGGAGTTAAATGCGCGAGAGCAGGTGAGGTGCTGGAGCGCGTGGGCCTCGGAGGAGATCAAAGGGAGCTGATCAGACACAGGTGTAGCTGATGAGCGAGCGCAGACAGGTCTTCTTCTGTTACAACAGGATTAAACACAGACTCGAGTCGTTACTGACACCTGCTGTTTATCAGCGGGAACTACAGTCAAAAAGAATAAACTGAAGAAAATGCAATAGTAGTGCCTTATGTCCATGTTGTATTTGTGATTATTACTTTTCTTTTCTTTTCTTTTGGTGGTGCATTAAAAACACAATAAATGATGGAGGGGAGATGAGGACAGGTGAAGGTATTAAAGTATTTTGTGAGATTTCGAGCAGATTTCTGATGCTTCATTTTAGCTGATTTTTCAACAGTGTAGTCATGGAATAGATTCCTACAGATTTCGTTGCAGAAGTTGGCATCGGGAGAAAAAGAGAGATTCTTTTCCCATCGTCCACCTGGTAATGTTGTAGTTTAAGGTGAATTTGATATGGTTTTGTATATTTTGGAGAGTTTTTTGGGGAAGAACTGGAAGTGGAAGATTTATGGATTTGGAGTTGATTCTTGCTTGAACTGAAGGTATTAAAGAAACTCCTTCCTCTGGACTACGTCTGGAAATGGAACTAGTGTTAGTGTTAAAATGGTGCTTGATTTGTGTAATACACAGGGTTCTTCCAGAGTGAAGCAGGGGTCTGTTCGAGGGATTTGCTGATAAATGAGGAGTTCATTTGTGATTATTTCTATTAATCTTAATCTAGAATTGTCATGGTGCATTTTTATTGGCAGTTTTTGCAGTTCTATTCATTAGTGGCATGATTATTTTCTCCTGTTTGGTTGGAAATTGATCAAATGAATATTGCTCATTTGTTTATGTTAAATCAATTACGGTATTAACTTTTGTATATTTGTGATTCTTTTGTATTTTTGTGTATTATTTGCGTAAAATTCTTCTGTGAGATTGAGTCTAGGCCTGTTGCACCAGTTTTTAACCTCACTTTCCCCTGTTTTTCCTCATTGCTTTCTTGTTTTGTTAAAATTTGTAAATGATGGTTCAGATTTCTTCTTTGATGAACGGGTTGTTGGTTGTTATAAAGGCTGCCTAAAAGCATTAAGCTTCACTCAACTTCAAGAAAAGAAACGATTGTTCGTGAGCTGTCCAGTGTCTCTCTGAAGATGTGTTCTTTTTATAAATCTGTTTCCTCACTTTCTCTTTTACAGTGACCAGGGTTTGTTAGAACTTCCTCCAGAGTTATTGACCAAGAGCTGCCGAGCCTTTGGTTCTGACACAGAACACACACAACAGACGTAAACTGCTTTGTATTGAACATTTCCAACCAGGCCTCATGAACCTGAAGAGGACCCAGGTGCACTCCCGAAACCCGCTGTGACACGCTGCTGCGCTGATTCTCTTTCTCCACATCAAAGGCCCAACAAGTTTCTGGTTGAAAGCAGAATTTAGCCAGAGGTTAGTCCTGGTTTGGTCTAGGTTAGTCTAGATTTAGTCCTGTAGGTTGGTTCTTTTTTATTGGTAAGTCCGGAGCACATCGCTGAGGCCTGGGTGTAAACTCTGGCCCCTCCCTCTGGAACACGCTTCAGGATCTGAAGCCGTCCGGTCTGGACTTTAATGAAAAGAACTGGAGAATACATCCATAAGCACTTGCTCCTGTTTATTGTACATTTTTGTACATGATGTATATTAATATTTAACGTTGTAGAATTGAACTTATATTTTGTATATTTAAATAGTATTTTAATAGTGACAGTGTTTTATATTGATTTATTGTAATGTCTTCCTGTGTAAAACAAGTCTTCTGAAAATGGGACCAAAGTCTTAGTCTGGTTTCAGTGTTGTTCAAGTCCCTGGTCCTGATTTAGTCCTTGGTTAAGTCCTGGATTAAAAGTTACACATTTTACAAATTACCCAATTTTTTGATCCACTAAAGACAATATAATGAATAAAAATCCCATCAATACAATGTAAACCAGAGTGTTCAGTGTATAACAGTGTTTTTTTAGAGCTAGCCTACATTGGTTAAGCTCATTATAAACACTCATGCTTTTACTTTGAAGGTCCTGAGTGGAAACCAACTCCTGGCTTTATGTGAACTCTGACAGATACAGATGCACAAGGGCGGCTCAAGGATTTGGGCCACTGGGGCACCCCTACCCCCTAAGTGTAAGTGGTGCTGTAAATACCAGCTCTAACAACTTTAAATGAGTGAGTTACTATTATTCAAATGGTTTGGGCTTGAATTGATAAAGACCTTGAACTAAAGCCAGGAGAAGAGTTTATTAAAGTAAAATACTTTCAATTTTATCTGCACTGTTAAAAAGATCCAGCTATACAAGGGAAAACAATTATTAAGTGGTTTAAGTGTGTTTTACTACTTTTTCTTTTCTACACAAAGGTTTAAATGTGTGACTATAAATGTGCATTAACCACATACTAACCACATACTTGGCCCTCTGTAGAAAATGTGCCCCAATCATAGACCCTCCCCTAAAAACTCCCACGGGCACATCTGGGGGAGGTACAGACCTGTCCTGGATGTGAGCCCAGACCAAACCAGGCTTTACTCTGAACTCTACCCGCTTCAGGAACACTTTCCTCGGACTCGGACATGTCGTCGCCCGCGGCCCCGCAGCAGAGTGAGCGGATGTACTCCAAACTCATAGAGGACGAGGGACCGGACGAGTTCACCCGCAGACCGGAGCTCAGCCACAGAGGTACGGGACAGACTCCAGTTACTGTCAAAACAAAAACATATATTTCCCATTAGACCCAAAAACAAACTCAAGAAAAAAATAACCCTTTAATCATTTATTAATATTTAGTTCAGTTGAAGTTTGAACTTTATTCTTACTTTGATCTTCAATCCGCCCAACTTAAGTTTAATATGAAAAAAGTGTTTAGGCTATTCTTTTTAATGATTTTTGAAATTATTATTTAAATTAAAAAGCTTTTCTTTACCAAAAACTATTTTTTTTGTTTAAATGTAAAACTAATAAGAAAATTGACATGTTCTGAAATTTGAGTGCCATCAATGGATATAGTGCTGTGTTTTTTTGATAAAATAAACGACTCAGACCAGGGCAGTCCAAACAGATCCACTGCTGGCACTTTATTATCACAAATAAACCAAAAGGAAAGAACTCACACAGAAAAGGAAGCATTAGCAGCGCAAGAGAGGAATAAATCATGTCGGTCTACAATGATTGCTCAAATAAAAGGAATAATAAATGTGTTATTAATCATCGAACGTCAGTATATTCCCTATGACACCAACTCAGGAGAAGGTTCACATCTGAAACCTGGTTATTTTAGAGATACGTTTTAACAAGATTAACGTTACTCATCCATTTGGATTACTTTTTTACAGTCGCTCAGATGCACACAGAACAGTCTTGAGAAATATGAAATAGGAAATATGGAGAAATACAAAAACAGAAGTTCATTATTTCCTCTTTTCCTGTTATGGGCCATAATCTAGTTCAAACAGGAGGAGTGTCATTTATTTAGAGATAAAATGTCATATAACTTTAGCTTTCCAGAGAACAAACCAAAACATTACTCTCAATCAAGGAGCAGAGAACAAATGTGGAGAACTACTGAGAACAACAGCGCCCTCTAGAGTGTTCCTGGAGAAAGGCCATGTTTTTGTGGTTTGGTGCACTTTAAAATGCCAGATGTCAGAGTAGCTTTTTGCAGAGACTGAACTAAATGCTTGGTGATGAGGAAATGGTGGCCTGTCTAGTTGCAACTGGATTAATTTATTTCGGAAATTAAAAATCATTCAAAGTTATAACCACAAAACAGAGATATTATCAAACTGGATAATATCAGATAATACTGGATAATATTGGATAATACTACTGCAGAATATTAAGTTAAATGCTGTTTATAAATTATTCTTTGTGCTCCTCAGTTTCCCCGGCTTCAGTCGGAGCGGCTCTACGACAGAGGGGCCAGGGTCTGTACCGTCCGGCCACCATTTGTCTGGCCGCGCTGTGTGCCATCCTGCTGATCTCTGTCATTGCTGTTTATGCTCACTGTGAGTCCTCCACAAACTCTTCCACCAGGCATCAGTTCAGGACTAAAGAACCTGGGCTTTTGTGAATCATATGGTTTTTGTCTCAATAACACATTTCATTGCAAAAAGAGGATCTTTGACAGCAGTTTGGGGATTATGTTAAATTATGAGTATATAAGAAGCTGAATCTGCAAAAAGAATATGAAACGACCATCTATGACATTTCTCAAATAAGGAAGGATATGTTTTTATGAAAAGGTTTATCCAGAACTGTTTCCTGAAAAAACACTGCTGATTAAGCTTTTCTGATTAGTTTGTATTTAATCATTTTTATCTCAGTTAAACATAGATGGCATCATCTTGATGCAACTAACCATGGCTCCAGAGGAAAAGTCTGTCTCTGTTCCAGATGATATTAAACTGTTTTGTGTTGTGTTCAGTTAAGAACAAACACCAGAGCGCCACTGAGTCGAGTCCAGACACTCAGAAACTGATTAAGGAGACAAATGTGTCAACGTTATTAGCCACCATCACTGAACTGCAGAAGAAGAACAAAGAGCTCTGGACCAGACTCAACAC
Organism: Neodontobutis hainanensis; assembly: GCA_024349245.1. Taxonomy (NCBI): domain Eukaryota; kingdom Metazoa; phylum Chordata; class Actinopteri; order Gobiiformes; family Odontobutidae; genus Neodontobutis; species Neodontobutis hainanensis. The sequence continues at coordinate 1,890,367 of JALDNG010000114.1, forward strand.
CACCAAAGGTACGTCTCAAAAGCAGTGGGCGGGGCCATAGTTTCAAACATTAAAATCTGTCAGCTCTAGTTGAATCCTTCTGTGTTGGTGTCTGCTCAGCTCCGGTCGTGGTGAAGCCCACCCCAGTGTCTACTACCATCCAGTGTCCCGTCGACTGGCACCTCTTCAACAGCAGCTGCTACTTCATCTCCAGAATCAGCCTGAACTGGCCCAGTAGCCAGTCGTACTGCCAGCGTCAGGGGGCGCACCTGGCCATCATTCTCACGGCAGAGGAGCAGGTAACAGCACAAACAGGGAGTTGAGAGGAGAAGATGGAAAGGAACAAGTGAGTGAGTCAACTTTAATTCTGCAGAAGGTTTTCATGAAGCGGAGAATGTCTGTCTCTGTCCCACACCGAGACAGAAACAGCCTTTGTTTCAAGGATTCAAAAAGAAACGTTTGTTCCCGCTGGACTGTAGGCTCTAGTGTCTCAGATACAGATGCAGACCCACTGTAAAGACTTTCTGATATTGCCATTTTCAGCACAACTACGAAAAAGCATCTAAACTATATCTTGCAATATATTGTGCAGCCCTATTAGTAATGTTAACGCTTTGTATGAGCGCCCCCTGTAGGTGAGATATGATGACCTATGACATGAATATATTATGAATATGATACACACAAATTTATATTCGGGATTAGATAAAACTGACTTTGAAAGGTTGAGGTTAATTATTATTTATGTCTGCCTAAAAAGACATACCCAGTAAATCTTTACATACATGTTTTTCATATAGTTCATAAATAAATGTCATAAATGGTTTAAATAACTCGGGTCTATGAGGTGCATCTCTTGGTTCTTTGTGGTTTTCTGGCCCTGCTCACCTCCTCAATGACTAACCCTTACATAACTGACTGTATTTCTAGAGAATGATAGTTCATCCTGCTGTAAACGTGTTTCAGACCTTCATTTGGAACCTGCTCCCCAGAGGACACTGGAACGCCTACTGGTTCGGGATCACAGACGCTGACACAGAGGACGAGTGGAAGTGGGTCGATGGCAAGCCTCTGGTCGGAGGGTACGTGTTTGATCTAAACATTTACAGCTGCAGACTCCTTCCTACTTACTGCATTTAACCATTTATTAAACACAACAGACGTGACTGAAGCCAAACTTTATGAAAGTATTAATATCCAAATCATTGCAAACTAGAAATCCTGTTTATTTCCCAAAACAAATGTGGAGCTTTTTATTCTCTTGAACCAAATTTTTTATTTGATTTAGTGGTAGAGTGTGGTTGTTCTATAACCAGAAGGTTGACGGTTCATTTCCGCCCTTCCCAGTTCATACTGTCGTTGTGTCCTTGGGCAAGACACTTAACCCTCCAGTGGTGTTCCAGCTGTAGCGCTGGTGAAAAGCGTCTAAATGTGACATAAAATCTGGACCAAAGTCAGAGTCCTGTTTCCAAACAGCAGCCATGAACTTTGACCTGTACCTTCTTTCCAAAAACACACAAACAAAAGTCTTAACCGAAAACTAATATAAAATAATGTTGAGTAGTTTTACAGTGAGGGTAAAGAAATCATTTCAGTGGAAGTGTTCACCTTTAGTCCCACTTTGACTTAGATTTGTTATTGATTGAGTCTCTGATAATGACCTGGGACCTTGAATTTTGGCTCTTCTATTTGTTTAATGGTTAATATTTACTGTCCGTGACTCAACTTCTGCTTTTTATTTGTCTTTTTCCTAAACTCGACAGATTTTAGATCCTGTTTTTTTTTATCCTGTTCTGTGACTAAGCCTCTGTCTTTCCTCTTTTATTGTATTTACTCATTCTGTCTCTTCCTTCTTTTCCTCCCATTCTGCTGCTTTAGTTTTATTGTATTATTTTGATATTATAAAAAAAAATAGCTTTATTGCTCTTTGCTCTCTGTAGATTTTGGGAGGAGGGTGAGCCCAACAACCACATCGATGAGGACTGTGGCTACATCGTGAAAACCCTAGTACTTGAGCGAGTGCCTGTGCGCAGCTGGTACGACGCGCCCTGCTCCATGCACCGGACCTTCATCTGCGAGAAAGAGATGGGTCCTGGGGCCAGCGCCATTAACACCACCCTCCCGCCTTTTCATTATTTTAATGATGATCATGATCATTATTATTAACTTACTTCTTTGGGACAGTGAATGTTAATGAACATTAGACACAGCCACAGAAATGTAAACATGCAGGGTTTTAGCTTTAAGCTAATATCCATCAGATGTTCCAGCATTCTCACACATTCATTCACCAGAGCTGACACGGGACCCTCTCGCACTGACCCAGGATCCTCCCGCACTGACCCAGGACCCTCCGCACTGACCCAGGACCCTCCCGCACTGATCCAGGACCCTCCCGCACTGACCCAGGACCCTCCCGCACTGACCCAGGACCCTCCCGCACTGACCCAGGACCCTCCCGCACTGACACAGGACCTTCTTGTACTGACACAGGACCCTCTCACACTGACACAGGACCCTCTCGCTCTCTGACACAGGACCTTCTTGTACTGACACGGGACCCTCTCGCACTGACCCAGGACCCTCTCACACTGACACAGCACCCTCCCACACTGACACAGCATCCTCCCGCACTGACACAGGACCTTCTTGTACTGACACAGGACCCTCTCACACTGACACAGGACCTTCTTGTACTGACACAGGACCCTCTCGCACTGACCCAGGACCCTCTCACACTGACACAGCACCCTCCCGCACTGACACAGCACCCTCCCGCACTGACACAGGACCTTCTTGTACTGACACAGGACCCTCTCACACTGACACAGGACCTTCTTGTACTGACACAGGACCCTCTCACACTGACACAGGACCTTCTTGTACTGACACAGGACCCTCTCACACTGACACAGGACCTTCTTGTACTGACACAGGACCCTCTCACACTGACACAGGACCTTCTTGTACTGACACAGGACCCTCTCACACTGACACAGGACCTTCTTGTACTGACACGGGACCCTCTCACACTGACCCAGGACCCTCTCACACTGACACAGGACCCTCTCACACTGACACAGGACCCTCTCACACTGACCCAGGACCCTCTCACACTGACCCAGGACCCTCTCACACTGACCCAGGACCCTCTCACACTGACACAGGACCCTCTCACACTGACACAGGACCCTCTCACACTGACCCAGGACCCTCTCACACTGACCCAGGACCCTCTCACACTGACACAGGACCCTCTCACTGACACAGGACCCTCTCACACTGACCCAGGACCCTCTCACACTGACCCAGGACCCTCTCACACTGACACAGGACCCTCTCACACTGACACAGGACCTTCTCGCACTGACACAGGACCCTCTCGCACAAGACTTTTGTTATAAAAAGTAATCTTACTCAGAGTTATAATTCAGGCTGTGGAAATTGTCCATTGGTTTGTTAAAAGGCCGTTGTTTGCCTTAAAAAAATAGAGCTATTATGCAACCTTTATACGAATATTGTAAATATAACCTTGCTGCTTGTTGCTGCTGGGAACACACCCCAAAGTAGGTTCCTTGACTTCCAGCTTTACAAATTAAGCCCGAGAGCCCCGCAATTGGGGGACTAGGGATTCAGACACTGAGAAGATTTTGGCAAAGCAGCACACCTCTGAGTCTCAGCTATAAGCACAAATAAGACCAAACAGCAGCAAACAAGTAGCAAAATATGCAAATTCTGCCCTATTCTTTATTATGGAGTCTCCGCCTGACCATTTTATAAAAATCCTAATAGTTTTGGTTCACATTTGAACAATTATATTTGGTGCAGGTAATGTTGACATGTGTGGCTGTAATTTCAAATAGTGTTTAAGCTTCAACAGACTTCATCTAAAGGGATATTATACACTGCATTAATCAGCTATAATCTGCTGTGACTCTGTTGAGTCTTAGAGGCAACAGTGAGGCTTTAAAATGAAACATTTAAAAGTAAAAACTGTATAAGTCTTAACGTAAACACAGAAGTGTCAGTAATGCTGATGTGGGTTTGTAGAAGTGTTAACTCTCAGGTAAGGAAAGTATTTCTTTAAGTTTGTGTATCATTCTTTCATACAGTGCCTTTGTATGAATGATTATTTTCTTATGTCTAAATCATGAATAAAGAGTGATTTGTATTAAATGTGAAATGTGAATGTATTGTATACATCAGTGTGCAGTGTGCCTCTGTGCTTATAACCCACAGTACAGTATTGTCTTCAGCAGATGGCACTAGAACTGTTAACAGTAGGCCTCAGTCTTCAGTGATGTGCAACTGCTGCTTTTGAGAACATTTCAGAGAAATTAGGACACACTACAGCCTCAGAGTGAATCTTCCATTTATCATCAATATTTATCTTGTTCTGAGTCCTTCACCAAACACTGACCTCCATGAGTCTGGACCTGGTCTAAGACTGGACTAACTCTGTCTCCTTCAAACACTGACCTCCATGAGTCTGGACCTGGTCTAAGACCGGACTAACTCTGTCTCCTTCAAACACTGACCTCCGCGAGTCTGAACCTGGTCTAAGACTGGACTAACTCTGTCTCCTTCAAACACTGACCTCCGTGAGTCTGGACCTGGTCTAGGACCGGACTAACTCTGACCTCCGTGAGTCTGGACCTGGTCTAGGACCGGACTAACTCTGACCTCCGTGAGTCTGGACCTGGTCTAAGACTGGACTAACTCTGTCTCCTTCAAACACTGACCTCCGTGAGTCTGGACCTGGTCTAAGACTGGACTAACTCTGTCTCCTTCAAACACTGACCTCCGTGAGTCTGGACCTGGTCTAAGACTGGACTAACTCTGTCTCCTTCAAACACTGACCTCCGTGAGTCTGGACCTGGTCTAAGACTGGACTAACACTGACCTCCGTGAGTCTGGACCTGGTCTAAGACTGGACTAACACTGACCTCCGTGAGTCTGGACCTGGTCTAAGACTGGACTAACACTGACCTCCGTGAGTCTGGACCTGGTCTAAGACTGGACTAACACTGACCTCCGTGAGTCTGGACCTGGTCTAAGATTGAACTTGAACTCTTTTACATTTCTTTTATGTTACTGAGCTACATACATTATTATTATCAACTATTGTGATGCTGCAGCTTGAAAGGAACACTTTCCTCGGACTCGGACATGTCGTCGCCCGCGGCCCCGCAGCAGAGTGACGAGTTCACCCGCAGACCGGAGCTCAGCCACAGAGGTACGGGACAGACTCCAGTTACTGTTCAAACAAAAACATGTTTTAAAGGAATATATTTCCCATTAGACCCAAAAACAAACTGAAGAAAAAATAACCCTTTAATCATTTATTAATATTTAGTTCAGTTGAAGTTTGAACTTTATTCTTACTTTGATCTTCAATCCGCCCAACTTAAGTTTAATATGAAAAAAGTATTCAGGCTATTATTTTTTAATGTTTTTTTTTCTTATTTACCTTTAAAAGGTTGTCATTTCCAAATAACCTATATTTTTTTTGTTTGAATGTAAAACTAATAAGAAAATTGACATTTGAATTTTGAGTGCAATAAATGGATATAGTGCTGTGTTTTTTTGATAAAACAAACGACTCAGACCAGGGCAGTCCAAACAGAGCTGATCCACTGCTCGCACTTTATAATTACGAATAAACCAGAAGGAAAGAACTCACACAGAAAAGGAAGCATTAGCAGCGCAAGAGAGGAATAAATCATGTCGGTCTACAATGATTGATCAAATAAAACGAATAATAAATGTGTTATTAATCATCACTCGCCAGTATATTCCCTATGACACCACATTTACATTTAAATTTACATTTAGTCATTTAGTAGTCAGAAGAGAGGGGCGGAGCGGTCAACTGATCACCACCTTGTGATTAGTTGGATCCGATGGCGGGGGAGAAAACTGACAGACTTGGCAGACCCAAACGTACTGTGAGGGTCTGTTGGAAACGTTTTGCCAAGTCCCATGTCAGAGAGATCTTCAACTTCCACCTCTGGCATAGCTTCAACCAGATTCCGAGGGAGGTTGGAGAAGGAGACCTACCGAGCCTGGATGGCTTGTGGGACTCCTGAGCTGATGGGTATCGGGTGCAGCCCAAGGTTGTGGAGGCAAAAACTCGAGTCTTTAGGAAGTTTGGTGAGGCCACTGAGAAGGACTATCGGTCAGCCTCAAAGAAATTCTGGCAAACCGTCTGGCGCCTCAGGAGGGGCCAACACTGTGGAGGTGGGAATCTGCTGACTTCAACTGGGGACATTGTTGGACGGTGGAAGGAATACTTCGAGGATCTCCTCAACCCCACGACACGTCTTCCACTGAGGAAGAAGAGGCCGAGGGCTCGGAGGTAGTTGGTGACAAGGCACCTGGGGTGGATGAGATCCACCCTGAGAACCTCAAGTCTCTAGATGTTGTCTGGGGCTGTCTTGGTTGAACGCCTCTGCAACATCGTTTGGCGTTTGGGGACAGTACCTCTGAATTTACCTGGAAATTAAAAATCATTCGAAGTTATAACTATTTCTGTCCTCAGTTTCCCATTATTCTTTGTTAGGGTCTAACATTAAAAGCATTAGTCTCAGGGAAGTCTTTCTCACACTTTTTCTGTCCTCCTCAGTTTCCCCGGCTTCAGTCGGAGCGGCTCTACGACAGAGGGGCCAGGGTCTGTACCGTCCGGCCACCATTTGTCTGGCTGCTGTTTATGCTCACTGTGAGTCCTCCACAAACTCTTCCACCAGGCATCGGTTCAGGGCCAAGAACCTGGGCTTTTGTGAATCATATGTTTTTTTGTCTCAATAACACATTTCATTGCAAAAAGAGGATCTGCTCTTTGACAGCAGTTTGGGGATTATGTTGAAATATGAGTATATAAGAAGCTGAATCTGCAAAAAAGAAGCTGAAAAGACAAACTGACATTTCTCAAATAAGGAAGGATGTGTTTTTATTAAAAGGCTTATCGAGAAACACTCCTGAATACGCTTTTTTGATTAGTTTTGCATTACGGCATTTTTATAGACGGCACCATCTTGATGCATCTCTCACAGCAGCAGGTTGTGTCAGCAGCAGATAAACTCTGTGCCTCTCTCTGTGAGGCTTTATTATTTCACACGAGTCTGATGACATTTGCTGTACAAACTGACCATGGCTCCAGAGGAAAAGTCTGTCTCTGTTCCAGATGATATTAAACTGTTGTGTTGTGTTCAGTTAAGAACAAACACCAGAGCGCCACTGAGTCGAGTCCAGACACTCAGAAACTGATTAAGGAGACAAATGTGTCAACGTTATTAGCCACCATCACTGAACTGCAGGAGAAGAACAAAGAGCTCTGGACCAGACTCAACACCACCAAAGGTACGTCTCAAAACCAGTGTGCCATAGTTTCAAACATTAAAATCTGACAGCTCTAGTTTAATCCTTCTGTGTTGGTGTCTGCTCAGCTCCAGTCGTGGTGAAGCCCACCCCAGCGTCTCCAGGACCCTCCCACACTGACCCAGGACCCTCTCGCACTGACCCAGGATCTTCTCGCACTGAGACAGGACCCTCTCGCACTGACACGGGACCTTCTCAAGAAGAGTCACAATGAGTTGAATCTTTTGGCGTAAGGGGTGCGATTTAGGTGGTCACGCCTTTCACCCCACATGGCGGACTTCCTGTTGAGTTTAGGCTGTGGCTGTCATAGACTTTTCTGTTTGCCCTGAGGTGTCCTATAGATGTACCAAGTTTTGTATTTCTACATTGGAAAAAAATTACTTTCACTTTTCATAGGCCCAATGTATTTTGACTTTTCTAGGGGTCACCACTGAGTCATTTTTCATATTTTTTTTCGGGGACTTTAAATACATAAATTTTTCGCCGACCTTGAATTTTGGGACCAATAAAAATGACTTGTTTGTTTACTGGGTCAAATTAAGGATCTTTTTGCAGAAAAAAAAAAAAAAGCATCGAGCAAAAACAATTGGCCCTCCCGGTCATCACCGGCTCGGGCCTAATTATGCATATTTTACTGCTATAGGCATCTTTTTTGCATAGTATTTAAGTCCTTATTATCTTTATTTATTTTTGCCTTCTTTTCCTTTATTTATCAATCTACTTTAGAGTTTAGAGAAGAGACAAGGATTAGACAAAGTGATTAACTGGATCAGTTTTATTCGTCCCTGTCATGTTACAAATACAGCTTTCAGGATGTTTTCTTGGTTATATGGTTTGGTATTGCTCTGCGGCAGGAGTGTGGACTCTCAGGAGGTTTCCAGGATTGTGCATGAGGTCCACAACATAACGACACGGAGGCCCGGCCAGGCTCTCGTTAAAGACCAGCACCTCATTCCAAGCTCGGCCGTATTCCCCTCTGACAAGTGTACAGCTCAGTCCGATGCTGTCGGCCAGACACTGAAACACAACAGACTGTTAAAGTGTGGGTTTATATCGAGGGGACAGTTGTAGGAGTGGCACCTTGAAGAGAAGCGCCCTGTGGCAGTAGATCCCTCTGTTGATCATCCCGATGGGAACAACGTTAGACTGAAGTTGAACTTTGAGCTCACTGAGGTGAAGGGTCCATTCAAACGTGTGCATCTTTTCCATTTCTACTGCTCCACCCATGGCCTGGCTGACCATCCTGACACAACACACCCCATGAGATAAAGATCAGAAATATTAACTCAGTCTCACTATACACTGTACATCTACAGTAAAAAGTGCCTCTGGAGGTTTTTGTTTTCCGGTTGGGTGCCATGATGAATAAAGACTGGAAAAATGTGCTGCTTCAGTAAAAAAAAAGAGATGTTTTATTAAATCAAACCAAAGTCAAAAAGTCAGGTCCAGGGGCCAATCATGGCACAAGGTGAGATATAATGTGGCCTCAGCTTCTGAGATAAAATATAGTTTATGGCCCCAACAGCAGCAGTTTTACACAAACAGGTTCAAAGCCAACTAAAACCTGTTCAAAACCAACTAAAAGCTGTTCAAAATACCTGTTCCTGTCTTATAAAATGTGGCTCTCTGTGGAAAGAATTTGGACAGCCCTGCATTAAATCATTCACCTGGCCAAAGCAGCGTATTGCTCCTGCTCGTCCTCCAGGGGGAGGATCCTTCGTCTGACCTCTTGAACTAAAGCCTGCAGTGAGGGGTCGTTCTTCCTCTTACACTCTTTCCCTGTGGTCGCGTGAGAGACTGCACGATCCTTGTCTTTCTGTTTGTTCTCCTCCTTTTTCTTCCTGTTAAAAGAGTTTCTTTTGGTTAAATGTTTTACAGTGTAGTGTAACTGTTCGAGACACAGACTCTGACCTTGGAGGCTCGCGGTCGCCCTTCACGCTGACGTCTGCTCCTGGTAAAGGATACAGCTTCTCTTCAGACGAACCAAGCATCTCTCTAGGACCATGAGGGAAATGTGAAGAAGTGTGGATTTTTATCGATAAAAAACAAACTGCACATAACGTGCGTTTTATTTGCAATGTGCGCATGTTCAAGCTTTCTTGAACTAAGAACATCCTTTTCCTGAATGTCCGCACCAAGAACCCACAAATTCTTACAGTATTTGTTCTGTAACTTTTAGTTTCTCTGTAGAGTTTTTAAAGTGGACTATCAGACTTTCACAGTTTTCTTGGAAACAGCTTTTATTGCGAGTGTGTCTCTGCAGAAGCTCATTTTACAGTTGAACTGGAGAAATACAATAATCAGACTGGAGCAGGTCCGATGCACTGTTTTAGACTGAATTAAATCACATCAAAACTCTTTAGGAAACAGTCGGCTTCACAAGAGGCTTCTGTCGTAGAAAAGCAATAAATATAGATTAAACATAGAACAGCATAAGCAATGCTCAGGCATGAAAACGGGTCAGGGGTGAAAAAGGTGAGAAAGATATTACCCCTCTAGGGGGGTCCGGGGGCATGCTCCCCTGGAAGAAAATTTGAAATATTCCCTATTTTAAAGCATCAATCTGATGCATTTAGAGATGCATTTTTTGCCAACCTGGGGAGAGGCATTAAAACATAACTTCAGCCATGAGTCAAAATATTATGGCCTTCTTACCAAGTATTATGCAAGCCATTTCATGCCAGCCTGTCACTGGGTCTAAAATGTCCAGTATATATGAGGCACAATGTGGTATAAGGGCAACACAAATGGCTGAATGCATAAACCCCACAAGAGATGGTAGACATGCTATAGCTTAACTTGTCTTCTCTTCCATCATGATTGGAACAATGACAGACAATACAATGTTACGCAATTCAGATTTTAACACATTTTATTGGCAAAGATAACAATTTACATTATAGTTTGTTCGTAATACTCTTAGAAGCAGATCTCATTTTTTCTTCTTTGCCTGGACCACCAGTGTCTCCATGGCCCGCTTTCGCTGTTTTGCCACATGTCTCAGCCTTGCCTTTTTCTCCTCTTCAGCAGTCTGTTTGTTGAACTGTTGAGCACTGCCAGATGCTTGGGAGCCATACTTGCGCTGCTGCTTTTTTTTTTTAAATCATCAACAGTACACGTCCTGGAAAAACGAGTTGTAGATATTTAAGAAAGAAGCACTAACATTAACAGTGTTTCTTTTTTTGTGATTTACCGTCAGCTTTAAAAGCTAGCAGGTAACTTTAGTAACGATATCATGCTAATGTTAGACTTACGTTAACGGTAGCGTTAGCTAACATTAAGAATTTGCCACCGGAGCTTTACGTTAGCTGGCTAACGTTGCGTTCTCTCCTGCTGTGTTTAATGACTCAATTCATCAAGTTGGAGCTAACGTTAGCTAGCTTATGTAAACAGAGCTCCTAGGTAACTAACATAGATATACCAGAAAATATTAAAAGAAACCATCACTCACCAAATTCAGTCAGGTAAAATCTCAGAGGACAGATGTGCTTCTTCAGCTTCTGATAGTGGTGTGCACGCTCTGGGAAGCACGAACCTGGCTGGCACGCGCGAATGCAATCTGCTTGTAAACCAATCAGGTAATGGTACTCCCCTACCTTCCCAGAGAAACAAACTGGTGAAGCAAGGCCATTCGTGCTATTTCCATGCACTCGCGGTCCCTTCTGGCACGCGCACCTGTTCTCCGGTACCTACCCCCCCCCAAACATTTTCTCATCGAATCTATACGATTCACGTAGGTCACCTATTTTGGTTTCAAAACGGCGAATTTCGCCGAAAGGTGAGCGATTTTCATGTCTGAATGCTTTTTATGTGTTTTTAAACCGTTTACTTCCGTACCACTTACTTCCTGCATTTGGGCAGAAAGGCCCAACCTTCTGCAAACTCTCTTTCACAAATGAACCAGACCTTAGTCGTTTGGTCCAGACCAGATCCTGGAGCTTTCACACCTGAAGATTTGGTTTGAACCAAACAGGAAAGTCCAAAAGTCTGGCCCAAAATAAGCAGAAAGCGCTCTAAGAGACTGGGGGACACTGAAGGGGCCCCTCTTTGTTTAGTCGTTCATCTCATTACTGTAATATTGGATTTAATCACCTGTTTAGATGCTTTGAATGTTAACATATTTTACAAAACAAGTAATTCTTACTCTGCTGCTTGCTTGGCTGTGTTTATTACAAGAATGGCCCGGTGCTGGTTGACGGGCTGACTGTAGTGCTCCTCTAGAGACAGGACTCTGCGACCTTCCACAGCCTAAACATTACAAAGAATGTTCCCGTCATGATTTTACTCCTTAATGAGAAAAAAACACTGACATACACACCTTCCCAGCGTCATAAAAACCATCCCTAACGTGGTCAGTGGAGGACAGAAAACCCGTCAGGCTGTATTTAAGCGGCAGGTTGAAGCTGAGCAGGCTGGACATTGCCAACTCACTAAACCTGTTCTTCTGATTTTGAGACTGGTTGATTTTTTTAAGCTTTTCCATGGCTCTGGTAACAAAGCACATTGACACAGAAATACATTAGCATAAATATCTAATAACACAAACATACTGACATCTAGTTTGAGTTTTGTACTAATTACACACTTTAATAAAAACAACTCAGTGTCTTACCCCAAAACACACATCTCTGCAGCCGACTGCTCATCATCGGAACACGCCTTCACAGCTAAGCAAGCCTTTTTCTGCACTTCCTGGTTGTAACAGTCCAGTAAACTGACGAGTGGGGGAAGGCCTCCAGCAGATTTAAGCTTTAAACGAATGGTGCAAGTAAAAAAAGACTTTAAAAGGTTTTCAAAAGGTTCCACCAGTTTTCACAGACAAACCTCTGCCCTAGACGCTGCGTCACAAGCCAGTACTGCCACACACACAGCTGCGTTTTCCAGGACTTGTGTGTCTGTAGACTTCAAAGGCTCCACCAGAGCCTGCATGGCTCCGCGGGACAGAAGGCTGTAGCGGATGTGTTCCTGTCCCGCCATGTTGCTCAGAGTTGCAGCAGCGCTGGCCACAGTCCTGGGACAGCTTGCTTTGAGCAGCTGGATGAGCCGTTCATGGCCTCCTGCCTCAAACACTGCCCTTGAAGATACAATACCACAGATATAAGTGGGATACTGCAAGATTAATGAGACCTGGAATGTCTTCATGAGCTACAAATCATCTCTTCTCAAGCACACATTTAAAGTAAAGCCTCAGGATACATATGAGGACCAGTCTAGAAAGCTGAAGTAGTGTGACATGTTGAGTCAGAGGAAACTGTGACTTTAAGTGTTCCAACAGCGGAGGTATCCCTCCCAGCTCGTGCAAGGCTGAGCGACTCTGGTAATCCTTTATGCACAAGAACATGCGTTCAGATGTTTAATGTTCAGATTCAAACAGCTTTGAACCTTTGACAAATGTGTCTGTTTTGATGAAATCACCTGAACTTGATTGAAAATGATCTCCAGTGAGTTTTTCGTAACATCTGGGTCAGAGCTGGACAGAAGCTGAATCAGAGGAGGCAGGCCATTTTTCTCAAAGATCTGAGCTTTGCTGACAAAATCCACCGACAAGGAAGCCAGACACAGAGTCCCAAACTCATGGACAACTGTATCCTCTGGAAACAAAGGTTTATTCAATGTGTAAACTGGATAAATGAGGGACAATAGAGGTTACCCTTTATTTTAGGTTGAATTTAGTCTAACTCACCTTAGGAGAGAGCTTGTCAATAATTGATGGTATGACATCTAATTTCTTCATAGCATTTTTGACTTCACCTTCCAATGAAAACAGCGGTTAAGCACTTGTTTCAGAGAGGGACTATAGAGGATAATGCTTGTGCTCAGCAGAAGTTTATGACATATGTTATTACACACCATGGGTGGACATGACGCCCAGGGCCATGAAGGCGTTGCGTCTCACCAGCTTATTGTTGTGATTGATGAGCTGACACAGAGGCTCCAAGGCCCCAAGTCCCAGCAGGACGGCCTTGTTCTCGTCTCCTGAGAACACACAGTCCTGCTGTTAGACAAGCCCCAGAACCAGATAAACCGTGTAAACTGTATTGTACCTCTGTCGGCAAATGCATGCACGGCCTCACATGCTTTTATCAGGATGTCCTCTTCAGGGGAGCTCAGCAGCAGGACCACAGTTCCTGGAGTTTTTCCTTCAACAGGAAGTGGCTCAAACTGTCAACACAAGGAAATAAAACACATGGAAAACTAATTAAGAACGTATTAGCTACAGTTATTAAAGGCATTACCTGGATGAAATCTATAAAAGTATGCTAAATTAGGCAATGAAGCATTTCTAACAAACGTCTGAAGTTTCGGGACACTCACCATTTCTCTGGACGGAGTCGCGCTGTCTTTTTTACCTTTCTTCACCATCGTACAACTTAAAATCCTTAAATCCTTGTTTCCGATGTGAACCTGACGAAGCAGACAGAGCTTAAGAAAATGTCCAAACTACTCACATCTAAAAAAAACTTTCTCTAAAACATCTGCTGCTTTTTGACGCGTTAGCAGGAAGCTACTGCTCTGAGCTAACGCTGACCTTAGAGCCATGTTGCTAGGCAACGGCTTGACTGTTGTGGTGCGTTCAAGTGCTCTTCCGGCAGTGGGAAAATGTTTATCCAAGATGTAGCCTACATTATGTTAACAAACTTATTTGTTGAACACCTTTTCTTAAACCACTATTAATTGCCTAATAATAATAATAATTGCCACTTTGACTTTATTTACTTATTTAATTTAACTTAACTAAAGTAAATATTGTCTTTCTGTTGTTCTAACGCTGAAGTCGGAGCTAAACGTTTACAGGCAGCTCTGAACTACAGATGGTGTAATGTTTTAGTATTTTGTGTAGGAAATATTGGTCAGGTTTTACTCTTTATAAAAGAAAAGCAGGAGCGGTTCTGCTGCTGTTGGATGAGAGTGGCTCAGAGACAGGGACAAAGCTTCACACACAGTGTTTGCTGTAGTTCATTTTGGTCCACTAGAGGCACTGATGAAGGGATTGATGAAACTAGTAAAAGTGAACAGTCAGTGACAGTGTGGGATTAAGAGTTCAGATCTGGATCCAGTCCTGATGAGGTCTAACGGGACCAGCTGGTCTTAGATCCTGTTAATGGAGATAAATGAATCTCTGCTGTGTCCTCGGCCTTTCACTGATCTCAGACTGAAGCTTCCAGGAAACTCAAACTTTATCCACAAACTGAAGTTTGGTTTCTGAAGCGTCCTCGTACAGTGAATCCTACATACTCGGGCGACACGGGTTTGATTCCGGCTCAGGTCTTGAACCCCTCTGTCTCTCTCTTTGAATAAAGGCAAAAAGGCCCCAAAAAATTAATAAAACTAGAACCAAGGTGGGAATAAACCCAAAAATAAACCTAAGGCACAAAAGCTGGACTAACCCCAGGACAAATCTGTGACGAAACAAAAACTAAATTAGGTCAAAAACAAGACAAAAAAGGTAAAATAAAATAATATTTAACAGAACTCTGCCAGGTTTAAACTGAGGACTTAAAGCAGGATCAAATCTGGACTAAACCAAAACGATACCAAACTAAACCAGACTTAGTCAGGACTAAATCAAAACTAAAGAGCAAACAGAATGTAAAAATATTAAATATTTATAAAACTACTAATAAGTAAAAAGAAGCTGTCATTATTTAGAATGTACATATAGTAAATTAATCTTCTTTCAATAATGTCAAACCATTCGTCGCTGATTTTATTTCCAACTGGGATTTCAAAGTCTTTCTGCTCTGTTACCTTTGTGCAAAGAAAACCTTCCTCCAATCAGACGCCAGGATTCAGGGGGCGGAGCTAAGGTCATCATGTGAAACCTTTTCTTTTTATTGGAGCGCCTGAAAAGCCCAGAGGCCAGAGCGCTGACTCCTGATCCACTCAGATGTGACGCAGGTTCAGCCTGACCTGCTCTAATTCCCTAAAGAGATTGGGCCGTCCCCGGATATCCCATTTGAGCCTAATTACCTGGGCTCAGCTTATTAGCTCCGACAAACCACTTCACCTCTGACGAGCTCCAACAGTCCTGCAGGTAACTGTCAGCACAGCTCGGAGAAGCAGACAGGAGCAGTGCTCTCACTGTCAGTGGGACTTCCATCGAAGGGAACGTGACTATTTTAACTCTTTTATTCTGTTCTTCATTTAAACAAACCACAGACTGAGGACTGTGTCTGACAGAATATGGAGCACTTCTAAACAGCAGCAGATATAGTTTTTGTTCGAGTTTATTTCGGCCCCCAAAAAACATAAAACAATAAAATATAAGACTGAAAGGGTGTAGGTTGAAATCGAGATTTATTATTTGACTACCTCTTTCAAAATAATATACCACTCATTTAAATTAAAATAATTACTAAAGAAAATTTACTTTACAACAGAATATGGTTTAATCTCTTAATTTTAACTAATCTCATCAAGAGTAAAAG
Source organism: Neodontobutis hainanensis (assembly GCA_024349245.1). Lineage (NCBI taxonomy): Eukaryota > Metazoa > Chordata > Actinopteri > Gobiiformes > Odontobutidae > Neodontobutis > Neodontobutis hainanensis. The sequence goes on from JALDNG010000114.1 coordinate 1,906,152, forward strand.
TGGCAATGTGGGGTTTTTATTAAAATGAATGCTTTGCTTTAGAGTTCATTTGTTCCTCATTCTTTCAGAAATGTATAGCTTTCTTTAGTTAATGTAACTACAGCATGTTTTTGATGTTGATGGGGTAAACCAGAGTACTGGGAGAAAACCCACATGTAAACAAAACGAATTACCCATCAGACCAATTCCCACTCGGTTTATTAAAGACAACATGTCCCTGCAGGGCTACCATAGCTATTCACAGGCTCTGAAAACCACTTGGGGATATGCTTTCTGGGCTGCACGTGTTTCGTTATTAGTGTCAGTCTTTAATTTTTTCAAACGATTTCCCGATAAGTTCCCCAGTGGACACTTATAACACTCCAAATAAATACTTTCACCATAGAGTAGGATGATCCCCTGTCCCAACAAATATCTGTAAAAACACTGAATGATTGTTATCATCAAACGCACCAGTGTAATTCTTATTTTGACATAAAACAATGGAACTATATGTTTAAAAAGAACACATTTTTTTTCAACCTGTGGAGGTTTGGGAAGAAAAATCTGGAAATATTCTCAACCCATAGATTATAAAGTTTAGGATGTGCCTCTAAAACTGCGGATGGAAAAAGTGAAGGATTATGTTTAGTTTATTGAAAGTTATTAAATCTGAAAACATCTTCTGTTACTGTCTTACCCTAACCGTACTGATCAGTGCTAACCTGCGAACCTGTCACTTTCTCTGGAGTCATCATTTTTAACCTCCGCTCTCTCTGTCCACTTCCTGTCTCACCTGCTCGAGTGTCTTCTGACCTCATAACCTGATTTTCTCTGGACCAATCGGTTTAGCTTCCTGCCCGCTCGGCCGCTCTCCCGGTGCCTCTCTATTTCCATCTCTGAGCTTTATCCCTTCATCCCTTATCTCCTTCATCCGCCACAATCCTCATCTGTCCTCCTCGACGTCCGGACGCTGAGACAGGAGACAGTAGAGGCAGTGCATTCTGGGAGTTTGGAGCCCAGAGACGAAAGCATTGGGAAGAGTTGCAGGGACGCAACACAAGGGACGCTTTGTGCAGAGGTTAGTGACACTTCTTACATTATTCCGTGTCTCTTTAAGTGCATTCTATTCGTTTAACTTTGCAACACTTTGTAATTTTAAAAGACATTGTTTTGCATCTTTTCATCTTTTCATTTGGCTTTTTCAAAACTTGTCAAAATGTCTTTCTATTTCTAAGACTTAAATAATGGTTAAGGTAATGCCTTTAGTGGAAAGACTTCAGAGTTTTTCTGGTTTGGAAACACAAAAAGGAGTTAATGAACAAGGATTAAACTGGGGCCAATGCAAATCCTGACTTTGCAAAAACACCAAATTCAAGCCTAGTCCATTTAAAACTTATTCTACCACATTATTCATGCTCTTTATGCCTTCATCTAGGTTTATATTCAAATAAAGCAATAAAACAAGATAATTCCACTGAGAAGCGACGGAACAGAGAATAGTTTTGCAGGTTGCACTTGGTTTGGAGTCTCTTTTCGTCTTCTTGTGATGTTGGACTTCTCCGTCCCTTTTGCAGCCGTGCATCAAACGTACTGATTGTTTAAACCCTTTTGAAGGTGATCTTTGGATTGTTGTGAAGCTCGGCCAAAGAGGATTGTCGTCTCAAGCCTCGGCGTGATCCATCACACGAGAAAACAGTAAACCTTTGGCTCTTGGAAAGACAGAGCTGCTGTTTTGGCTTGGTTTGTACAAGACAGGTGCTTGGATAGTGGTCGTTCTTTTATAGAGGTTTTTGCATTTTCATAAAGTCTCACAAAGATTAGTGACATTTAAGTAAACTGAACTGTCTTTAGTGCTGTCAAAAGTAGATTCTTGCTTCATAAAGCACATTGTTTGGTGAATGTTGCTGCTAAGTCTTCATCTAAACCTCTGCTTGTCTTATAAAACTCCAGCCGAACAGAAAAGTGAATAATCAGCTCAAGCTTGAAGCCGGAGTTCTCGAGATAAGCTAACTTTATCTTATTAAACTCCACTAATTCCAACTCTTGCCAAGCTATTGCTTTTCACTTTTGTGCAATCGACCATTAGCATCGGTCCAGAGAGCAGTTTCTAAGTTAAAATCACAAGAAACATGACAAGAAAGTGTCAGAGATGATGTTGCTAGTGATGCTACAGCGCTGTCTAACGAGATGAGTCCATTGGTTGGTATTAGGATTAGCACTAACTGGCTCACGTTATGTTTGCTCTGCCTCTGAAGGTCAAATAACAGGAGCTGCCTCAACAATGCAACAAAAGCAGCTGCAAAAGAAACAAAATTAAAAAAATCTGTTTTCTTCTTTTTAGAAAACACATTTGTAAAGCACGATAGCTTCTCAAAACGCACCAAATTTATAAAAGCTCCACAAATGTTTGTCCATCCAGCAAAGATAAATTGAAATACTGTATGACATTCTGAAGCCTTTAGTTCTGAAACCAGCTCTGGTTTGAGTTGCGTGCTTTACGTTGAAGCCTGTTTTCTCGACTGGATTAACTGGATTACATTAAATAAACCAGGTTTAATCAAAAGTAGGGTGAGTGTTAGAATGTAAAAGCATAAAAGAAAAAGAAAGAGCACTGTGTTGCAGTGAAAATGGAAAGTTTCAAAAATAGGCGTAGTGCAAAAATATAATACTAAAGCTTGTAAAAATGCATGGTCTTGAGAATTACATTTAGCTCTTGAATAGACGTCTGTGCTTTTAACAAAAAATGGAAAACAAAATTAAAAAAAGCACAATAAGAGAAAACGTAACTGCCTTTTTTAACGTTTTAAATGAACACAAACGGTTGCTGGGTTGAAGGTTTCTGTAATGGCTTTCCAGTTTATCAATGTCAAAAAACAAGGCTTTATTAATCCACATTAAAATCGTTTTCCTTACAGTAGGTCAGTTTTAAACAAACAACAAAAACAATCAAAGAAATGAAGGTTATTCCAGAAAACAATCAACCCAAAATTCAGTTTGTTGTTTGTCGATCCAGCAGCAGTCAGTCACCTAAAACTTAAAATAAAAACACAATTTACACAAAAGAAACACATGAATTATTAAGAAAAGACATGAAATATGATGAAAAATGAAGCGTCAAATCAAGACGTTAAATGCTTAGGATTTAATATGGCTGCCTTAATGCAAAATTTAAATTAAAATAAAATAAAATAAAATAAAACGTATGCAAGACATGGAAATTAGTCTTCTTACAAATGTGTTTTAGTAGCTTTTTTTATTTAATATTAATCCTGAAAATCCTTTTAAAACAGTCCTGAAGAAAATTCAATGAAAAAGCCCTTTCTTAAAAAGTATTTTCAACAAAAGTTTTGTTTGTATGTAATGTATGACTTTAAATGTCATTTTTTGTGCATAATATTACTTTTTTCTGTATTATATGGCTCTTAATGTTGGTGTAAAGCTTTGAGAGTAAAACTGAGCATTAAAAAAACGATGGTAAAGATGGTAAAGTGTTGGAGAAAGAGACGGAGGTCAGAGGTGAGGCCTGCGGCTGAAGAGTAGGCTGTAATCGGATGACAGGAGATTTGTCCCGTAAAGCCCCCTCTCCCGCCGGGATTTAGACCTGAGCAGAAACACGCTCCTCTTTTAGTTTAGTTTAGAGTTTATTTAGTTACGACTATCTTTAAAGTAAAGACAAAAGAAATAAACAATGTACAAGCAAACGTAGAAACAAAAGTTTTATTATGGTGTAAATAATATTATAAAAATAAAGGTGTCGGCTGAAGCTTTTGGCACCAATCCTTTTTACATTTAATTTATTTTACAAACACACAACACTAAAGTCATCTTGCAAACAAAGAACCACTGAAAGAAGAACTTAAATTCATTCAACTTTATATAATTCAATCTTTTTCTTAAAGCGACCTAGAAAAGCCCCTCCCACCTCCTCTGTTAAGCCCCTCCCACCTCCTCTGTTAAGCCCCTCCCACCACATCCCAGCAGCACCTCAACCTCCAGCCGAGGCACGAAGCTTAATCAGGTTCATGGTGTAATTAACCTGGATGGATTTAGAGCAACTGGCTCGTACTTTTGACTTTGTGATGTTAAAAGAAATATAACAAAACAGCACATTGTTTCCTGAAGAGTCATTTCATCTCATCACCTTGTGTCTGAAACAATCCCAAAAGGTTTAGTAGCTGAAAATAACGCTAAATTTTATAGCTACGTTGTGTAAAATGTAGTAACAAATCAGGTTAAGTAAGTTTTTACCAGTGGAACCCAGAGGAAGAGGTATTTTTAGTTTCATTACGTCATCTTGGTTTCTACAACTGCCTAAAGAGGACAAACTGAGCACGGCTGGAGGAGAAGCACGTTCATGTGTCTTGCTGAGCACACATTGTTGCTGATGGTTTCAATCTTTTTCCACTGGGTTTGTTTATAGACAACAGCATGTCCCTAAAGGGCTACCGTAGGTGTGCTTTAGAAGAATCTGTTCTTTCAAAATCTAAAACTACATTTCCCACTTTTAACTGAACTAAACCTGTTTTTAAAAAATGTGTCTCAAAGGTAACAAGAAATCTTTAGTAACGCCACAATTAAGTTTTGTAAGTTTAAAAGTTAAAAGTTGCCTCCAAAGAGTGAGCCTCACGAGTGTGACTAGTCTGAAGGGTGTTGGTTTGATTCCCACCCATTTTGTTCTACTGTTGCAATGTTTTTGAGCAAAAGACCATTAAAACTCAACTTTATTTCAGTTTCACAAACTGCAAATGCTGCAGATCAGACTGTGACCCGACTGAATGGGCTCTTCTCTGTGTTCACACATTTCTAAGATGTTGGGTTAGGATTGAGAAAAGGGCCGATAGAGAGCTAAAGCCTTAAAAAGCCTACATATTGCAATTCACATTTTATTGTGGCAAAGGTAATTTTTTTGCCAAACTATTCAGCCTCGATAGTGCTTTTTTCTGTTTTCTTGAAGTTCAGTAACACTTCTACTTTTTCTAGATTTTAGCATTGTCTCTAAACTATATTAATTTCAGTGTGTCTTTGTGTAAGGTATTTGTGATTCAGGACTGGCGCGATAAAACCGAATTAAAATAGTCTATAATGTGATTTATTTATTGACACACAGATATTTGGCATGTGCCCAGAAACAACTTATCAGCAACAACAAACAAAACACAATCTTCCCAAACCCAGAGCAGCACTTCCCTGTGCCTCGTTCAAACAGGATAAAACAGTAGTGAATATACAGATTTTATTCTTTAATGTGAAAATATTTGGCCAATCCTTCATAATACTTTGATGCTCCTGAAGGTTTGTCAGTGGTGTAACATAGACTCAGACTTTTGCATTTCAGATTTAAAACATAGTCTGGACATTATCACAGTAATATAATCAGAATTATAGTAAACAATTACAAACTTTGGCTAATTTTCTGCATTTATTGTGTCCCTTTATTTAATTTCCACCAGAGAAAGATCTTTGGTTTCCGTCGGTAACACGCCCCAGCAACAGTCGCCATGGCAGCTGAAAAAGCTGAAATCGACAAACTGAAAAAGGAGTGCGATGGCCTCCGTACAAAAATCGAGGTGAGTCTGGAGAAATACTGTAGTGTTCAGTGCTGCTTTATCACTGTTTTAACACACACATAGTTTTAAGTTGTTGTGGTATTATTAAAGCGCTCGAAACAATAGTTAAAAGGAGTTCAGAAGAATAAATGAATAATGCCCTGTGTGTCCACCAGACGGCCCGTAAAGCGGTGAACGATGGGAACATGGCCGGAGCAGCGTCGGGCGTGGCCTCAGTGGGAAGAGTGCAGCTGAAAAAAAGAAAGGACCTCAAAGGACATCTGGCCAAAATCTACGCCATGCACTGGAACGACGACTCCAGGTCAGACTTTCACAGAAGTCCAAATATCTGGAGCCACGCCTCAGTGTCTGTCTCTGCTCCAACAGAGAGTCCTACTTCAGTCTCAGAGTTAAACCCCCCTGTTCCAGATTCAACGTCCTGCCAGTGTATTGTCTTTAGAAGTTCCACATCAGGGCAATCATTACAATTAAACACCAACACATGAAATATAAAATAATAAAAGCACAAGGATTACAGTAAATAAGCAGACTTGAACAGATTTGAGCTGTGGATGGGTAATGCGTTCCAGTGTAAAGTCAAGTGTTTATTATACACTGGTCTCGATCTTTCGTTGTGTTTTCAGACATGTCTTGGTCTCGGCGATGCTCTTGGCTACGACACTAAACCTTTGTGTTGAGCCAATGGGCTTTTGTTAAAACGTCATAAATGTGTGACTGTTGTGTCCCACAGACAAATGGTCAGTGCGTCACAGGACGGAAAGCTGCTCGTCTGGGACACCCACACTGGAAACAAGGTGAGGACAAACACAAAAGTAACGGAAATTAAGACGCTCTTTTATTTTTGTCCCTAAACGTTGAGCTTTAAATTGACTCCACGGCTTTGGTCTTTTCAAAATGGCCGCTCTCACAAAAGACAAGCTGAGATAACAGTCCCCATTTACACTTTTCATGTGAACATCTAATTAACTTGTATCCATACTTTAAGTTATAAAACCCATTACTCTCATAATTGTTCCATCAATAGCACCAGGGTTAAACGTTTGACTTCATCAAATCCAAATAATATAAGAGACTTGTACAAACATCTTTTTAGCACACGTAGAGGGTTGTAACTGTTTTTCTCCTGCTCCTCAGTTGGTGGCGGTCCCTCTAAAGTCGGCCTGGGTCATGAGCGTGGCCTTCGCTCCGTCTGGAAACTTTGTGGCCAGCGGTGGACTGGACAACATCTGCACAGTGTACAACATCAAGGCGGCCAGCCCCAAGACCCTGAGGGAGCTGGACGCACACACAGGTGGCACAATACTGATTACTGAATGCATAAAAGTCAGATACAACAATAAAGAAATGTTAATAAGTCTGACTTAAACAGCAGTGCAGAGGTGTTATGCCTAATTCTGTCACCCTGGAAAGAAGTGCCTCTGCTCGATCAAAACAGTGGAACCTTCTGGACATCATTTGTTTGAAGTGTAAACCAGAGCTAGGGTTTAGTTTTTAATGTGAATATGTGAGAGACAGATATCCCCCACTAAACCTGCCACTAATGTGTCACAAATAATATTTAGCCAAATATACTAATCATAAATAAATTCAAATCCATGGTAAAACAAAACAGACTAAAATAACCTCTGCACATGTTCAGTAAAGGGATGGGGTTTGTTTTAACTGGGTGGCTTTAATGTTTCACCTTTAGAGCCATATACACTGAGCGACCTTTGATTTCCGGCTCAGGTCTTTTAATCCAATAAAGACATCTATTATATTAAAACAAACTCTTTCCTGCAGGTTATCTGTCCTGCTGCCGTTTCCTCAGCGACTCTGAGATCCTCTCCGCCTCTGGGGACACCACCTGGTGAGTCTTTATATCCACCTTAATAGTAGTTACACTTTACGTTCTGATGAAAAAGGAGTGCACAGTGCCCTCTTGTGGCTGCGTCTGGTTAAACTGACCCGTGTGTGTTTCCCGCAGCGTCCTGTGGGACCTGGAGACCGGCAAACAGAAGATGGTCTTCACTAACCACATCGGGGACTGTATGTCTCTGGCTCTGTCCCCCGACATGAACACCTTTATCTCCGGAGCGTGCGACTCTCTGGCCAAGCTCTGGGACCTGAGGGAAGGCACCTGCAAGCAGACCTTCAGCGGACACACCAGCGACATCAACGCCATCGCTGTGAGCCACACACGACACCCCCCAGAGTCTAGACTGTGCATAAACACCCTCTACTCTTCAGGGATTAATCCTTTTTCTGACGAACTGAAGTATTTACAGTATGTGTTGGCTTCAGAAAACTAAGACTACCCCGATGCCTGATTGGTTCACAAAAGTTGACCCGTCCAACACTTTTGTAAATTCAAAAACATTTACAGCATAAATGACAGGAAAGGACACGAAGAGTGAGCTGAAATATGCACAAAAAAAACAAGAAGTTAAAAAATGTACACATTTAGCCAAAGAAAATAGAGCTAACAACATTTACTGCAGCTGCACTGAAGGGGGCGCCAGGGGGAAATGACTTTTATTAGAGTTAAATATGTGACCACCTTCATAAATCAGTCAAAAAGACCTCGTGAACATCGGGTTATCCTCAGTTTCAGAAGCTGGTTCACTTTGTGTCCAGGTAGATCTCTGTGAATCTAAAGGTTCAGATCCAGGTCGACGATAGAAACATGGAACAAAAACCAATGAGGGACGAGAAACAAACTGATGTCAAACAAAGAACGTAATTGAAAATGTCTGACTGGAGCATGGGACACTGAAAAGTAATGTGTACATTATATTGGGATCCACTGATACTGATTATTTGGACAAGATCTTGAAAAACGAAAGTATAATCAAACATTTCCAGTACATCCAGAGATTTTAATACTTTTTCAGGGTTTTTCCTTGATCTACATTTGTGATTTCTGATTAATAGAAGGTGTAAAAACTATCATGAATTGGTCGCAGTCGAAGTCAGATTATTGGTGTAATCAACACATAATAATACAAAAGAGATTTATTTAATATTAGAAAGTTCCGACCTTAAAACAGTTATTTATTAGAAACGTTTGGATAGAATATGAAGCCTCTAAACTCTTGCTCCTGCTGCCCACAGTTCTTCCCGAGTGGAAACGCGGTGATCACAGGCTCCGACGACTGCAGCTGTAAGATGTACGACCTGCGCTCGGACCAGGAGGTCATCGGGTACCAGGACTCCGGCCTGAACGCAGGAGTCACGTCTCTGGCTCTGTCCAACTCAGGACGCCTCATCTTCGCCGGGTACGACGACTTCAACTGCCACGTCTGGGACTCGCTCAAGGGAGACAAAGTCGGTGAGTAACGTTTCGCAACACAGTCAATCCAACCAAATATACTAAATAAATACTTTGTCTGGTGTCTGTGGCTGTACGCAGCACTGAGGACTGTAGTTTCCCTTAAGTTTCTTTATTAATAAAAGATTTCAGGGTTCATTTTATTGTGGCTATGGCCCAAACTCCCTGACTCACTCCAATAGTCTCCTGTCTAAGAGGTTATTTAAGATTTGTGGCAATCTTTTTTCCATCTTCATGTGAGTTTAAGGCCCATTCTTTAAACTTACAGTGAGTTTAAGAGGTTATAAGCCACTCAAAATCTACCAAATTTAGCAAAACATCCAGCGTCTGGCTCAGAATATTATAGACTGTAGAAATGAATAAGTTGTGAATTGATCGTTATGCATGTTTTTTTCATAGTATATTCTCAATCGGCTGTTTTTCGAGTCACCACTGATTGTATTTTCCCACTCGTTTCACAGGCGTCCTGTCCGGCCACGACAACAGGGTCAGCTGCACCGGCGTTCCTGCTGACGGCATGGGCGTGTGCACAGGCTCCTGGGACAGCTTCCTCAAACTGTGGAACTGAACCAGGCTTTGCAAGACCATTACTCGCGTTAAAAAATATAAATGAATGAAAAACAGACCGGGAAATGAGAGAAAGAGAGAAAAGAGAAAGAGAGGAGAGGATTAAAAATGAAGGGAATAAAAGGAAAGAGGTTTAATAAAAGTAGAAGTAGCTACGACGAGACTCTTCTTCTCTGACTTCCTTCCTGCTCGTACATGAAAGCAAAGTTATGTGTGAGACATGGACGTATTATTAGAACAAGATTCCAAAAAATGACATTCATTTTAACTGTTGTTCTGTTGTTTTCTGCCCCACTGTACTCAAAAATATCAGCTTATACCACAGTTTAATAACAATATGATCATTAGGAAACGTTTGTTGCAGTACCACGAGTGTCCACCTGGGGAAATTTCGCTAAACAAGGCTTTATCTTGTTGTAATTATGCGTCCATGCTAAAGTTATGTGTAAAAATATCATCAGGTACAATACAAACCTGGCTGCTGTGACAAATACAAACAAATAAATAAAATAATATGTATAAATATAAAAGCACAAATGAGTATAAAGAAATCTATGAGGTCTTGTGCAAATAAAACACGACTAGATTTTTGACTGAAAAGAGGACAGTAGCGTCACAGATTTATTTTTATTGTCTTATTGCACTTACTGTATGTAGCTGATATGTACATTTTAATTTGTATTTTTAATTGGAGACTCAGTAGCAGTTGTACAATGTCTTTTATTAAATTATTTTTTGTTTTTTTGGGGGGCTGCACAGACCGAGCGAGCGCCGCTGTAAAGACCTGTAAATTAACCCGGCCCTGGGTTCAGCTGCATTTTGTCGAGGCGTTTTACTCTTGTGCAGTTCCTCTGTAAGAAAAACAATAAAAAAGATTGCAATCGTTGACAATGTTTATAATAAATATAGACTTCTGCATTAAATCAACAAGACTCAGAGCTTTCCATTCAAATAATTTAAACTTTAAAGGTTGATTCATGGACTCATCCGACCCATGGACCTGGTTGCCGTGAGGTTGAATCTAAACTGTGATGAAGGGCACTAGCCTGAAATGTCACATGTTGTTATAAATATAATAATAAAAAGTCTGGGAGTTTTATTTGTTGTGCAGGGCCTACTTCATTTTTTTACTCAAGAGTTTTTCTGGTTAAGGCACACAGACCTACGGAGCCCCTCTGGTCTCACTATGTAAAAAAAAAAATATATGTAACTAAGTCGTGGCCACGAGATACGCTAACTCGTGGCCACGAGATACGCTAAGTCGTGGCCACGAGATAAGTAAATATGAAAGCATGCACGCTAACTCTGCCGCCCATAAGGCTCATACATACAGCCAGATGGAGGTACCGTGACCTAAGCCTAGAACGCCCTCTACTGACGTTTTATCGTAGGCTACACAGACATGCTTTTCCAAAATGTCAAAGACTTCAATAATTAATAAACCAGTCTGCACACTAATATAGACTATCTTAAAATCATAATCAGAAATACTTTATTGATCTTTATTGATATTGATAACCTTTGTTATTTAAATGGACCCTGTACTGCAGTGCAATGTAATACTTCACATTCTGTGCAATATTATCTGTTTTAATATTCAGTGTAATATAGTTTGCTGCAGTTCTGCTTCTATTTATTTACTAGTACTGTTCATCACAATCAATTCAATTCTGTTAATACAGTAATGTAAATCTTGTAGGCTGCATATCCATGGTCCTTTATAACTCTTCTTCATATTTTATAGCATATATTTATTTAGCATATACTTTTACATGTGTATAGGCTACTTGTTTATTTACCAACTTATATTATTATTTATATTTCTTTAAATGTCTTGATGTGCACATCAACTGTGACACAACAATTGTCCCCTGGGTTATCGATATCAATAAAGATCAATAAAGTATTTCTGATTGTGATTTTAAGATAGTCTATATTAGTGTGCAGACTGGTTTATTAATTATTGAAGTCTTTGACATTTTGGAAAAGCATGTCTGTGTAGCCTACGATAAAACGTCAGCAGAGGGCGTTGTAGGCTTAGGTCCATCTGGCTGTATGTATGAGCCTTATGGGCGGCAGAGTTAGCGTGCATGCTTTCATATTTACTTATCTCGTGGCCACGACTTAGCGTATCTCGTGGCCACGACTTAGCGTATCTCGTGGCCACGACTTAGCTTAACTCGTGGCCACGAGTTAGCGTATCTCGTGGCCACGACTTAGTTACATATATTTTTTTTTTTTTTACATAGTGAGACCAGAGGGGCTCCGTACAGACCCACTGGCTTTGGATGTGCGTGTTTCTGAATATAAACTGTAACCACAACAACCATTTATAACATGGGTCACAGTCCCACTGCCAACAGCTCCAGATTCACAGACCTTCTCTTAAACTGTAACATGCACCAGCGGCTGCTCACATACAAATATTATTATAACAAATCAACACTAGTTTAAACACAGGAGTTGATTTAACACTAGCAGCACAGTTTTTTTCTTATTTAAAAAATGAAAAGGTTTCTTTTAGACCAGGTTTGGGTTTTCCCCCAAAGCTTGTAGCAAAAATAAATAAAAATGCATTAAAACACACACAGACAGTATATAATTAAATCAAGATACGGTCATGACACATTAGGACCAGCAGAGGTCACCAGCAAATAACATAAAACAGTAAATACAAGTTCAGTCCTAAAAAAAAATCCTTCAGGTGCAAAAGATTACATTACATTAGTCTGTATTTGCTTATTCTATTAGCTTATAATGTACAACTAAACATTAATATCAATTTTTATTCTTATATGTTTAGTAAATCATAACCTGAGCTGTTATATTACCTTGTATTATTCTTATCCTTGTTGACATGCTAATTATATTTTACAGACCGTTTTATTGTTTTCTGGTATATTTCCCCAACTTTTAACCAACTGTAGTTCTGCCTAAACATAACCAGAATAATTATTTAAGCATCATTTATTCAACAGTTTCTCTTTCCATTAACCTCCACTGGACTCTTTGTGTTCATGTTTGGTGAGTTGTGACCAGGTCTCAAGAGGATTTTCTGAAACCTTTTCTGATGTAAATGTTTTATTCTGAGCCACTTTGCATGAGCAGCAGCATGCCCCAGTGCTCTGGGACAGTTTATAGTCCTGAGAGGTGGACTCTGGAGGACTGGCAGCTGTCCTTCATCACAACACAAGCCACAGAAGCCCTCCTCATCACCAACATGACTTTGGTGTGCGTCCTCATGTGGACTGTCCTCTGCTGCTGCTTCACAGGTAAAGTCCAGAGAGTCCCACTGCTGTCCTCTGTCAACATCCGTCCCTCTGAGACCAACCAGACTAAACCATCAGCTGCTTTGTGTTTGTGTCTCTGTGTGGTCAGAGTCCAGAGGCCAGGTCACAGTGACTCAGCCTGGAGCAGTGAGCGCTGCCCCGGGACACAGCGCCTCCATCAGCTGTAAAACCAGTCAGAATGTGTATAACAATAACTATTTACACTGGTACCAACAGAGAGATGGAGAGAGTCCAAAGCTCCTCATATATAGAGCAACAAATCGAGTCTCAGATGTTCCCAGTCGTTTTTCAGGCAGTGGATCTGGGTCTGACTTCACTCTGACCATCAGTGGAGTTCAGGCTGAAGATTATACTGTTTATTACTGTCAGAGTTTTCACGTTATCAACAGTCAGTGGGTGTTCACACAGTGGAAAAGACTGGTACAAAAACCTCCCTCAGTCAGACTGAACAGAAACTGAACTGACTCACTTCACTGAGCTCACACTGCACACACTTACACTACATTAGAAAGACAAGAAATGTACCAATATTTATTTTAGAACTAGCACTTTAATATACTTTTTGTAAAATTATAAATAATTTGATCGAAACCTAGAATTAATATGAATTGTTTTATTATGTTTTTTTCTTTGGCTTAACAATAAAAAAATATATTTTCAGAAAAAAGAGAAAATAATATTATTATTTTTGTTTTTTTATTATGACTCCTTTTTTATTATGAAAAAGTAACAAATTGACAAAAATAAATCTCAAAATAATCAAATGTTACACATGAACAAGGTTTTAAATGTTGAAAATACATTTAGAAAGAATAGCAACCTTTTATTTATTTATTATTATTTTGCTCAAACACAATTGTGCTCAAGACGGAGCATCATTAGAACAAAAGAACCAAAAACAAAATGCATGACTACATCCCCTTTTTTTAAGAAAACAAGGAAACATTCAACAAAAGTCAGATTTACATTTAAGAATGTTCCAACATTTTGGGATAATGACAAATGTTGTATCTGTCTCTCTTTTTAATGTTACTCCTTTACACACAGCTACAAACCTTTCCACAAAATGAACTTATACTTCTCCTAAATATAGGCCTTGAATCTTGAAACTGGTCGAGAGAATATGTTCATGAGTTCACATAAAAGACCAGGACTGAACTGTGAGGACAGTCTTAAAGGAGGACTTTAGAGACGACACGTTACTCTTTTATGTTCAAGATTACAAACTGAAGAGCTGAAAGGCCTCAGTGAAGAGTTAGTTTTCTGTGAAAAAAAACTCTTAATTTAAATGGTCTTTTTCCTCTTTATAGTAAAAACATGAAGCATCAACAGAAAATATATATATATTTTTAATGTCAGCAGTGTTTAAAGATTTAAAGTAGATTATAATCAAGCAAAGTCAGTTTAAATGAGGATAATATATTTTCAGTTCATCTTAACAAAACACAAACAGAAGAGATCATGTGTCTTCATTATTTAATAAAAAAAACACAGAGACACAGTTTACTGCAGGCTTTAGTCTGGATTTATTGAAACTATTCCATCACAAGCAGCTCAAGACACAAAGATGCTTTTGATGAACAGACTTCATCAACAGCTCTTTATTGAAGCAGGACGTCCCAATTGAAGACGAACAAAGTGAAAAGCAGTAAATGAAGTTTGGAGAAAGCTGTCGAGGCGTGAGCTGAGAGCAAAGTCTGAGCTGATCCCAGTGAGTGTGTCAGTCCTGGGAACACTGCTGTGTCCTCAGTGTCTGTGACACTGGACTCTGGGAGCCCTGGCTGGCCTCACAGCTCACAGCTAAGCCCCCGCCTCCACCGGTCTGCAGGGAGCGTCAGGCTGCTGCTCCAGCTGTAGTGGCCGTCCTTTTGCAGCACCGCGGGGCTCCGGCTCTGCTCCCAGCCGCCGCCGCCGGACACCTTCCAGGACACGCTCCAGTCTGACGGGAAGCCCTTGTTGGCCAGGCACATGAGCGTGGCCTTCCCCTGGGCCAGCTCCTCTCTGGAGGGGGGCAGCACTGTCAGGGTGGGCTCCAGTCGCCCCACTGCACCAAAAGAACAAACACATTCAAACTGGCTCCAAACAAAAGCACCACAACAATGGAACGTCCCAGAAACATTGAACTCTAAGGATATTTAAGATCAGAGTGAGACGAGCTAATCTCTGAGTAAAATGAGCTCATGACACGACTGTGGCTCTTCAGTCCAAGAGCTTCTTAAGTTGTGCCTCCATCAAATACTGTGTGAGTCCAAAAGTAAAGGACCAAGAACAGAGCCCTGAGGGACTCCCAGAGGAATGTGTTTAAAAAAGACCAGTTTAAGAGTCGCTTAAAGAAAGAGAACATTTTTAACAAAGAATAAATCCTCTGCAAATGGACTTTAAAGCAAAAACCATCCACAGCATCAAATCTACTTTTAAATGCAAAAAAAAAAAAAAAACATTAAAAAACTTCATCAAAAAAAGTCATCAAATTTACATTGAAATATTTTTTCTTAAAATATTAGTTTAAAAAAATATTACAAATAACTAAATTTTTAATAAAGTATATCTATATATTATTTATGATGGCCAAATAATTAAAAAAGGTCCAATCTGTAAAGATACAAAAATAGTTAAAGTGACAAAAACACACAGAGGGGCTTCAGAGGCTTCAAAGTCTGACTTCCTCTGGGCTCTGTAACCACGGCAACAGAGAGGCACCACTGCTGAACCGTGACGACAGAAAGGTTTCAGAGAAAAAGAGAAAAAGGGAAAAACCTCTCAAGACTTAACGCCACAAACTGTTCACATCAACATTTTAATAAGAACCACAAGTTTGTCCAAAGTTCAGTTTGTCAAATGTTCTTTTATACTTTTTACAAACTCTGAGAAGGACACTTACATCTATAGGAGACAGACCTGGTTTAGACCTGGTTTAGTCCTGGATTAGTCCTGGTTTAGACCTGGTTTAGAACTGGTTTAGTCTGGTTTAGACCTGGTTTAGACCTGGTTTAGACCTGGTTTAGATCTGCTTTAGACCTGCTTTAGACTTGGTTTAGACATGGTTTAGACCTGGTTTAGACCTGGTTTAGACCTGGTTTAGACCTGGTTTAGTCTGGTTTAGACCTGGTTTAGACCTGCTTTAGACCTGGTTTAGACCTGGTTTAGACCTGGTTTAAACCTGGTTGTGTCCTGGTTTAGACCTGGTTTAGTCCTGGTTTAGACCTGGTTTAGTCTTGTTTAGACCTGGTTTAGACCTGGATTAGACCTGGTTTAGAGCTGGTTTAGACCTGGTTTAGTCTTGTTTAGACCTGGTTTAGACCTGGATTAGACCTGGTTTAGACCTGCTTTAGTCTGGTTTAGACCTGGTTTAGTCCACACCTGTACAACTCTGAGTTCAGACACATCTCAGGACATAACATGTCATAAATTAACAAAAGGAAATGAAGGACAAATATAAAATTAAGAATATAAACTTCAAAAAAAGAAAGAAATTTGAAAACCACACAAAAATGACTTATAATTGATAAAGTCCATAGTATTAGTAGGTTTTCATTGTAAGAGAGTGAACTGTGAGGAGACACTGAAGCCTTCACAGAATAAAAACACTAACAAACACCAAATATCTGCACAAACATGGAAGGTATTAGTTTATGAAGTGAGTTTAGAAGAAAACATGAAGCCACTTTGTGAGAGAAGAAGTGAAAATGACTTACAGTTAAGCTCCAGTCTGGTTCCTCCACCGAACGTGTACCACAGTGAAACAAACTCATTGAGTCGTCGAACAAAAACCTGAGGCTGTTCAGAGACACGGCTCTGACTCTGACACAGACACAACTGTCCAACTCTGATCTCAGACACAACTCAGGACACAACAGCTCATGGATTAAAAAAGAAAATGTATGAAAAACCTGATATTTAGAAAGTTTTATTGAAAATAAAATTAGAAAACCAGCCAAAAATTACTGATAAGAAAATATTTTCTGAAATTTTACTTAAAGCAGCCCAAAAAGAAAAAATAGAACAAAACATGGAATAAAAAAAGAAAAACACAGGAAATTGTTAATTAAATTCTGAAAATTATCACAAAAGATATAAAACAAAAGACCACAAAAGATAATTAATGACATTTTTTTTTTTTAATTTTACATTAACAAAAGACAAATACTACTAATACTAATAGTACAAACACAAAATATAATAAATAAAAATTTCCAAAAATTAAAATAGACTTAAATAAAAATAAAGACACAGTCTTGTTTTTATTTTCATTTGGAGCTGGTTTAGTTTATTTCAAAGTTTTATTGTTTTTCAGATTTGAATAATTATTACAACTGCACTTTTTAAACATAAAGCATGTTTATAATAAATAAATAGCTGTTTTTTATGGCTCAAGAATGAATAAATAAAGGAGCATGAGCAGAGCCCTGAGGGACTCCAGGTCAGACATTTTAATATTTCTCCTAAAAATGGAACAACAATAGCTTGTTTACTGTTTTCTACAGAAATAAAAGGACTTCTCACAGATATGATTTATATATATTTTAGAGATATTTGTGGATCTTATTGTGATTATTATTGTGAAAGAACACTTCTGCAGGTAAAGTTGTCCTGGGCCTCAGAGTAAGGGAGCCTGAAAACTAAGCCCACCTTTTGTGTAATTGGTCTTTATTGAAAAAAAAACCATAATCTATAAATGATACAGATACAGGGCCCTTTAATAAACTCAATGTAAAAGTCCATGTTCCTGTTGGAGCCTCATTTTCATAGAGAGACACTTTGCATGAGCAGCAGCATGCCCCAGTGCTCTGGGACAGTTTATAGTCCTGAGAGGTGGACTCTGGAGGACTGGCAGCTGTCCTTCATCACAACACAAGCCACAGAAGCCCTCCTCATCACCAACATGACTTTGGTGTGCGTCCTCATGTGGACTGTCCTCTGCTGCTGCTTCACAGGTAAAGTCCAGAGAGTCCCACTGCTGTCCTCTGTCAACATCCGTCCCTCTGAGACCAACCAGACTAAACCATCAGCTGCTTTGTGTTTGTGTCTCTGTGTGGTCAGAGTCCAGAGGCCAGGTCACAGTGACTCAGCCTGGAGCAGTGAGCGCTGCCCCGGGACACACCGCCTCCATCAGCTGTAAAACCAGTCAGAATGTGTATTATCATTCTACCTATGGCCACCGATTATCCTGGTACCAACAGAGAGATGGAGAGAGTCCTAAAGCTCTTATAAAGTTTGCATCAACTCGAGTCTCAGATGTTCCCAGTCGTTTTTCAGGCAGTGGATCTGGGTCTGACTTCACTCTGACCATCAGTGGAGTTCAGGCTGAAGATTATACTGTTTATTACTGTCAGAGTTTACACTACATCAACAGTCAGAATGTGTTCACACAGTGAAAAAGACTGGTACAAAAACCTCCCTCAGTCAGACTGAACAGAAACTGAACTGACTCACTTCACTGAGCTCACACTGCACACACTTACACTACATTAGAAAGACAAGAAATGTACCAATATTATTTTAGAACTAGCATTTTAATATCCTTTTTGTAAAACTAAGAATATTATTAATATACGAAGAAATTGATCCAAACCCAGTATTAATATTAGATTTGTTTTATAAATTTTTTATCTTTGGATTAACAATAAAATGTATATTTAATGAAATAAAGAGAATGTTTTATTATTAAATTGTTATTTTAATATTAAAACAAATTTTCATTAAATAATGACAATAAAAAATTACAAAAGGAATTTTCAAAATAATAAAATGTCACACATGAACAAGGTTTTAAAAAGCAGAAAAATACATTTAAAGAGACCAACAAACTATTACTTATTTACTATTATTTTGCTTAAAAACAATTGAGCTCAAGACGGAGCATATTTAGAACAAATTTACCAAAAGAACCAAAAACAAAATGCATGTCGTCATTTATTTTTTTAAGGAAACAAGACAATATTAAATAAAAGTCAGACACAAACAAACATTTAGTCCAAACATTTATATTTATCTCTTAGTATTTTCTTGTACATTTTTAAAGTGGGTAATATTACTGCAGTGTTTAACGTCCTCCTTGAGTCCATTCCACAGAAGCACCTCATGAACAGTTCCACACATGCTTTAAGTCTGCTACAAAGGCTGTTGTAAAGGAGCTTTACTTCTGAGGTTGGAAACACAATCCTTCAACTTACCTTTAACAGTATTTGGCTTTGAATTGTTTTTTAATTTAAACATAATTTTAGTCGTTTTATATTTAACAAGATCCATAAATGTTAGAGTCTGTGCTTTACAAAATAATTCATTGGTGTGGTCCAAATCTCCAGCATGATTTATGATCCTAATGGCTCTTTTTTGTGGAGAACATATTGTCTTTAGAGTGCTCTTATAAGTGTTGGCCCAGACTTCTACAGTCATTCAAATAAAGAAACACAAGAGCATTGTACACAGTGTTTTCTGATTGAACACATATCTGCATTTAGCTCAAAGAACAATGCTCCTGGACATTTTCCTGCAGCGATCCTTCATATGAGGCTTCAGCTCAGTTTGTCATCAACAATTATTCCAAAAACATATTACAAGACTTTATCGACAGGTTTGAGGAGGTTTGAGGTGGGACAGTAGAAAGCCTCTGCAGCTGATGACTCTGTGTGTTTGCATATGTGTGCTGCCTCTCTGCTCCAGCCGTTAAGAGCCCAGTGCTGCTCAGTGTCTGTCCAGGCCGTTCAGAGCCACTCCCACCAACAACACAATCAGGATGTCCCTGATGTTACTGCTGGCCGCCCTGGGGCTCCTCGTTCGGGTGAGGCTCTCTTCTGGGGCCACTTTACTTCATTTAGCTCTGTCTGTGATGTTAGAGCGCTCTTCAGTTCATTTTGGGACCAGTGCTTTTAGATCCACACAAATCCTGCTTTATGTGAACTCTACAATGTTACAGCAGAGTTTTGGGACAGACTGTGCAATAGATGTGTCCAGGACAGTCATCGACAAATAGTCCATCATATGAACAAATGAATGAAAATGAATAACTCTTCTTCTGCTGCTGTTTTTCAGGTTCTTCAGGAGATATTACCCTGACTCAGACTCCTAAAGCTACGTCTGTGGATCAGGGACAGACTGTTTCCATCAGATGTCAGACCAGTTCAAGTGTAGGAAGTAATCTTGCCTGGTATCTTCAAAAAGGCACAGAATCTACAAAGCTTCTGATATATGCTGCTACAACTCGTTACTCTGGTGTTTCAAGTCGTTTTACTGGAAGTGGCTCTGGATCTGACTTCACTCTGACCATCAGTGGATTTAATGCTGAAGGTGAAGGAGTTTATTACTGTCAGCAGGGTAACAGCCTCCCGTTCACACAGTGAAAAAGACTGGTACAAAAACCTCCCTCAGTCAGACTGAACAGAAACTGAACTGACTCCTGCAGCTGTTCACACTGATACACTTCACTGAGTTTGCTCCAAAAACTTTTACTAAAGCCCCTTTCATTAACACTTCTCAGTAAATGACATACTTTCTTGTTCAAACTAATATTTGACCTTTTTGACTCAAACAGAGAAACGCTAGAACAGTCTCAGACTGGAACAGATGAGGCTCTGAACTTGTTGGGGCCAGTAACATGAATAAAATATAACTCTCTAAACTCTAAAGTCAACCTGATAAAAGAGAAGGACGAGTAACTCTAGATAAATGCTGATTGTTTCTGTTAAAATAAGTTTTAGTTCAGATCAATGAGAGACGATGGAGACAGTGAACTGTTTAAAATGAATGTTTAGGTTTTAATTCTTGAAAGAATGAAATAAATCACAGACATGTAACAATGGAACAGGATAATGTTTGCTTTCAAAGGTGAACATGAGATGTTATATAATGCCGTACACACAGTGTTAGGAGGCAGGAGCCATCACAAGTTCCCAGGAGCAGGTTGTAGGAGCTTATGTCTATGTTTGGATCAGCAACAAGGACACGACATGAGCCGGACTAAGATCAACCAGTTCTTAATAACAATAAGAAATATATATGTCCCATAACAATGTGTTGGTAATGTTCCTGCTTTCTTTCACACCACAGCCTAAATTAAATCAATAATTATCAGTTCATCAGCTTCAAAGTCGTCCATAAGCAGGCCTCATCATATCTGTCTGACCTCATCCACATCAGCACTGCCTCCTGCTCTCTCAGGTCCTCCTCCTCCTGACCTCTACAATACTAACTCTGACACTGTTCAAATAAAGACTCAAAACTCATCTGTTCACATTTTCAGACCTCACACAGTCCCCTCCACACTCTCCACTTCTGTCCTATTCTTTTATCTGCTTTGAATGTTTTATTTATTTGTATTGTCTTGTTCTGAGCTCTGTAAGAGACCCTGGGTTCCATAAAATATACTGATAATTTAAACTATTATTATTTATTATGGTTTTATGATTAAAATTTTATAATATTATTAATAAGAATATGTCTGAAGTGACTTTGAGCTTGAGGCAGGTTCACTCTGGACAATCATCAGTTCATATTCAAGCACATATTTGCAGTGTTTAATGAGTTTGTGAAAAGAAGTGAGACACAGTTTACTGCAGGCTTTAGTCTGGATTTATTGAAACTATTCCATCACAAGCAGCTCAAGACACAAAGATGCTTTTGATGAACAGCTCTTTATTGAAGCAGGACGTCCCAATTGAAGACGAACAAAGTGAAAAGCAGTAAATGAAGTTTGGAGAAAGCTGTCGAGGCGTGAGCTGAGAGCAAAGTCTGAGCTGATCCCAGTGAGTGTGTCAGTCCTGGGAACACTGCTGTGTCCTCAGTGTCTGTGACACTGGACTCTGGGAGCCCTGGCTGGCCTCACAGCTCACAGCTAAGCCCCCGCCTCCACCGGTCTGCAGGGAGCGCCAGGCTGCTGCTCCAGCTGTAGTGGCCGCCCTTTGCAGCACCGCTGGGCCCGGCTCTGCTCCCAGACGCCGCCGCCGCCGGACACCTTCCAGGACACGCTCCAGTCTGACGGGAAGCCCTTGTTGGCCAGGCACATGAGCGTGGCCTTCCCCTGGGCCAGCTCCTCTCTGGAGGGGGGCAGCACTGTCAGGGTGGGCTCCAGTCGCCCCACTGCACCAAAAGAACAAACACATTCAAACTGGCTCCAAACAAAAGCACCACAACAATGGAACGTCCCAGAAACATTGAACTCTAAGGATATTTAAGATCAGAGTGAGACGAGCTAATCTCTGAGTAAAATGAGCTCATGACACGACTGTGGCTCTTCAGTCCAAGAGCTTCTTAAGAGGCTCACAAGTTGTGCCTCCATCAAATACTGTGTGAGTCCAAAAGTAAAGGACCAAGAACAGAGCCCTGAGGGACTCCCAGAAGGAATGTGTTTCAAAAAGACCAGTTTAAGAGTCGCTTAAAAATAGAGAACATTTTTAACAAAGAATTAAAGCCTCTGCAAATGGACTTTAGAAAAAAACATTAACAACAAATATACTGTAAACGCAAAAATAAATAAAAAAGACAAAAAATACACAAAAAATGTAAAATGTCATCAAAATTACATTGAATAATTTTTTTTCTTAAGAGATTAGTTTAAAAAAATAATACAATTATTTAAATTTGTAATAACGTATATCTATATATTTTTTATGATGGCCAAATAATAAAAAGCTCCAATCTGTAAAGATACAAAAATAGTTAAAGAGACAAAAACACACAAAGGGGCTTCAGAGGCTTCAAAGTCTGACTTCCTCTGGGCTCTGTAACCACGGCAACAGAGAGGCACCACTGCTGAACCGTGACGACAGAAAGGTTTCAGAGCTAAAGAGAAAAAGGGAAAAACCTCTCAAGACTTAACGCCACAAACTGTTCACATCAACATTTTAATAAGAACCACAAGTTTGTCCAAAGTTCAGTTTGAAAAATGTTCTTTTATACTTTTTACAAACTCTGAGATGGACACTTACATCTATAGGAGACAGACCTGGTTTAGACCTAGTTTAGTCCTGGATTAGACCTGGTTTAGACCTGGTTTAGACCTTGATTAGTATGGTTAAGACCTGGTTAGAACCTGGTTTAGACCTGGTTAAGACTTGGTTTAGAACTGGTTTAGACCTGTTTTTAGTCCACACCTGTACAACTCTGAGTTCAGACACATCTCAGGACATAACATGTCATACATTAACAAAAGGAAATGAAGGACAAATATAAAATTGAGAATATAAAATAAAAAAAAAGAAAGAAATTTGAAAACCACACAAAAATGACTTATAAATGATAAAGTTCATAGTATTAGTAGGTTTACATTGTAAGAGAGTGAACTGTGAGGAGACACTGAAGCCTTCACAGAATAAAAACACTAACAAACAAATATCTGCACAAACATGGAAGGTATTAGTTTATGAAGTGAGTTTAGAAGAAAACATGAAGCCACTTTGTGAGAGAAGAAGTGAAAATGACTTACAGTTAAGCTCCAGTCTGGTTCCTCCACCGAACGTGTACCACAGTGAAACAAACTCATTGAGTCGTCGAACAAAAACCTGAGGCTGTTCAGAGACACGGCTCTGACTCTGACACAGACACAACTGTCCAACTCTGAGCTCAGACACAACTCAGGACACAACAGCTCATGGAAATAAAAAAAAAATCATGAAAAATATAAAATTAAGATAATGAAATTGAAAAAAAATCAGAAAACCACGCAAAAATTTGTTTGAAGAAAATATATGAACAAAATTAAGTAAAAATTTAAAAAATAATAAAAACCAGGAATTGATAAATAAATACAAACAAATATAAATATAAAACAAAACAAATATATCTCCCCAAAAATATGTTTAAAATTGCAACAATATTTTAAAAAATACAATGTCAGAAACTTGAATAAAATCCTGAAAAATAAATTAAAAATCCTTTAAAAAGTAACATTTAAAAATACCTAAAATGTGTCAAATAGTGATAAAAGTAAAACTGACAAAACGTCTTTTTGCAGTTATAAAAAACATAAATAACAAAGAACTCAAAAATAATGAAAAAAAATTACACTTGACAAACCGTTACAAACATGTAACTACTTACAGTGGCAAGAAAAAGTATGTAAACCATTTCAAATTACATAGTTTTTTTGAAAAAAATGTTTCTTAAAATGTGATCTGAGCTTCATCAAAGTCAAGAGTACTGACAAACATAATGTGACTAAAAATAATTAAAGCTAAAAATTTTGATCTTTCAAAATCAAAAAAAGCTCATATGGTCTTTGAAAAAGTATGTTAACCTTTGAGTTAATGACCTGAAAAAAGCTAATTGGAATCAGGTTTAAGCACATCTGGAGTCTCGTTAAAATAATACTTTTAGGGGATGTGGACTACAGATACTTTGATAAAAAACCCTCAAACCTTTAGAGTTTGCTCTGCACAAATAGAACTTTCAGAGCAGCTACAATCAAGAACTGTTATATTACACAAAGCTGGAAAAGGTTATAAAGTTATTTCAAAGACTTTAGAACATCACCAGTCTACATTTAGACAAACAATCTACAAATGGAGACGCTTTGTTGCTACTCTACCAAGATGTGGTCGAACAGTCAAAATGGGCTCAAGAGCAGAACAAAGGCTCATCAATGAGAGAAAGAAACAACCCCAAATGACAGCCAAAGATTTGAAGGCATCATTGGAACTTGCTAATATTTCTGTTTATGAGTCTACAATACGTCAAACCCTGAACAAGCAGGGTATCCACAGCAGGACACTTAGTAAAAAGAACATAGCTGCACATTGACACTCCACAGCAGTATTGGCAAAATGTTTTGTAGACTAATGAAACTTAGATCAAACTATTTGGGAAAAACACACAGCGCTACATCTGGTGTAGAAAGGGCACATCCTTTAAAAATGGATATCTGTACGTCAGCTGAAACTAAGTGGAAGAAGAGTTATTCAACAGGACAACAACCAAAAACACAAAATGGCTTCAGAAAAACTAAAACCTCCTTTTGCTGTGGCCAAGTCAGAGCCCAGACCTCAACCCAATAGAGATGCTATGGATTGACTTGAAGAGGGCCAAACACATGAGACGTCCAAAGAATATGACAGAGCTAAAGCATTCTGCCAGAAATAATGGGCTAAAATTGCTCCAACGATGTGCAGGTCTGATCCACAGCTACAGGAAGCGTCTGGTGGAGGTTATTGATGCAAAGGGGGCTCAAACGGTTATTAATTCTAAGGGATCACTTACTTTTTCCGCTGCCATTTTGAATATTGAATGAGTTTGTTCAATAAAGACATAAAAGACCAGAATGTTTTTGTGTAATAATCTTTAGACACATTATGTTTGTCATTACCTTTGACTTAGATCAAGATCAGATCACATTTTAAGACAATTTTATCCTGAATACCATAAAATTACAAAAAAAATCACATAATTTTCTGTCCACTGTACTTACCTCAGGGTTTTTGGAAAACTTTTGATAAAACATTTGTTCTATTGATGTGGGCTGGGTTTGTTATTGAGGTTTAAACCTCTGGTCGTGGTTTGGAATAGATTGATCATGTCTGCATGTCTGTGCGCAGGTGAAGCTGTGGACGTTTCACGTATTACGAGTATTTAAGATCCTGCCTACAGCTGAGTTCTGGCTCTCTCCTCAGGCAGCGGCAGCACCACCTTGTCTTTTGTTTGCTCTTTGGTTTTGTATCATACAACACTACACACACCATTAACACTCAAACCAAACACACACCCACACTACTGATTACTGATAAACACACCTCATTATTATTTAAATTTACTATTAGTTAGTTTTATCTTAAAATAAAAGCACTATCTTTGTGTATTTGTTTGTGTGGCGTCCTATTTTGTCATGGCCTTGAGCCGGGTTATGACATCATGATCTTATGTATGGTGTTACCATAGCAACGCTGTTGTAGATAGGGTTTGGTCCCTTTTGACTTTTTTGTTTCTTTCATTTGAATAGGACAAACTACATTTTTTGGCCCTGTTATAATTTTGTCAGAAGTTTATTTGAAACTGACAAATAATTGTTTTCAGGTCATTATTATAAATGAACATTTCCTTAGGAAAGGTTGTACCAGCCCTCAGGGTAAGAGAGCTGGAAAACTAAGCCCACTTTTGGTGAATACTTTATATTGTTATAAAAAGAAGTAGCTCTATTTTGCACATTTGAACAATAAACAAAAATAGATATTAATGATTAATGGATCCAACAAGATCAGTGTTTCACAAATCTGTGAAACGGTGATCTAAGTTGATTTGACTCTGACCTGGTCCAAACAAGAACAAGACTTTCCTAAAGCCAGCATCTCTTCTCTCAGCGATAGAACTTAGAAGGATGCAGCTGAGACTGTGGCGTTGAATATACTGTGTTTATGGTTTTGCTTTTACTGTAGTTTAAACTTTAAACTATAAGCAAAAGAAATGTGTTTTTATTAAGTGTTCACCGTGTTGGACCGGGCCCCCACAAGAGTCCCATGTTCAAATGTTGCCCTTGGGGAAAAATGATTGCCCTCCCTGATCTCTAGAAACAGTGAAGAGCTGTGAGGAGGGCTGGAGACATTTAGGTCCAGTGATGAGTAATTCTGATTTAGTTGAGTTTGTCCAGGATTTTATTGCAGTTTGGCAGCGGATGATGGTGGAGCCAGTGGTGGGGGAGGGTTATGGAGGAGAACTAGAGTTACATGTCGTCAGCGTAGATGTGGAAGTGAAGTCCATGTTGAGGGATAATGTCACCAAGGGGAACATGTACCTGATAAACAGAAGGAGACTAATTATCGAGCCTTGAGGGACTCCATGTGAAACAGGGATGATATGGATTTGCAGTTGTTCATGGAGATGTATTGGAGTCGATTGGAGAGGTCGGAGGTCAACCAGGAGAGTCCAGAACCAGTATTATTCTGTGATAGTATCATTTCTCATTGTAGTTGCACAGGATACGTACTGTTCATAGGTTTTTAAAGTCTGAGCAGTCCAACAATGATTCTAACCTCCTAAAACTGTATTTAGGAGCTTATAATTTCAAACAGCTCAAGGCTCATTTGAATATTGTGTTTTATTCTGAGCCACTTTGCATGAACAGCAAAGACGTGGCAGCCATTCTTCAAAACTTCAATGAGATTCATCTTGTCGGGGATTTTAATCTGGATTGGCTGACGTCTGTTTCTGATAATTTTCAAGTAATTTGTGATTCTCTTAATCTCACACAGCTAATAAGTAATCCAACAAAAATCTTAAACAGCCAATAAAATCTTCCATTGTTGAACTAATTTTTACAAATGTCCCACATAAATATACTGTTGGAATATTTGCCCATGATTTAAGCGACCATTGTGTTATCACCAATGTTAGACAAAAAACAAAATACTAAAAGAAGACCTCTAATTGTCTTTAAACAGGCTTTTTATCATGACTTGTGGATCTATCACTGGAAAAAGATTTTTCTTATTAATGATGTGGAACTAGCTTGGAAATACTTTTATGATGCTTTTTCTAAAATTATTAACAAACATGCACCTTTTCGCAAATTTAGAGTAAAAGGTCGCAACAGTCCCTGCTTTTCCGGTGAGCTGTCTGAACTTTAGAAAGAAAGAGATGATGCTTGGGCTAAGGCCAGAAAAACAAAGTCTCAGGTTGACTGTCTGTGTTTTAGACAACTTAGAAATCTCTGCACTTCCCTTTTATTAAAAAGAGTAAATCTTAATATTACTTGTCTAAAACCACAAGTAATCTAAATGACCCAAAGAAATTTTTGGAATTTTGAAAAATCTTCTTACGGAAACACACAAAGTAAAAAACTCCCAACATGTAAAAACCTTAACTGAACAAAAAGGGCATTCGTTGCCCCCTCCATTACCTTCCTCAATTGGCTCATTTGTTTTCAGACCAGTAAGTAGGCGGTTCGATTCCCGTTCTTCCCACAGTTAGTACTGTTGTTGTGTCCTTGGGCAAGACACTTAAACCACCTTGTCTCCAGTGTCGGTGGCTCTGGTTTAAAAATGTGTAAGAATGTTTAATGAATGTATGTAGTGATGGTCGGAGAGTCTGTAGGTGCGGAATGGCTGCCACGTCTCTGTCAGTCTGGTCCAGCTGTGGCTACAGAGCTTACCACCTCCAGGGGGTGACTGTGGAGTGAATAAATAATTGATATGTAAAGCGTCTTTGTGTCCCCAGAAAACTGCAATAAAAAATAACCTAAAAATCTGACTGAAATGAGCTGGAAGAGCTGTTAATGTTACAAAAGTCTTTCACTATAACCTTTGACCTGGTGGAGCTCTGCCTAAACATAACCACAACAGTTCTTTATGCATCATTTATTCAACAGTTTCTTTTCTCA
This sequence comes from Neodontobutis hainanensis, assembly GCA_024349245.1. NCBI lineage: Eukaryota > Metazoa > Chordata > Actinopteri > Gobiiformes > Odontobutidae > Neodontobutis > Neodontobutis hainanensis. The sequence goes on from JALDNG010000114.1 coordinate 1,934,166, forward strand.
TAAACCTCTGGTCTTTCCCTGAACTGAGTCCTGCTGATGGTTCATGTTCAGAGTTTCTCCTAAAGTCAGGTCTCAAGAGGATTTACTGAAACCTTTTCTGATGTAAATGTTTTATTCTGAGCCACTTTGCATGAGCAGCAGCATGCCCCAGTGCTCTGGGACAGTTTATAGTCCTGAGAGGTGGACTCTGGAGGACTGGCAGCTGTCCTTCATCACAACACAAGCCACAGAAGCCCTCCTCATCACCAACATGACTTTGGTGTGCGTCCTCATGTGGACTGTCCTCTGCTGCTGCTTCACAGGTAAAGTCCAGAGAGTCCCACTGCTGTCCTCTGTCAACATCCGTCCCTCTGAGACCAACCAGACTAAACCATCAGCTGCTTTGTGTTTGTGTCTCTGTGTGGTCAGAGTCCAGAGGCCAGGTCACAGTGACTCAGCCTGGAGCAGTGAGCACTGCCCCGGGACACACCGCCTCCATCAGCTGTAAAACCAGTCAGAATGTGCATTATGATTCTAGATATGGTCACTATTTACACTGGTACCAACAGAGAGATGGAGAGAGTCCTAAAGCTCTCATATATAAAGCAACAACTCGAGTCTCAGATGTTCCCAGTCGTTTTTCAGGCAGTGGATCTGGGTCTGACTTCACTCTGACCATCAGTGGAGTTCAGGCTGAAGATTATACTGTTTATTACTGTCAGAGTTTACACTCGATCAACAGTCAGTGGGTGTTCACACAGTGAAAAAGACTGGTACAAAAACCTCCCTCAGTCAGACTGAACAGAAACTGAACTGACTCACTTCACTGAGCTCACACTGCACACACTTACACTACATTAGAAAGACAAGAAATGTACCAATATTTATTTAAGAACTAGCACTTTAATATCCTTTTTGTAAAATTATGAATATATTAATGCAAACCCAGTATCAGTATCATATTTTTGTATTTATTTTTTGTCATTGGCTTAACAATAACATTTATATTTAACAAAAAAAATAGAAATAAATATTATTATATTGTTATTTTATTTTCAAGACATATAATCAATAACAATAAAAATATCAACAAAAGGAAATTTTAAATTAATAACGTGTTACACTTTAACAAGGTTTTTATAAGGTGGAAAATACATTAAATAAGACCCACAAATTATTTTTTTATTATTTATTTAAAATTATTTTATTTAAAAACACAATTGTTTTCAAGACGAAACACATTTAGAACAAAATTACCAAAAGAACCTAAAACAAAATACGTCTTCATTTCTTTATCAATAAAACAAGGAAACATTCAACAAAAGTCAGATACAAACAAACATTCATGTTTAGTCCAACCATTTACATTAATCTCTTAGTATTTTCTTGTACATTTTTAAAGTGGGTAATATTACTGCAGTGTTTAACGTCCTCCTTGAGTCCATTCCACAGAAGCACCTCATGAACAGTTCCACACATGCTTTAAGTCTGCTACAAAGGCTGTTGTAAAGGAGCTTTACTTCTGAGGTTGGAAAAACAATCCTTCAACTTTACTTTAACATTATTTGGTTTGAATAGTTTTTTACTTTAAACATAATTTCATCTGTTTTATATTAAACAAGATCCATAAATGTTAGTGTCTGTGCTTTACAGAATAATTCATTGGTGTGGTCCAAATCTTCAGCATGATTTATGATCCTAATGGCTCTTTTTTGTGGAGAACATATTGTCTTTAGAGTGCTCTTATAAGTGTTGTCCCAGACTTCTACAGTCATTCAAATAAAGAAACACAAGAGCATTGTACACAGTGTTTTCTGATTGAACACATATCTGCATTTAGCTCAAAGAACAATGCTCCTGGACATTTTCCTGCAGAGATCCTTCATATGAGGCTTCAGCTCAGTTTGTTGAAAACAATTACTCCAAAAAACATTTTTTCTATTATTTTTTTCTACATTTGATTTTTTTTATTTTATGATAAACACAAAAAGCTTGAAGTTAGTTTTATTTAAATTAAATTATAATTAATTTGTTTTAAACCAGCATTTTCAATTTAAATTTTTTTTAGATATCTTTAACGTTAAATGTACTTTTGAAAGAACACAGTCCTTCCTCGTCTCTTCATCTTTATTTGTCCCTAAACCTAAAGTCTAAACTCACTTTTCTGTGGTTAGTCCATAAATGTGCAGCAGAAGTCTTTCAGACGTCCAGCTGATTAACTCTGAGGCACCACCTTTTTAAGCTTTTGTTTAAATCACACATATATTTTTGTTCCTTTACACATTATTGGACAGGTTTGAGGAGGTTTGAGGTGGGACAGTAGAAAGCCTCTGCAGCTGATGACTCTGTGTGTTTGCATATGTGTGCTGCCTCTCTGCTCCAGCCGTTAAGAGCCCAGTGCTGCTCAGTGTCTGTCCAGGCCGTTCAGAGCCACTCCCACCAACAACACAATCAGGATGTCCCTGATGTTACTGCTGGCCGCCCTGGGGCTCCTCGTTCGGGGTGAGGCTCTCTTCTGGGGCCACTTTACTTCATTTAGCTCTGTCTGTGATGTTAGAGCGCTCTTCAGTTCATTTTGGGACCAGTGCTTTTTAGATCCACACAAATCCTGCTTTATGTGAACTCTACAATGTTACAGCAGAGTTTTGGGACAGACTGTGCAATAGATGTGTCCAGGACAGTCATCAACAAATAGTCCATCATATGAACAAATGAATGAAAATGAATAACTCTTCTTCTGCTGCTGTTTTTCAGGTTCTTCAGGAGATATTACCCTGACTCAGACTCCTGAAGCTACGTCTGTGGATCAGGGACAGACTGTTTCCATCAGATGTCAGACCAGTTCAAGTGTAGGCAGCTATCTTGCCTGGTATCTTCAAAAAGGCACAGAATCTACAAAGCTACTGATATATTCTGCTACAACTCGTCACTCTGGTGTTTCAAGTCGTTTTACTGGAAGTGGCTCTGATCGTGACTTCACTCTGACCATCAGTGGATTTAATGCTGAAGATGAAGGAGTTTATTACTGTCAGCAGGGTAACAGCTCACCGTTCACACAGTGAAAAAGACTGGTACAAAAACCTCCCTCAGTCAGACTGAACAGAAACTGAACTGACTCCTGCAGCTGTTCACACTGATACACTTCACTGAGTTTGTCTCACAAGTCTCACAATGTCTTTAGAAAAATGTCTGGTGATGATTGTCTTTTGTATTTGAGACTAAACACATGCACTGACTACAACAAGTATTTACAGACGTTTGAATCTTCTCAGCTTTGTCCCAAACTAAATGTGTCCAGTTTAAGTGTTGAGCCCTAAAGACTCTCAGTGAAATGAACAAACATGTGTTTGGTTTTAGAAGTCACTGTTGAACTGGATCTGATCTGGGCCCAGTCCATCTGTCTGCAGTGATTGGACTGAACACACTTCTGTTTAAAGTCTCCATCAGTGCAACACCTACAGCTGCCATAACACTAGAGTCCATCACAAACCACTTTTTACCATCAGAATTATTCAGTGTTAATAACTACAAGCATCAAAAACATTAAAGACAGTGACTCTTTTGCCTTTTTAAAATATTTTATTATTTAAAGACTCCAACCTTCACAATCTGCATTTATTATTGAAACGACTGCTCTCTCTTCTGGACTTTATAACTCTCTCGTCCCACCAAATACTCCAACAATGGACTTAATAAACTGCTGTTCTCACTTACTCCCATCAAAACTCTGGTACATCCCTGTCCTTAATCACTATCCAAGGTCCTCTCCTAAAAAACCTCTAAAGGAAAACTGACTTCACTCCTTTAAACTTTACCACAGAAAAGCCCTCTCACCTGCTCAGTCCCATCAGTCCAGAAGAACAACTCACAAACTCTTTTCTCCATCAACAGTGTCCTTAAACGCCCAAAGGTTCAGATCCACAATCTTCTGTCAAACAATACTCTGAAACATCTCAGTCTGGTTTGTGTCCCTCCAGAGAACAGAGACAGCCCTGGTTAAGATCAAATGAGCTCCTTTTAGCCACAAACTCCTCATTATTCTCATCCTCCTCGAGCTCACAGCAGCATTTGACACCATCTCCCACTCCGTCCTCCTCAACCCTTTATCTTCTGTTGGAGTTACTGGAACTGTCCTCACCTGGTTCAACTCTTTATCTCTTTACTCCGATTACAACGTTATTAGTAAATGTATTTTGCTTTCGAGATATGTAGACAACAACATTGTGAAACTAAATACAGATAATATCTTTACAGCACAGGCTTTAAAAACTACCACAGCAGTGTTTGACAAAAGTAGCTGAGATTAAAGCTCTGACTGACGAGTGAGAAATGGTTAAAGGTTTAAAAGTGAATATCTCACAATGTGGTCTGGAGTGTGTTAGGCTTCAGGTTTAAGGACAGAAGATGACAAGGCATCAACCAATTTTGACATATTAATCCTCGTCCAGGGAAATGAAGGTGTGTAAGAAATCAGAATGAACACAGAGGTCATTAAAGTCACTTGGGAAGGGTCACACTAAGAGTTATGGAGAAGGGCACAGGGGTCATCTTGAGTTGAAGATTGTCTAGTGAGAGTCCATAAAACAGACTCATGGATCAGATACTGCTTCAGACAACGTCTAACATCCAAAAAGTTTTATTCCAACAGATTAAAGGTGCTGAGGAGAATTCTGCAGAAAGGCTGTGGAACAAGTCTGGTATGAATAATCGAACAGATGTTAATGCTGCGGATTTGTCTATGATGCTTTAAATAGAATCAAAGAGGGATTAAAGAAGTAGGCCAAATGATGGTAGGCTGTAGGTTATATTTGAAGTTTATTAAACTTAAGTGTGCAGTGGACCCAGGAGAGGGTTAGTTACATTTGTATTATTCAGATCATGATTTATTTGTGGTGTTAACTTCACAAAATGATATATTCTTATTGTAACTCTTTTAAGTGAAGGTTTGAGTTAACCATGTGTGGATGGTGTGAAGAAGGGTGTTCTGACAGGAAACGTTTCTGTCAGGAACACAACTTTTCCGGAACGGCAGGACTCACTGTGCAGACCCACACGAGGACTATGGTTCAAAAGGTTTTATTCAAACACACACACAAGGAAACAACCAACTTGAGGATTACAACTTGAGAATACAATCCAGCCCAGGACAGGGGAAAACACACACACTATAAAGGGAACACAATGAGACACAGGTGGAGCACATTAAGGGCGGAGCAGGCAATCACAAAGGAGGGAAAGACACAAGGGCAGGAAGTCAATCTGACATACAGGCAGGGGTGAGACACTTCACAATAAGACACAGAAGTTAACTACAAAACATACAACAGACACAAGGTTGGGACATGACAGTACCCCCCCCTTAAAGGCCCCTTAGCGGCCAAAAACCTCCGTGGACAGAGACAGACCAGTGTCCAGGATGGCACGGGAACAGGAACCGATTGAACAGACACGGGCGGGGCAGAGTCAGGCGGAGCAGGGTCCGGCGGGGCAGGGTCCGGGTCCGGCGGAGCAGGGTCCGGCGGAGCAGGATCAGGGTCCGGCAGGACAGGATCAGACCGAGCAGGATCAGACCGAGCAGGATCAGGGTCCGGCAGAGCAGGATCAGACCGAGCAGGATCAGGGTCCGGCAGAGCAGGATCAGACCGAGCAGGATCAGGGTCCGGCAGAGCAGGATCAGACCGAGCAGGATCAGGGTCAGACGGATCAAGGTCAGGAGCTGGCTCTGGGGCTGGCTCGGAAGGAGCTGGCTCTAGGGCTGGCTCGGAAGGAGCTGGAGCGGGACCTGAGGCTGGCTCAGAAGGAGATGGAGCGGGACCTGAGGCTGGCTCTGAAGGAGGTGGAGCGGGACCTGAGGCTGGCTCTGAAGGAGCTGGAGCGGGACCTGAGGCTGGCTCTGAAGGAGCTGGAGCGGGACCTGAGGCTGGCTCTGAAGGAGCTGGAGCGGGACCTGAGGCTGGCTCTGAAGGAGCTGGAGCTGGGGTTGGAGCTGGAGCTGGATCTGGGACTGGCTCGGAAGGAGCTGGCTCTGGGGCTGGCTCGGAAGGAGCTGGAGCGGGACCTGAGGCTGGCTCTGAAGGAGCTGGAGCTGGATCTGGGGCTGGCTCGGAAGGAGCTGGAGCTGGGGCTGGGGCTGGCTCGGAAGGAGCTGGAGCTGGAGCTAACGGGGCAGAATCAGGCGGAGCTGAAGCAAACGGGGCAGAATCAGGCGGAGCTGAAGCAAACGAGGCAGAATCAGGTGGAGCTGAAGCAAACGGGGCAGAATCAGGCGGAGCTGAAGCAAACGGGGCAGAATCAGGCGGAGCTGAAGCAAACGGGGCAGAATCAGGCAGAGCTGAAGCAAACGGGGCAGAATCAGGCGGAGCTGAAGCAAACGGGGCAGAATCAGGCAGAGCTGAAGCAAACGGGGCAGAATCAGGCACCTGGTATGGATCAACTAACTCCGGAGACTCTGGTGAGGCCTTCCTCCCTTGCATCAGCTGCATTAACAACCCCATCTGGGCTAATAGGCGAGAACAGGCCCGCTCACAGTTCATAGCTGCCTCCCTCATCTCCTGGCGGAACGAGATGCCCCACTCCTCCATTTGGTGAAGGCGTTGACCATGAACCTGAAGGACATCAAAAACCGGGTCCGCAGAGTCCATATTTGGGGCTGGATTGTACTGTCAGGAACACAACTTTTCCGGGCAGCAGGACTCACTGTGCAGACCCACACGAGGACTATGGTTCAAAAGGTTTTATTCAAACACACACACAAGGAAACAACCAACTTGTGGATTACAACTTGAGAATACAATCCAGCCCAGGACAGGGGAAAACACACACACTATAAAGGGAACACAATGAGACACAGGTGGAGCACATTAAGGGCGGAGCAGGCAATCACAAAGGAGGGAAAGACACAAGGGCAGGAAGTCAATCTGACATACAGGCAGGGGTGAGACACTTCACAATAAGACACAGAAGTTAACTACAAAACATACAACAGACACAAGGTTGGGACATGACAGTACCCCCCCCTTAAAGGCCCCTTAGCGGCCAAAAACCTCCGTGGACAGAGACAGACCAGTGTCCAGGATGGCACGGGAACAGGAACCGATTGAACAGACACGGGCGGGGCAGAGTCAGGCGGAGCAGGGTCCGGCGGGGCAGGGTCCGGGTCCGGCGGAGCAGGGTCCGGCGGAGCAGGATCAGGGTCCGGCAGGACAGGATCAGACCGAGCAGGATCAGACCGAGCAGGATCAGGTCCGGCAGAGCAGGATCAGACCGAGCAGGATCAGGGTCCGGCAGAGCAGGATCAGACCGAGCAGGATCAGGGTCCGGCAGAGCAGGATCAGACCGAGCAGGATCAGGGTCAGACGGATCAAGGTCAGGAGCTGGCTCTGGGGCTGGCTCGGAAGGAGCTGGCTCTAGGGCTGGCTCGGAAGGAGCTGGAGGACCTGAGGCTGGCTCAGAAGGAGATGGAGCGGGACCTGAGGCTGGCTCTGAAGGAGGTGGAGCGGGACCTGAGGCTGGCTCTGAAGGAGCTGGAGCGGGACCTGAGGCTGGCTCTGAAGGAGCTGGAGCGGGACCTGAGGCTGGCTCTGAAGGAGCTGGAGCGGGACCTGAGGCTGGCTCTGAAGGAGCTGGAGCTGGGGTTGGAGCTGGAGCTGGATCTGGGACTGGCTCGGAAGGAGCTGGCTCTGGGGCTGGCTCGAAGGAGCTGGAGCGGGACCTGAGGCTGGCTCTGAAGGAGCTGGAGCTGGATCTGGGGCTGGCTCAAGGAGCTGGAGCTGGGGCTGGGGCTGGCTCAAGGAGCTGGAGCTGGAGCTAACGGGGCAGAATCAGGCGGAGCTGAAGCAAACGGGCAGAATCAGGCGGAGCTGAAGCAAACGAGGCAGAATCAGGTGGAGCTGAAGCAACGGGCAGAATCAGGCGGAGCTGAAGCAAACGGGCAGAATCAGGCGGAGCTGAAGCAACGGGCAGAATCAGGCAGAGCTGAAGCAACGGGCAGAATCAGGCGGAGCTGAAGCAACGGGCAGAATCAGGCAGAGCTGAAGCAAACGGGCAGAATCAGGCACCTGGTATGGATCAACTAACTCCGGAGACTCTGGTGAGGCCTTCCTCCTTGCATCAGCTGCATTAACAACCCCATCTGGGCTAATAGGCGAGAACAGGCCCGCTCACAGTTCATAGCTGCCTCCCTCATCTCCTGGCGGAACGAGATGCCCCACTCCTCCATTTGGTGAAGGCGTTGACCATGAACCTGAAGGACATCAAAAACCGGGTCCGCAGAGTCCATATTTGGGGCTGGATTGTACTGTCAGGAACACAACTTTTCCGGAACGGCAGGACTCACTGTGCAGACCCACACGAGGACTATGGTTCAAAAGGTTTTATTCAAACACACACACAAGGAAACAACCAACTTGTGGATTACAACTTGAGAATACAATCCAGCCCAGGACAGGGGAAAACACACACACTATAAAGGGAACACAATGAGACACAGGTGGAGCACATTAAGGGCGGAGCAGGCAATCACAAAGGAGGGAAAGACACAAGGGCAGGAAGTCAATCTGACATACAGGCAGGGGTGAGACACTTCACAATAAGACACAGAAGTTAACTACAAAACATACAACAGACACAAGGTTGGGACATGACAGTACCCCCCCCTTAAAGGCCCCTTAGCGGCCAAAAACCTCCGTGGACAGAGACAGACCAGTGTCCAGGATGGCACGGAACAGGAACCGATTGAACAGACACGGGCGGGGCAGAGTCAGGCGGAGCAGGGTCCGGCGGGGCAGGGTCCGGTCCGGCGGAGCAGGGTCCGGCGGAGCAGGATCAGGGTCCGGCAGGACAGGATCAGACCGAGCAGGATCAGACCGAGCAGGATCAGGGTCCGGCAGAGAAGGATCAGACCGAGCAGGATCAGGGTCCGGCAGAGCAGGATCAGACCGAGCAGGATCAGGGTCCGGCAGAGCAGGATCAGACCGAGCAGGATCAGGGTCCGGCAGAGCAGGATCAGACCGAGCAGGATCAGGGTCAGACGGATCAAGGTCAGGAGCTGGCTCTGGGGCTGGCTCGGAAGGAGCTGGCTCTGGGGCTGGCTCGGAAGGAGCTGGAGCGGGACCTGAGGCTGGCTCAGAAGGAGGTGGAGCGGGACCTGAGGCTGGCTCTGAAGGAGGTGGAGCGGGACCTGAGGCTGGCTCTGAAGGAGGTGGAGCGGGACCTGAGGCTGGCTCTGAAGGAGCTGGAGCGGAACCTGAGGCTGGCTCTGAAGGAGCTGGAGCGGGACCTGAGGCTGGCTCTGAAGGAGCTGGAGCGGGACCTGAGGCTGGCTCTGAAGGAGCTGGAGCTGGGGTTGGAGCTGGAGCTGGATCTGGGACTGGCTCGGAAGGAGCTGGCTCTGGGGCTGGCTCGGAAGGAGCTGGAGCGGGACCTGAGGCTGGCTCTGAAGGAGCTGGAGCTGGATCTGGGGCTGGCTCGGAAGGAGCTGGAGCTGGGGCTGGGGCTGGCTCGGAAGGAGCTGGAGCTGGAGCTAACGGGGCAGAATCAGGCGGAGCTGAAGCAAACGGGGCAGAATCAGGCGGAGCTGAAGCAAACGGGGCAGAATCAGGCACCTGGTATGGATCAACTAACTCCGGAGACTCTGGTGAGGCCTTCCTCCCTTGCATCAGCTGCATTAACAACCCCATCTGGGCTATTAGGCGAGAACAGGCCCGCTCACAGTTCATAGCTGCCTCCCTCATCTCCTGGCGGAACGAGATGCCCCACTCCTCCATTTGGTGAAGGCGTTGACCATGAACCTGAAGGACATCAAAAACCGGGTCCGCAGAGTCCATATTTGGGGCTGGATTGTACTGTCAGGAACACAACTTTTCCGGAACGGCAGGACTCACTGTGCAGACCCACACGAGGACTATGGTTCAAAAGGTTTTATTCAAACACACACACAAGGAAACAACCAACTTGTGGATTACAACTTGAGAATACAATCCAGCCCAGGACAGGGGAAAACACACACACTATAAAGGGAACACAATGAGACACAGGTGGAGCACATTAAGGGCGGAGCAGGCAATCACAAAGGAGGGAAAGACACAAGGGCAGGAAGTCAATCTGACATACAGGCAGGGGTGAGACACTTCACAATAAGACACAGAAGTTAACTACAAAACATACAACAGACACAAGGTTGGGACATGACAGTTTCAACTAAATAAATATTCTATTTGGATCCATGTGATAATTTAATGCACATGTATTATGAACCAGTCGTTATATTCAGCAGGTTTTAGCAGGTTATTTGTTTTTTGTGGAGAGGTTTATTTGGGTATCGTTAGCGTCAAAGTAAAAATGAAGTCCATGACAGTGGATGATAAGACCCGGGGGTAACATGTAGAGTATAAACAGAAGGGGACCAAGCACTGTGCCCTGGGGGACACCATGTGTTACAGAGACGGTATGAGATGTGCAGTTGTTAATGAAGATGTAGTGGAATTTCTCTCCAAAATCTTGGAACAATCATTTTCCTCTCAACTCAAGCAACATGTTTTTTAGAGATTTGGTGTGAGGGTGGCATATTTTATAGCAGCGGGAACAGTCCATCCATCCATCCATCTTCTACCGCTTATCCGAGGCCGGGTCGCGGGGGCAGCAGTCTAAGCAGAGAGGCCCAGACTTCCCTCTCCCCAGACACTTCCTCCAGCTCTTCCGGGGGGATACCGAGGCGTTCCCAGGCCAGCCGAGAGACATAGTCCCTCCAGCGTGTCCTAGGTCTTCCCCTGGGTCTCCTCCCGGTGGGACATGCCCGGAACACCTCCCTAGGGAGGCGTCCGGGAGGCATCCGAAACAGATGCCCGAGCCACCTCAGCTGGCTCCTCTCGATGTGGAGGAGCAGCGGCTCTACTTTGAGCTCCTCCCGAGTGACCGAGCTCCTCACCCTATCTCTAAGGGAGCGGCCTGCCACTCTGCGGAGAAAGCTCATTTCGGCCGCCTGTATCTGGGATCTTGTTCTTTCGGTCATGACCCAAAGCTCATGACCATAGGTGAGAGTAGGAACGTAGATCGACTGGTAAATCGAGAGCTTTGCCTTACAGCTCAGCTCCTTCTTCACCACGACAGACCGGTACATCGACCGCATTACTGCAGAAGCTGCACCGATCCTCTGTCAATCTCACGCTCCTTCCTTCCCTCACTCGTGAACAAGACCCTGAGATACTTAAACTCCTCCACTTGAGGCAGGAGCTCTCCACCAACCTGGAGGGGGCAAGCCACCCTTTTCCGACTGAGAACCATGGTCTCAGACTTGGAGGTGCTGATCCTCATCCCAGCCGCTTCACACTCGGCTGCAAACCGCCCCAGTGAACATTGAAGGTCCTGGCTTGATGGAGCCAACAGGACAACATCATCTGCAAAAAGCAGAGACGAAATCCTGTGGTCCCCAAACCAGACTCCCTCCGGCCCCTGGCTGCGCCTAGAAATCCTGTCCATAAAGATAATGAACAGGACCGGTGACAAAGGGCAGCCCTGCCGGAGTCCAACATGCACCGGGAACAGGTCTGACTTACTGCCGGCAATGAACCAAGCCCCTGCTCCGGTCGTACAGGGACGGGATAGCCCTTAGCAAAGGGCCCCGGACCCCATACTCCCAGAGCACCCCCCACAGGGCACCATGAGGGACACAGTCGAATACCTTCTCCAGATCCACAAAGCACATGTGGACTGGTTGGGCAAACTCCCATAAACCCTCCAGCACCCTGGAGACGGTATAGAGCTGGTCCAGTGTTCCACGACCGGGACGAAAACCGCATTGTTCCTCCTGGATCTGAGGTTCGACTATCGGCCGGATTCTCCTCTCCAGTACCCTGGCATAGACTTTCCTGGGGAGGCTGAGGAGTGTGATCCCTCTGTAGTTGGAACACACCCTCCGGTCCCCCTTCTTAAAAAGAGGGACCACCACCCCGGTCTGCCAGTCCAGAGGCACTGTCCCCAAACGCCACGCGATGTTGCAGAGGCGTGTCAGCCAAGACAGCCCCACAACATCCAGAGACTTGAGGTACTCAGGATGTAATATTTATTATTTTTACTAATAATAATCATATTGAGACAAAGGCTCACATTCAGTCATTTCAGGGGCTTTAGATATAATCCTGTGACTCCTGCAGCTGATTGTGTAAAAAATAATAATTGTGCATTTACTGAGTTTAGGCAAAGTTTAATACAGGCTTTAGTCTGGATTTATTTAAAATATTCCATCACAACCAGCTCAAGACAGAACAGGGCATTTACATTTTAATCTAAACATGTTCCGTACACTTCACTGAGAGCACAAAGAACTGTGTTAATAATTAAAATGAACAAACCTAATCTGAAAATTAAAGATCTTTGACCAAAAGTTATTTATCCATCATTTACTTAACAATTTGTTTAAACATAAAGCTTTCTTTTTATGAAACAACTCCTGCTGATGGTTCATGTTCAGATTTTCTCCTAAAGTCAGGTCTCAAGAGGATTTACTGAAACCTTTTCTGATGTAAATGTTTTATTCTGAGCCACTTTGCATGAGCAGCAGCATGCCCCAGTGCTCTGGGACAGTTTATAGTCCTGAGAGGTGGACTCTGGAGGACTGGCAGCTGTCCTTCATCACAACACAAGCCACAGAAGCCCTCCTCATCACCAACATGACTTTGGTGTGCGTCCTCATGTGGACTGTCCTCTGCTGCTGCTTCACAGGTAAAGTCCAGAGAGTCCCACTGCTGTCCTCTGTCAACATCCGTCCCTCTGAGACCAACCAAACTAAACCATCAGCTGCTTTGTGTTTGTGTCTCTGTGTGGTCAGAGTCCAGAGGCCAGGTCACAGTGACTCAGCCTGGAGCAGTGAGCGCTGCCCCGGGACACACCGCCTCCATCAGCTGTAAAACCAGTCAGAATGTGTACTATTATTCTAGCGTAGGCCATGTTTTACACTGGTACCAACAGAGAGATGGAGAGAGTCCTAAAGCTCTCATATATAGAGCATCATCTCGAGTCTCAGATGTTCCCAGTCGTTTTTCAGGCAGTGGATCTGGGTCTGACTTCACTCTGACCATCAGTGGAGTTCAGGCTGAAGATTATACTGTTTATTACTGTCAGAGTGCACACTATATCAACAGTCAGTGGGTGTTCACACAGTGAAAAAGACTGGTACAAAAACCTCCCTCAGTCAGACTGAACAGAAACTGAACTGACTCACTTCACTGAGCTCACACTGCACACACTTACACTACATTAGAAAGACAAGAAATGTACCAATATTTATTTTAGAACTAGCACTTTAAAATAGTTTTTGTAAAATTATGAATTTATGATTATTTGATCGAAACCTAGCATTAATAGGACTTTTTTTATTATGTTTTTTCATTGGCTTAACAATAAAAAAATAATAAATTGACAATAATAAATCTCAAATTAATCAAATGTTACACATGAACAAGGTTTTAAATGTTGAAAATTCATTTTGAAACAATAGCAACCTTTTATTTATTTATTAATATTTTGTTCAAACACAATTGTGCTCAAGACGGAGCATATTTGAAACAAACAAACACAAAGAACCAAAAACAAAATGCATGACTACATCACCTTTTTTTTTAAGAAAACAAGGAAACATTCAATAAAAGTCAGATTTACATTTAAGAATGTTCCAACATTTTGGGATAATGAGAAATCTGTCTCTCTTTTTAAAGTTACTCCTTTACACACAGCTACAAACCTTTCCACAAAATGAACTTATACTTCTCCTAAATATAGGACTCGAAATCTTGAAACTGGCCGAGAGAATATGTTCATGAGTTCACATGAAAGAGCAGGACTGAACTGTGAGGACAGTCTTAAAGGAGGACTTTAGAGACGACTCGTTACTCTTTTATGTTCAAGATTACAAACTGAAGTTCTGAAATGCCTCAGTGAAGAGTTAGTTTTCTGTGAAAAAAAACTCTAAATTTAAATGGTCTTTTTCCTCTTTATAGTAAAAACATGAAGCATCAACAGAAAATAAATATATATTTTTAAATGTCAGCAGTTTTTAAGATTTACAATATATTATAATCAAGCAAAGTCAGTTTAAATGAGGATAATATATTTTCAGTTCATCTGAACAAAACACAAACAGAAGAGATCATGTGTCTTCATTATTTAATAAAAAAAACACAGAGACACAGTTTACTGCAGGCTTTAGTCTGGATTTATTGAAACTATTCCATCACAAGCAGCTCAAGACACAAAGATGCTTTTGATGAACAGACTTTATGAACAGCTCTTTATTGAAGCAGGACGTCCCAATTGAAGATGAACAAAGTGAAAAGCAGTAAATGAAGTTTGGAGAAAGCTGTCGAGGCGTGAGCTGAGAGCAAAGTCTGAGCTGATCCCAGTGAGTGTGTCAGTCCTGGGAACACTGCTGTGTCCTCAGTGTCTGTGACACTGGACTCTGGGAGCCCTGGCTGGCCTCACAGCTCACAGCTAAGCCCCCCGCCCTCCACCGGTCTGCAGGGAGCGTCAGGCTGCTGCTCCAGCTGTAGTGGCCGTCCTTTTGCAGCACCGCGGGGCTCCGGCTCTGCTCCCAGCCGCCGCCGCCGGACACCTTCCAGGACACGCTCCAGTCTGACGGGAAGCCCTTGTTGGCCAGGCACATGAGCGTGGCCTTCCCCTGGGCCAGCTCCTCTCTGGAGGGGGGCAGCACTGTCAGGGTGGGCTCCACTCGCCCCACTGCACCAAAAGAACAAACACATTCAAACTGGCTCCAAACAAAAGCACCACAACAATGGAACGTCCCAGAAACATTGAACTCTAAGGATATTTAAGATCAGAGTGAGACGAGCTAATCTCTGAGTAAAATGAGCTCATGACACGACTGTGGCTCTTCAGTCCAAGAGCTTCTTAAGAGGCTCACAAGTTGTGCCTCCATCAAATACTGTGTGAGTCCAAAAGTAAAGGACCAAGAACAGAGCCCTGAGGGACTCCCAGAGGAATGTGTTTCAAAAAGACCAGTTTAAGAGTCGCTTAAAGAAAGAGAACATTTTAACAAAGAATTAAAGCGTCTGCAAATGGATTTTAGAGAAAAAAACATCCACAACATCAAATATACTGTAAACGCAAAAAAAAAAAAACAGTTCTTTATAAAAAAAAAATTAAAATGTCATCAAAATGACTTTTGATGACAACTTGAATTTTTTTTTTCCTTAAGACATTGTTTAAAAAATACAAAATATGTAAATTTGTAATAAAGTATGTGTATATATTTTTTATGATGGCCAAATAATAAAAAAAGGTCCAATCTGTAAAGATACAAGAATAGTTAAAGAGACAAAAACACACAAAGGGGCTTCAGAGGCTTCAAAGTCTGACTTCCTCTGGGCTCTGTAACCACGGCAACAGAGAGGCACCACTGCTGAACCGTGACGACAGAAAGGTTTCAGAGCTAAAGAGAAAAAGGGAAAAACCTCTCAAGACTTAACGCCACAAACTGTTCACATCAACATTTTAATAAGAACCACAAGTTTGTCCAAGGTTCAGTTTGAAAAATGTTCTTTTATACTTTTTTACAAACTCTGAGAAGGACACTTACATCTATAGGAGACAGACCTGGTTTAGACCTGGTTTAGACCTGGTTTAGTCCACAACTGTACAACTCTGAGTTCAGACACATTTCAGGACATAACATGTCATAAATTAACAAAAGGAAATGAAGGAGAAATATAGAATTAAGAATATAAAATTAAAAAAAAGAAAAAAAATTGAAAACCACACAAAAATGACTTATAAGTGATAAAGTTCATAGTATTAGTAGGTTTTCATTGTAAGAGAGTGAACTGTGAGGAGACACTGAAGCCTTCACAGAATAAAAACACTAACAAACACCAAATATCTGCACAAACATGGAAGGTATTAGTTTATGAAGTGAGTTTAGAAGAAAACATGAAGCCACTTTGTGAGAGAAGAAGTGAAAATGACTTACAGTTAAGCTCCAGTCTGGTTCCTCCACCGAACGTGTCCCACAGTGAAACAAACTCATTGAGTCGTCGAACAAAAACCTGAGGCTGTTCAGAGACACGGCTCTGACTCTGACACAGACACAACTGTCCAACTCTGAGCTTAGACACAACTCAGGACACAACAGGTCATGGATTTAAAAAGAAAATGTATAAAAAAAATTAAATTAGAAAAAATTTACTGAAAAATAGATTATTTACCAAACCACCCTAAAATAAAATAAAAATAAATAAAAATAAAAATTTAATAAATTACACAAAAACACTGAAAAATTAAATGTTAAAATCAACATAAAATATAAATTAAAAACGTCTACAAAAACTGCCTAATGACATTTTTTTCTTCACAATAAATTTAGAAATAATCACAAAGCCAATTTTTTATTTAAAAAAAAATAAAACATTTTAAATGAATAAAGACAAATAGTGAGCAAAAATACTTAATGTAATAAAACTAAAAGTCCAAAAATGAGAAGAGATTTATATAAAAATAAAACACAACAGGCGTGTTATTTTCTTTCTCATTTGGAGCTGGTTTAGTTGAATTTAAAGTTTTAATGTTTTTACAGATTTAAATAAATATTAGTTTTAACTCTACTTTTAATATATAAAGCAGGTCTATAATAAAATTAAAAGCTGGTTGTTCATGGTTAATGAATGAATGAATGAATAAAGGAGCAGGAGCAGAGCCTTGAGGAACTCCAGGTGAGACATTTTTAAAAATTTCTAAAATAAAATAAATAATTTATAAAAAATAATCAACAATAGTTTATTAACGTTTTTTTCTCCAGAAATAAAAGGACTTCTCACAGATATGATTTATAGCTATAATCGAGACATTTGTGGATCTTCTTCTGATGCTGATGGATCCATAAAAGGAGCTGCTGCTCAGAGCTCCATGTTCCTGTTGGAGCCTCATTTCCATAGAGAGACACTTTGCATGAGCAGCAGCATGCCCCAGTGCTCTGGGACAGTTTATAGTCCTGAGAGGTGGACTCTGGAGGACTGGCAGCTGTCCTTCATCACAACACAAGCCACAGAAGCCCTCCTCATCACCAACATGACTTTGGTGTGCGTCCTCATGTGGACTGTTTGCTGCTTCACAGGTAAAGTCAGAGAGTCCACTGCTGTCCTCTGTCAACATCCGTCCCTCTGAGACCAACCAGACTAAACCATCAGCTGCTTTGTGTTTGTGTCTGTGTGGTCAGAGTCCAGAGGCCAGGTCACAGTGACTCAGCCTGGAGCAGTGAGCGCTGCCCCGGGACACACTGTCTCCATCAGCTGTAAAACCAGCCAGAGTGTGCATAGCAATAACTATTTAGCCTGGTACCAACAGAGAGATGGAGAGAGTCCTAAAGCTCTCATAAAGTTTGCATCAACTCGAGTCTCAGATGTTCCCAGTCGTTTTTCAGGCAGTGGATCTGGGTCTGACTTCACTCTGACCATCAGTGGAGTTCAGGCTGAAGATTATACTGTTTATTACTGTCAGAGTTTACACTTGATCAACAGTCAGTGGGTGTTCACACAGTGAAAAAGACTGGTACAAAAACCTCCCTCAGTCAGACTGAACAGAAACTGAACTGACTCACTTCACTGAGCTCACACTGCACACACTTACATTACATTAGAAAGACAAGAAATGTACCAATATTTATTTTAGAACAAGCACTTTAATATCCTTTTTGTAAAACTAAGAATAAATTGATCCAAACCCAGTATTAATATTCAAAATTTTAATTGTCTTTTTTCTGTGACTTAATAATAAAATGTATATTTAATGTAAAGATGAAAAATCATATTATATTAAATTATTATTTATTAATACCAATAAACAAATTAACAAAAGGAATTTCCAAATTTTTTAAATTATACACATAATATTGTTTTAAATGTGGAAAATACATTTAAAGAAATCAGATAACTTTTATTTATTTATTATTATTTTTCCACAAAAACAATTGTTATCAAGACGGAGCATTATATAAAAAAATTTGGCAAAAAAAACAAGGAAACATTCAGTCAGATGCAAACATACATTTATGTTTAGTCCAACCATTTATATTTATCTCTTAATATTTTCTTGGCTTTGATTTGTTTTTTATTTAAAAATAAGCCGTTTCAGATGTTTTATATTTAACAAGATCCATAAATGTTAGAGTCTGTGCTTTACAGAATAATTCATTGGTGTGGTCCAAATCTCCAGCATGATTTATGATCCTAATGGCTCTTTTTTGTGGAGAACATATTGTCTTTAGAGTGCTCTTATAAGTGTTGTCCCAGACTTCTACAGTCATTCAAATAAAGAAACACAAGAGCATTGTACACAGTGTTTTCTGATTGAACACATATCTGCATTTAGCTCAAAGAACAATGCTCCTGGACATTTTCCTGCAGAGATCCTTCATATGAGGCTTCAGCTCAGTTTGTCATCAACAATTACTCCAAAAACATTTTTTCAATATTTTTTTCAACATTTGATTTTTTTATTTTATGATAAACACAAAAAGCATGATTTTAGTTTTATTTAAATTAAATTATAATTTATTTGTTTTAAACCAGCATTTTCATTTGTACATTTCTTAAGATTTCTTTCACTTTATTTGTACTTTTGAAAGAACACAGTCCTTCCTGGTCTCTTCATCTTTATTTGTCCTAAACCTAAAGTCTAAACTCACTTTTCTGATTAGTCCAAATGTGCAGCAGAAGTCTTTCAGCGTCCAGGTGATTAACTCTGAGGCACCACCTTTTTAGCTTTTGTTAAAGTCACATATATTTTGTTCCTTTACACATTATTGGACAGGTTTGAGGAGGTTTGAGGTGGGACAGTAGAAAGCCTCTGCAGCTGATGACTCTGTGTGTTTGCATATGTGTGCTGCTCTCTGCTCCAGCTAAGAGCCCAGTGCTGCTCAGTGTCTGTCCAGGCCTCAGAGCCACTCCCACCAACAACACAATCAGGATGTCCCTGATGTTACTGCTGGCCGCCCTGGGGCTCCTGTTCGGGGAGGCTCTCTTCTGGGGCCACTTTACTTCATTTAGCTCTGTCTGTGATGTTAGAGCGCTCTTCAGTTCATTTTGGGACCAGTGCTTTTAGATCCACACAAATCCTGTTTTATGTGAACTCTACAATGTTACAGCAGAGTTTTGGGACAGACTGTGCAATAGATGTGTCCAGGACAGTCATCGACAAATAGTCCATCATATGAACAAATGAATGAAAATGAATAACTCTTCTTCTGCTGCTGTTTTCAGGTTCTTGGAGATATTACCCGACTCAGACTCCTAAAGACGTCTGTGGATCATCAGACTATTCCATCAGATGTCAGACCAGTTCAGCTATAACTGATGATCTTGCCTGGTATCTTCAAAAAGGGACAGATTCTCCAAAGCTTCTGATTTATGAGGCAACAGACCGTCACTCTGGTGTTTCAAGTCGTTTTACTGGAAGTGGTTATGATCGTGACTTCACTCTGACCATCAGTGGATTTAATGCTGAAGACACAGGAGTTTATTACTGTCAGCAGTATAACAGCCTCCCGTTCACACAGTGAAAAAGACTGGTACAAAAACCTCCCTCAGTCAGACTGAACAGAAACTGAACTGACTCCTGCAGCTGTTCACACTGATACACTTCACTGAGTTTGCTCCAAAAACTAAGTCTCACAGTGTCTTTAGAAAAATGTCTGGTGATGATTGTCTTTTGTATTTGAGACTAAACACATGCACTGACTACAACAAGTATTTACAGACGTTTGAATCTTCTCAGCTTTGTCCCAAACTAAATGTGTCAGTTTAAGTGTTGAGCCCAAGACTCTCAGTGAAATGAACAAACATGTTTGGTTTTAGAATCACTGTTGAACTGGATCTGATCTGGACCCAGTCCATCTGTCTGCAGTGACTGGACTGAACACTCTGTTTAAAGTCTCCATCAGTTAAACACCTACAGCTGCCATAACACTAGAATCCATCACAAACCACTTTTACCATCAGAATTATTCAGTGTTAATAACTACAAGCATCAACAACCTTTACAATCCCCAGTTATTATTAGAATTTACTGCTTTCTCTATTGGACTTTAAAAACTTTCTGACCAGCAATTACTTAATGGACTTAAAATCAAACTTAGTCTCCTTCAGACTCTGTCTGGTACATCCCTGCCATTCGTATTATCAAGGTCCTCTCCTGGAAAACTTTACAGGAAAACTAACATCACTTTTCACAAGGGCGTGTTCTTTTCCTCAAACTCCACCACAATGAAGTCATCAGTCCAGAAGAACAACTCACAAAATCTTTTCTCCATCATCAACAGTGTCCTTACGCCCAAAGTTCAGATCCACAATCTTCTGTCAAACAATACTCTGAAACATCTCAGTCTGGTTTGTGTCCCTCCAGAGAACAGCGACAGCCCTGGTTAAGATCAAATGAGCTCCTTTTTAGACAGACTCCTCATTATTCTCATCCTCCTCGAGCTCACAGCAGCATTTGACACCATCTCTTGTCCTCCTCAACCAACTCTGGAGTTACTGGAACTGGACTTGTTGGGTTCAGTAACATGAATAAAATATGCATTTACATTTACATTTAGTCATTTGAGCTTTTATCAGCGACTTACAAGTGAGAAAACAATGGAAGCAATTTCAACAACAGAAGGTAACAAAAGCATAAGTGCACAAAAACTAGTCAGTTAAAACCTAGCACAGCATACAAAGCTAAGGATAGAAAAGTTTTTTTTTTTGTTTTAAAGAAGGAATTGATAGAAGTTAAAATTCAGTGTTTGTCAGTCAGGTGTTGACAAAGAGATATGTTTTCAAGCGTTTTTAAGATGTCTACAGAATCTGCTGATCTTGTAGCAGCAGTAGATCATTCCACCAAAGTGGAACAGATCCAGAAATACTGAGAGTGATTTTTTTCCTTTTGGGATGGTACAACCACTGTTCATTAGCAGAGCGCAGATCTGGTAGAACATAGGTCTGTATCAGTGAGTGAAGATATGAGGGGCGGAGCCAGTGGTGGTCTTGTAGGCCAACATAGCTTTGAACTTAATACGTGCCTCAACAGAAAGTGTAACCTAGTGAAGAGGAGTTCTGCGCTCTTGGTTCTTTAAAGACCACTCTGCGCTGCATTCTGGATCAGCTGCAGAGGTTTGTGGTTGTGCAGGAGTCCAGCCAGAAGAGCATTGCAATAATCCAGTTTGGACAAGACAAGAGCCTGGACTAGGATTTGCGTGAGAGTGCTCCGATAGGAAGGTCTAATTTTCCTAATGTTGTAGAGGATGAATCTACAGGGCCTGGTGACACACACATGACTTGTAAGTTTAGTTGAGCATCAGTTACCACTCCCAGATTTCTGGCAGTGCTGGGTGGTGTAATGGTTGATGAGCCTAGTTGAATGGAGAGGTTGTGTGGGTCTTTGTTTGGCAGGAATCACTAGCAGTTCTGTTGCAGAGTTCAGCTGCAGATGATGGTCCTTCACAAAGTGAGATGTCACTCAGGCCGAGACACGAGCAGAGACCGGATCATCAGGTTGAAATGACAGTGGAGTTAGTGTCATCTGCAGCAGTGACAGGAAAAGCCATGTTTCGAATGAGCCAAGGAGGTCATGTAAATGGAAAAGAGTGGTCCAAGCACCGAGCCCTCAGGCACCCCTGTATTAAGATGTTGGGACTCAGAGACCTCGTTTCTCCAGGATACTATGAATGACCTACTCAGGTAGGACCTGAACCATTTGCAACGCCATTCCAGAGACACCCATCGCACTGAGAAGACAAGGATGTGATGATTAACAGTGTCAAATATATAACTCTCTAAACTCTAAAGTCAACCTGATAAAGAAGGAAGAGTAACCTAGATAAATGCTGACTGTTTGTGTTAAAATAAGTTTTAGTTCAGATCAATGAGAAACGATGGAGACAGTGAACAGTTTAGAATGAATGTTCAGGTTTTAATTCTTGAAAGAATGAAATAAATCACACACATGTAACAATGGAACAGGATAATGTTTGCTTTAAAAAGTGAACATGAGATGTTATATAATGCCGTACACACAGTGTTAGGAGGCAGGAGCCATGACAAGTTCCCAAGCAGGTTGTAGGAGCTTTATGTCTATGTTTGATCAGCAACAAGGACCAAGCGGACTAAGATCAGCAGTTCTTAATAACAATAAGAAATATATATGTCCATAACAATGTGTTTAATGTTCCTGCTTTCTTTCCCACCACAGCCTAAATTAAATCAATAATTATCAGTTCATCAGCTTCAAAGTCGTCCATAAGCAGGCCTCATCATATCTGTCTGACCTCATCCACATCAGCACTGCCTCCTGCTCTCTCAGGTCCTCCTCCTCCTGACCTCTACAATACTAACTCTGACACTGTTCAAATAAAGACTTAAATTCATCTGTTCACATTTTCAGACCTCACACAGTCCCCTCCACACTCTCCACTTCTGTCCTATTCTTTTATCTGCTTTGAATGTTTATTTATTTGTATTGTCTTGTTCTGAGCTCTGTAAAGAGATGGGTTCATAAAATATACTGATAATTAAAACTACTATTATTTATTATGGTTTTAGGATTAAAACTTTATAATATTCTTAATAAGAAAATGTCTGAAGTTACTTTTGAAACAGGTTCCTCTGGACAATCATCAGTTCATATTCAGCACATATTTGCAGTGTTTAATGAGTTTGTGAAAAGAAGTGAGACACAGTTGCAGGCTTTAGTCTGGATTTTAAACTATTCCATCACAAGCAGCTCAAGACACAAAGATGCTTTTGATGAACAGACTTCATCAACAGCTCTTTATTGAAGCAGGGCGTCCCATTGAAGACCAACAAAGTGAAAAGCAGTAAATGAAGTTTGGAGAAAGCTGTCGGCGTGAGCTGAGAGCAAAGTCTGAGCTGATCCCAGTGAGTGTGTCAGTCTGGGAACACTGCTGTGTCCTCAGTGTCTGTGACACTGGACTCAGGAGCCCTGGCTGGCCTCACAGCTCACAGCTAAGCCCCCGCCCTCCAGGTCTGCACGTCAGGCTGCTGCTCCAGCTGTAGTGGCCGTCCTTTTGCAGCACGCGGGCTCGGCTCTGCTCCCAGCCGCCGCCGCGCCGGACACCTTCAGGACACGCTCCAGTCTGACGAAGCCCTTGTTGGCCAGGCACATGGCGTGGCCTTCCTGCCAGCTCCTCTGGAGGCAGCACTGTCAGGGTTCCACTCGCCCCACTGCACCAAAAAAACACATTCAAACTGGCTCCAAACAAAAGCACCACAACAATGGACGTCCAGAAACATTGAACTCTAAGGATATTTAAGATCAGAGTGAGGCAGGCTAATCTCTGAGTAAAATGAGCTCATGACACGACTGTGGCTCTTCAGTCCAAGAGCTTCTTAGGCTCACAAGTTGTGCCTCCATCAAATACTGTGTGAGTCCAAAAGTAAAGGACCAAGAACAGAGCCCTGAGGACTCCAGAGGAATGTGTTTAAAAATAGTTTTTAAAAATTCTTAAGAAATTGGTTTAAAATAAAACAAATATGTAAATTTATAAAAAATATATATAAATATTTTTTGTATTAGTCCAAACTAGAAAAGGTCCAATCTGTAAAGATACAAAAATAGTTAAAGCAAAAACACACAAAGGGGCTTCAGAGGCTTCAAAGTCTGACTTCCTCTGGGCTCTGTAACCACTGGCAACAGAGAGGCACCACTGCTGAACCGTGACTGAAAGGTTTCAGAGAAAAGAGAAAAAGGGAAAAACCTCTCAAGACTTACGCCACAAACTGTTCACATCAACATTTTAATAAGAACCACAAGTTTGTCAACGTTCAGTTTGTCAAATGTTCTTTTATACTTTTATACAAACTCTGAGAACACTTACATCTATAGGAGACAGACCTGGTTTAGAACTGGTTTAGACCTGGTTTAGATCTGGTTTAGACCTGGTTTAGTCTGGTTTAGACCTGATTTAGACCTGGTTTAGACCTGTTTAAACCTGTTTAAATCTAGTTTAGATGTTTACCTGGTTTAGACCTGGTTGTGTCCTGGTTTTGACCTGGATTAGACTGCTATAGTCTGTTTAGACCTGGTTTAGGCCTGGATTAGACCTGGTTTAGAGCTGGTTTAGACCTGGTTTAGATCTGGATTAGACCTGGTTTAGAGCTGGTTTAGACCTGGTTTAGATCTGGTTTAGACCTGGTTTAGTCCTGGTTTAGACCTGATTTAGACCTGGTTTAGACCTGGTTTAAACCTGTTTAAATCCTAGTTTAGACCTAGTTTAGACCTGGTTTAGACCTGGTTGTGTCCTGGTTTAGACCTGGATTAGACCTGCTATAGTCCTGGTTTAGACCTGGTTTAGGCCTGGATTAGACCTGGTTTAGAGCTGGGTTAGACCTGGTTTAGATCTGGATTAGACCTGGTTTAGAGCTGGTTTAGTCCACAACTGTACAACTCTGAGTTCAGACACATCTCAGGACATAACATGTCATAAATTAACAAAAGGAAATCAAGGACAAATATAAAATTAAGAATATAAAATTCAAAAGTTGAAAACCACACAAAAATGACTTATAAGTGATAAAGTCCATAGTATTAGTAGGTTTTTGTTGTAAGACTGTGAGGAGACACTGAAGCCTTCACAGAATAAAAACACTAACAAACACCAAATATCTGCACAAACATGGAAGGTATTAGTTTGAAGTGAGTTTAGAAAACATGAAGCCACTTTGTGAGAGAAGAAGTGAAAATGACTTATTAAGCTCCAGTCTGGTTCCTCCACGAACGTGACCCACAGTGAAACAAACATTGAGTCGTCGAACAAAAACCTGACTGTTCAGAGACACTCTGACTCTGACACAGACACAACTGTCAACTCTGAGCTCAGACACAACTCAGAACACAACAGGTCATGGATTTAAAAAGAAAATGTAAAAAACCTGATATTTAGAAAATTTTTATTAAAAAAAAGTAATAATTTAGAAAAACCAGCCAAAATTACTGATAAGAAATTTTTTTCTGAAATATTACTTAAACCACACTGAAAAGAAAAAATAGAACAAAAAAGGGAATAAAAAATGAAAAACACATGAAATTGTTAATTCAATTCTGAAAATTATCAGAAAAGATAAAAAAAAAAGTCCACAAAAGATGCTTAATGACAATTTATTTTTTTATTTACATTAACATAAGACATATACTGAGTACAAATACAAAATATAATAAATTTAAATTTCCAAAAATTAAAATAGACTTAAATAAAAATAAAACTCACAGTCTTGTTTTTTTTCATTTGGAGTTGTTTTAGTTTAATTCAAAATTTTAATGTTTTTCAGATTTAAATTATTTTTTGTTCAACTGCACTTTTTTAAACATAAAGCATGTTTATAATAAATAAAAAACTGTTTTTTAAGGATCAAGAATGAATAAATAAAGGAGCATGAGCAGAGCCCTGAGGGACTCCAGGTTCAAACATTTTAATATTTCTCCTAAAAATGGAACAACAATAGCTTGTTTACTGTTTTCTACAGAAATAAAAGGACTTCTCACAGATATGATTTATATAAATTTTAAAGATATTTGTGGATCTTATTGTGATTATTATTGTGAAAGAACACTTCTGCAGGTAAAGTTGTCCCGGGCCTCAGGGTAAGGGAGCCTGAAATCTAAACCCACCTTTTGTGTAATTGGTCTTTATTGAAAAAACACTAATCTAATGATACAGATACAGGGCCCTTTAATAAAGTGTGTAAAGTCCATGTTCCTGTTGAGCCTCATTTCAATAAAGAGACACTTTGCATGAGCAGCAGCATGCCCCAGTGCTCTGGGACAGTTTATAGTCCTGAGGTGGACTCTAGGACTGGCAGCTGTCCTTCATCACACACAAGCCACAGCCCTCCTCATCACCAACATGACTTTGGTGTGTCCTCATGTGGACTGTCCTCTGCTGCTGCTTCACAGGTAAAGTCAGAGAGTCCCACTGCTGTCCTCTGTCAACATCCGTCCCTCTGAGACCAACCAGACTAAACCATCAGCTGCTTTGTGTTTGTGTCTGTGTGGTCAGAGTCCAGAGGCCAGGTCACACTCAGCCTGGAGCAGTGGCGCTGCCCGGGACACACCGCCTCCATCAGCTGTAAAACCAGTCAGAATGTGTATAACAATAACTGTTACACTGGTACCAACAGAGATGGAGAGTCTAAAGCTCCTCATATATCTTGCATCAACTCGAGTCTCAGATGTTCCCAGTCGTTTTTCAGGCAGTGGATCTGGGTCTGACTTCACTCTGACCATCAGTGGAGTTCAGGCTGAAGATTATACTGTTTATTACTGTCAGAGTTTACACTATATCAACAGTCAGTGGGTGTTCACACAGTGAAAAGACTGGTACAAAACCTCCCTCAGTCAGACTGAACAGAAACTGAACTGACTCACTTCACTGAGCTCACACTGCACATACATTAGAAAGACAAGAAATGTACCAATATTTATTTTATTTTCATAAATCCCAAACACACATTTTTTAGAAACATGACATTTTTTGTCCAAAACCATAATGAATCTTGCAAATGTTTTACATGATTTGTTCTTAAGGCTGATCAATGAAAATTCATGATTAATAGAAAAAAAAGTAAATGTTTAATTATTTACAGAATCAAAACTAAAGGAAATCTTTTTTTTTTCATTTTGTTTGTGTTTTGTTTATTTATTTTAGTTTTTTGGTCAACAACAAAAAAAGATTTCAATATTTTCCTTCTAAAAAACTTTATATTTTAATATTCACATTGACTGAAAGTGTGTAGACCGAATAAAATACTTAAAATTATTCCTGCCATTTTTTATATTATAAATGAATTATGATTATTTTAATTATTTTAAAAATCCAGTTATTTATTTAAATATATTTTAGCAATATTAATTTAAAAATTTTTAAGAAACATTTTAATATATTTTTTCAACACCTGACACCTCTCGACTCAGACCATTTCACAAACTGACCCCTCTCACTTTGAAACTTCGATCCTTTATTTTGGTTCTGAAGCTGATTTTTTAAACATTTCTGTCCCTTTAAGATTGTATTTTCTTTATCTTTTTCTAACTTCTGTTAGATATTCGATGGAATTGTTTTGTTATTTACTATAAATATAATTTCTAAGATACTAAAATCAACTGTCATTAATTGTATAAACCTTAGATTTTACAGATAATGGTTTTGATGGATCTGTATCCCGACAGTTACTGATCACTTACTGATCATCTCATCACCAGGTGGTGATCAGTTGACAGCTCCGCCCTTCTCTTCAGCCCAGTTTGTTAGAACATGGTGTTTGTTATGAACAAACTGTCACTAACTGTTCTTAGAATTCTTTGTCCAGATTATCCAGAGAGACAAGGAGACAACGTACAATTTAAAATGAATGGTCAGGTTTAATTCTTGCAAGAAGCAAAGACAAACATGTCACAAAGGAACAGGATGAAGTTGAATTTAAAAAGTCAATACATGAGATTTTATATCATCCTGTAAAGCTGTAGGAGGTGTATCTTTCACACACTCCCAGGACAAGCTCCAGCTGCAGAAGGAGTCTGTGAGTTATGTCTCACGTCTGCTTATGTATATTTCATGTTTGGATTAGCATGAAGGACACGACATGAGCAGATTTGACATGACCTGAAAAGAACGAGCAACCAGTATTTATGCAAAGGAAACTCAAAATTCTTATAACACTAACACAGAAGTCCAAGAACAGAACACCACTCAGTTTAGGTTGGGAGGATGTTCCTCCCAATCACGCTCCAGGTGTCACTGTCGCTGCCTTTGTGAGTTGAAGACAGAAGAACAAGTCCCTGGTCACTTTCCAGAACACCTCCCAGAGACTCCAAGACTCCCTAGAATTGATGTCAGAAGTGAATGTTTAGTCCTTCTATAAGAGACTTCAGTGTTAGTCAGCTGGATCCGTGTCTAAAGGCCACTGAGAGAAACCAAGTGCCCTGTGGTTGACACACACTGCAAAACACAAAAATAAACCTGACAGTATTGATCAATAATAACCACCAGTGCTGTCACTATTGAGACAGAAATATAAAGCCACAGAAGGATTGTCTTGTCGTTTGTCCTCACTCTCCAAAGTCTAAGGCTTTTTCTTTCAGTCTGCCTGACCTCATAAGGACCAGCAGTCGCCTGTAAATAACCTAAAAGTCTGACTGAAATGAGCTGGAAGAGCAGTTAATGTTAAAAAAAGTCTTTCCCTATAACCTTGACCTGGTGAAGCTCTGCCAAACATAACCACAACAGTTCTTTATGCATCATTTATTCAACAGTTTCTTTTCTCAATCTGGTCTTTCCTGAACTGAGTCCTGCTGATGGTTCATGTTCAGAGTTTCTCCTAAAGTCAGGTCTCAAGAGGATTTACTGAAACCTTTTCTGATGTAAATGTTTTATTCTGAGCCACTTTGCATGAGCAGCAGCATGCCCCAGTGCTCTGGGACAGTTTATAGTCCTGAGAGGTGGACTCTGGAGGACTGGCAGCTGTCCTTCATCACAACACAAGCCACAGCCCTCCTCATCACCAACATGACTTTGGTGTGCGTCCTCATGTGGACTGTCCTCTGCTGCTGCTTCACAGGTAAAGTCCAGAGAGTCCCACTGCTGTCCTCTGTCAACATCCGTCCCTCTGAGACCAACCAGACTAAACCATCAGCTGCTTTGTGTTTGTGTCTCTGTGTGGTCAGAGTCCAGAGGCCAGGTCACAGTGACTCAGCCTGGAGCAG
Organism: Neodontobutis hainanensis; assembly: GCA_024349245.1. NCBI lineage: Eukaryota > Metazoa > Chordata > Actinopteri > Gobiiformes > Odontobutidae > Neodontobutis > Neodontobutis hainanensis. The sequence continues at coordinate 1,962,897 of JALDNG010000114.1, forward strand.
TGAGCACTGCCCCGGGACACACCGCCTCCATCAGCTGTAAAACCAGTCAGAATGTGTATTATCATTCTAACCATGGTCACTATTTACACTGGTACCAACAGAGAGATGGAGAGAGTCCTAAAGCTCTCATATATAGAGCAACAACTCGAGTCTCAGATGTTCCCAGTCGTTTTTCAGGCAGTGGATCTGGGTCTGACTTCACTCTGACCATCAGTGGAGTTCAGGCTGAAGATTATACTGTTTATTACTGTCAGAGTTTACACTATATCAACAGTCAGGCTGTGTTTACACAGTGAAAAAGACTGGTACAAAAACCTCCCTCAGTCAGACTGAACAGAAACTGAACTGACTCACTTCACTGAGCTCACACTGCACACACTTACACTACATTAGAAAGACAAGACAATGTTAAAGAATTTATTTATATTTATAATTGTAATAAATAAACCCTTTGTCTTTGTTTTTTTATTAATAATATTAAATAATGTTGTCTACATTATTAGGAGTTACTGTGTCTCTCTGTCTCTAAAGTCCATTTGGTCTCACACATGTTTATTTATTTTATTATAATCCATGTTTCTTACAGTTCTATAGATACTCAGACAGATACAAACTGGACTTTTATTCATTTTCTCACTGTCTTTGAAAAAAGTAGAGCAGCCACAAACAGCATTAACTCAAAGAGTTTTGCAGAATCAAGACATCAGTATTTAAACAAACAGAGCAGAAACATTAATTATTAGCTTAATAAATGTATTAAAAATTTTTCACCACAAATAATGACCGACAACAATTTTCTTAAATAAACAGAGATGAACTTTTTCTCTTTTGTTTTTCCTGAAGTTTTCTTTTGTTTTTATTTTCTCTTATTTTTTTCAAAAAAGCCTGAACAATGTCTTGACATGAACAGGTTTCTCATCAGTGAGATTAAATAAGTTCATAAGATGTGATCTTTATTTTAGAGACTTTCTGTAAAAATGACAAACATGGCACAAGACGGTTCATTTTTAAAAACTTAAAAGTGAACAAATTGAAGGTGAACATGTTTTCTTTCTCCTGAGTCGACTCTGGTCTGTGTTTCCGACGTTCCGCTTTGTGTGGCAGCATTTTCAGCTCAAATCACAAAAACTGAGGTTTTGTCTGAATGTTTCAGAGGAAAGCACAAACTTCTCAGTGAGCCTCACAGCAGAGAGCACATTATTAACACTGTCAGAAGGACATGTAATATCATAATATAAAAAGAAAGTGATGCAGGCCTTGGACACAAACATTAGTGAAGAGTTACTTTTGACAAACTACAGTCAGAATAAGAACAAACCAAAAGGCTTTTTCAAATGAGTGTAAACTGTGAAAGTTCAATGTTTTCAGTCATCAAGAAGAAAACTGAGTCCTGTGTTTACGTCAGCTGTCAAATGTTCTTTTAAAGATCAAATGTTGAATCACATTAAATCTTTCTTTTTCCATCTTTCTTTGTCCCACATGTGGCTGGTTCTGATCTGGTCACAATAATCTGTGTCCATATCCCTCTTCAGTAAATCTCACCAACTGAACCTCTACAAGGTCACATTTTCAGGTTTGTTCTGCTCATGTAATGCCACAGAGTCCAAACTGTTTACAAGATCTTTATATGACTATAAGGCTTCTGCATTAAGACAGCTGTTAAATGAACCATTAAATATTAAATACATAAAGCAGCCTGTAACTCTCTGACACTGTTCCAATAAAGACTCAATGTTCCTCATTTATTTGTGCTTTAATTAAACTCTAATAAGAATATGTCTGAAGTGACTTTGAGCTTGAGGCAGGTTCACTCTGGACAATCATCAGTTCATATTCAAGCACATATTTGCAGTGTTTAATGAGTTTGTGAAAAGAAGTGAGACACAGTTTACTGCAGGCTTTAGTCTGGATTTATTGAAACTATTCCATCACAAGCAGCTCAAGACACAAAGATGCTTTTGATGAACAGACTTCATGAACAGCTCTTTATTGAAGCAGGACGTCCCAATTGAAGGCGAACAAAGTGAAAAGCAGTAAATGAAGTTTGGAGAAAGCTGTCGAGGCGTGAGCTGAGAGCAAAGTCTGAGCTGATCCCAGTGAGTGTGTCAGTCCTGGGAACACTGCTGTGTCCTCAGTGTCTGTGACACTGGACTCTGGGAGCCCTGGCTGGCCTCACAGCTCACAGCTAAGCCCCCGCCCTCCACCGGTCTGCAGGAGCGTCAGGCTGCTGCTCAGCTGTAGTGGCCGTCCTTTGCAGCAGCGAGGCTCGGCTCTGCTCCCAGCCGCCGCGCGGACACCTTCCAGGACACGCTCCAGTCTGACGGGAAGCCCTTGTTGGCCAGGCACATGAGCGTGGCCTTCCTGGGCCAGCTCCTCTGGAGGCAGCACTGTCAGGTGGGCTCCACTCGACTGCACCAAAAGAACAAACACATTCAAACTGGCTCCAAACAAAAGCACCACAACAATGGAACGTCCCAGAAACATTGAACTCTAAGGATATTTAAGATCAGAGTGAGGCACTAATCTCTGAGTAAAATGAGCTCATGACACGACTGTGGCTCTTCAGTCCAAGACCTTCTTAAGAGGCTCACAAGTTGTGCCTCCATCAAATACTGTGTGAGTCCAAAAGTAAAGGACCAAGAACAGAGCCCTGAGGACTCCCAGAGGAATGTTTCAAAAATATTTTTTTAAATATTAAAGAAATTATTTAAAATAATACAAATATGTAAATTTATAAAAAAAAAGTATATAAATATTTTTTTGTATTAGTCCAAACTAAAAGGCCAAACTGTAAAAATATGAAAATAGTTAAAGTGCAAAAACACACAAAGCGGCTTCAGAGGCTTCAAAGTCTGACTTCCTCTGGGCTCTGTAACCACGGCAACAGAGAGGCACCACTGCTGAACCGTGGCGACAGAAAGGTTTCAGAGAAAAGAGAAAAAGGAAAAACCTCTCAAGACTTAGCACAAACTGTTCACATCAACATTTTAATAAGAACCACAAGTTTGTCCAAAGTTCAGTTTGAAAAATGTTCTTTTCTACTTTTTTACAAACTCTGAGAAGGGCACTTACATCTATAGGAGACAGACCTGGTTTAGACCTGGTTTAGTCCTGGATTAGTTCTGGTTTAGACCTGATTTAGACATGGTTTAGACCTGGTTTAGACCTTGATTAGACCTGGTATAGTCCTGGTTTAGACCTGGTTTAGACCTGGTTTAGACCTTGTTTAAACCTGGTTTAGACCTGGTTTAGACCTGGTTTAGAGCTGGTTTAGTCCTGGTTTAGACCTGGTTTTGAACTGGTTTAGTCTTTTTTAGACCTGGTTTAGACCTGGTTTAGACTTGGTTTAGTCTGGTTTAGTCTGGTTTATAAAACAGTGATAAAGTCCATAGTATTAGTAGGTTTTCATTGTAAGAGAGTGAACTGTGAGGAGACACTGAAGCCTTCACAGAATAAAAACACTAACAAACACCAAATATCTGCACAAACATGGAAGGTATTAGTTTATGAAGTGAGTTTAGAAGAAAACATGAAGCCACTTTGTGAGAGAAGAAGTGAAAATGACTTACAGTTAAGCTCCAGTCTGGTTCCTCCACCGAACGTGTACCACAGTGAAACAAACTCATTGAGTCGTCGAACAAAAACCTGAGGCTGTTCAGACACACGGCTCTGACTCTGACACAGACACAACTGTCCAACTCTGAGCTCAGACACAACTCAGGACACAACAGCTCATGGAATTAAAAAAGAAAATGTAAGAAAAAAAAATCTGGAAAATAAACTGATAAAATATATTATTTACCAAACAACCCTAAAATAAAAAAAGAATAAAAAATTTAACAAATTACACAAAAACACTGAAAAATGAAATTTGAAAATGATTTGAAATGAATGAAATGTGAAAATCAACATAAAATATACATAAGACTACAAAACTGTCTAATGACATTTTTTTTTCTTTACATTAAATTTAGAAATAATCACAAAGCCAAATTTTTGATTGGGAAAAAAAAGGTTAAATGACAAAAGACAAATAGTAAGCAAAAATACTAAATGTAATGAACCTAAATGTCCAATAATGAGAACAGACTTATATAAAAATAAAACACAACAGGCTCGTTATTTTCTTTCTCATTTGGAGCTGGTTTAGTTGAATTTAAAGTTTTAATGTTTTTACAGATTTAAATAATTATTAGTTTTAATTCTACTTTTAATATATAAAGCAGGTCTATAAAAAATTAAAAGCTGGTTGTTTATGGTTAATGAATGAAAGAATATAGGAGCTGGACCAGAGCCTTGAGGAACTCCAGGTGAAACATTTTAATTTTTTTTTTATAAAAATGAAGACACAATAGTTTATTAACTGTTTTCTACAGAAATAAAAGCACTTCTCACGAATATGATTTATAGATATATTAGAGATATTTATGGATATTTTTTTTATGCTGATGGATCCATAAAAGGAGCTGCTGCTCAGAGCTCCATCTTCCTGTTGGAGCCTCATTTCCATAGAGAGACACTTTGCATGAGCAGCAGCATGCCCCAGTGCTCTGGGACAGTTTATAGTCCTGAGAGGTGGACTCTGGAGGACTGGCAGCTGTCCTTCATCACAACACAAGCCACAGAAGCCCTCCTCATCACCAACATGACTTTGGTGTGCGTCCTCATGTGGACTGTCCTCTGCTGCTGCTTCACAGGTAAAGTCCAGAGAGTCCCACTGCTGTCCTCTGTCAACATCCGTCCCTCTGAGACCAACCAGACTAAACCATCAGCTGCTTTGTGTTTGTGTCTCTGTGTGGTCAGAGTCCAGAGGCCAGGTCACAGTGACTCAGCCTGGAGCAGTGAGCGCTGCCCCGGGACACACCGCCTCCATCAGCTGTAAAACCAGTCAGAATGTGTATTATCATTCTAGCTATGGTCACTATTTACACTGGTACCAACAGAGAGATGGAGAGAGTCCTAAAGCTCTCATAAAGTTTGCATCATCTCGAGTCTCAGATGTTCCCAGTCGTTTTTCAGGCAGTGGATCTGGGTCTGACTTCACTCTGACCATCAGTGGAGTTCAGGCTGAAGATTATACTGTTTATTACTGTCAGAGTTTTCACTCGATCAACAGTCAGAGAGTGTTCACACAGTGAAAAAGACTGGTACAAAAACCTCCCTCAGTCAGACTGAACAGAAACTGAACTGACTCACTTCACTGAGCTCACACTGCACATACTTACACTACATTAGAAAGACAGGAAAATGTGGAAGAATTCATTTATATTTAATAGTATTTAATGTGAAAATTAACCCTTAGTATTTGTGAGTTCATTAACAATTTTAGTCAATAATATTGTTCACATTATTAGTTTAGCTACAGAAGGTATACAGTTTAGTCGGATAAATAGAGTTGTATCTGGAAGAACATCTTAACAACAACAAAACTTTGCCAAATCCAATATGAGAATCACTAACATTAATTACACTGAATTGGTTTGGCCCGGGTTAACATCGACCTCCATCGATGCCGTTGACCTACAGGGCACTGCTGGAGACTACGACTGTCGGTCACAGAGGAGGAAGGCGTGTCCTTAGACAGAGAGAGAATAGGAAAGGAAGGTTAGTACTGAAAGTAGGGACTCTAAATGTCAGTACAATGACAGGTAAAGGTAGAGAGGTGGTTGATATGATGCAGAGGAGGAAAGTCCAGGAGACCAGGTGGAAAGTGAGCAAGGCTAGAATCATTGGAGCAGGGTTTAAACTGTTCTATCCTGGTGTGGACAGGAAGAGAAATGGAGAGTGATCCTGAAGGAAATGTTTGTGAAGAATGTTGTGGAGGTAAAGAGAGTGTCAGGTTGATGAGTCTGAAGCTGGAAACTGAAGGTGTGATGTTAAATGTTGTTAGTACTTATGCTCTGTAAGCAAGTTGTGAACAAGAGAAAGACAGATTCTGGAGTGAGTTTGAGGAAGTGATGCAGAGTGTTCCCAGAGCTGAGGGAGAGGTGACAGATGCAGACTTTAATGGACATGTTGGTGAAGGAAATAGTGGTGATGAGGAAGGGATGGGCAGGACTTTAGGAAAGGAAGCCAGAAGGACAGAGGTTGGTAGACTTTGCTGAAAGTCTGGAGATGGTGAACACGTATGTTCAGAAGAGGCAGGAACACAGGGGACATATAAGAGTGGTAGCAGGAGCACACAGGTGGACTATATCTAATGTAGATGTTGTAATCTGCTGGAGATTAGTGATTGCAAAGCAGTGTTAGGAGAGAGTGTAGTTAAACAGCAGAGGATGGTGGTGTGTAAGAAGACTCTGGTGCTGATGAAGATAAAGAGAGCAAAGGCAGAGCAGAAGACAAAGTGGTGGAAGTTGGAAAAGAAAGAGTGTTGTGTGGTTTTCAGGAGAAGTTGAGACAGGTTTTAGAAGCTTCCAAATGACTGGACTATTACAGCCAAGGTGCTCAGAGAGACAGGTAGGAATGTGCTACTTGTGTCATCTGGAAGAAGGAAAATGACAAGGAGACTTGGTGGAATGAGGAAGTTTATGAGAGTATTCAGAGGAAGAGGTTAGTTTGGACGAAGTTAGACAGTGAGAGGACTGAGGAAAGGAGACTATATAGGGAGATGCAGCAGGAGCATCTGGAGGCTTTTTCTTTCAGTCTGCCTGACCTCATAAGGACCAGCAGAGGTCGCCTGTAAATAACCTAAAAGTCTGACTGAAATGAGCTGGAAGAGCAGTTAATGTTAAAAAAGTATTTCCCTTTAACATTTGACCTGCTGAAGCTCTGCCTAAACATAACCACAACAGTTCTTTATGCATCATTTATTCAACAGTTTCTTTTCTCATAAACCTCTGGTCTTTCCCTGAACTGAGTCCTGCTGATGGTTCATGTTCAGAGTTTCTCCTAAAGTCAGGTCTCAGGAGGATTTACTGAAACCTTTTCTGATGTAAATGTTTTATTCTGAGCCACTTTGCATGAGCAGCAGCATGCCCCAGTGCTCTGGGACAGTTTATAGTCCTGAGAGGTGGACTCTGGAGGACTGGCAGCTGTCCTTCATCACAACACAAGCCACAGAAGCCCTCCTCATCACCAACATGACTTTGGTGTGCGTCCTCATGTGGACTGTCCTCTGCTGCTGCTTCACAGGTAAAGTCCAGAGAGTCCCACTGCTGTCCTCTGTCAACATCCGTCCCTCTGAGACCAACCAGACTAAACCATCAGCTGCTTTGTGTTTGTGTCTCTGTGTGGTCAGAGTCCAGAGGCCAGGTCACAGTGACTCAGCCTGGAGCAGTGAGCGCTGCCCCGGGACACACCGCCTCCATCAGGTGTAAAACCAGTCAGAATGTGTATAACCAGAACTATTTACACTGGTACCAACAGAGAGATGGAGAGAGTCCTAAAGCTCTCATAAAATATGCATCAACTCGAGTCTCAGATGTTCCCAGTCGTTTTTCAGGCAGTGGATCTGGGTCTGACTTCACTCTGACCATCAGTGGAGTTCAGGCTGAAGATTATACTGTTTATTACTGTCAGAGTTTTCACTATATCAACAGTCAGTATGTGTTCACACAGTGAAAAAGACTGGTACAAAAACCTCCCTCAGTCAGCCTGAACAAAAACTGAACTGACTCACACTGCACACACTTACACTACATTAGAAAGACAAGAAATGTCATTTTTGTAAAACTAAAAATAAATTGATTTGAAACCCAGTATTATTATTGAAATTTTTAATTATGGTTTTTCTGTGAAAATAAAATGTATATTTAATGTAAAGATGAAGAATTGTATTATATTAAACTATTATTCATTAATACCAATAAACAAATTAACAAAAGGAAATCTCAAATTTAGAAAATGTTACACATAATATTGTTTTAAATGTGGAATATACATTTAAAGAAATCAGAAAACTTTTATTTATTTATTATTATTATACGAAGCATTATAAAAAAAGAAAATGGCAAAAAAAAAATTTAATTTCTTTATCAAGAAAACAAGGAAACATTTAACAAAAGTCAGATACAAACAAACATTCATGTTTAGTTTAACCATTTATATTTATCTCTTAATGTTTTGTTGGCTTTGATTTGTTTTTTATTTAAAAATAAGCTGTTTCAGCTGTTTTATACTAAACAAGATCCATAAATGTTAGAGTCTGTGCTTTACAAAATAATTCATTGGTGTGGTCCAAATCTCCAGCATGATTTATGATCCTAATGGCTCTTTTTTGTGGAGAACATATTGTCTTTAGAGTGCTCTTATAAGTGTTGTCCCAGACTTCTACAGTCATTCAAATAAAGAAACACAAGAGCATTGTACACAGTGTTTTCTGATTGAACACATATCTGCATTTAGCTCAAAGAACAATGCTCCTGGACATTTTCCTGCAGAGATCCTTCATATGAGGCTTCAGCTCAGTTTGTCGACAACAATTATTCCAAAAACATATTACAAGACTTTATCGAGAGGATTGAGGAGGTTTGAGGTGGGACAGTAGAAAGCCTCTGCAGCTGATGACTCTGTGTGTTTGCATATGTGTGCTGCCTCTCTGCTCCAGCCGTTAAGAGCCCAGTGCTGCTCAGTGTCTGTCCAGGCCGTTCAGAGCCACTCCCACCAACAACACAATCAGGATGTCCCTGATGTTTGCTGCTGGCCGCCCTGGGGCTCCTGTTCAGGTGAGGCTCTCTTCTGGGGCCACTTTACTTCATTTAGCTCTGTCTGTGATGTTAGAGCGCTCTTCAGTTCATTTTGGGACCAGTGCTTTTTAGATCCACACAAATCCTGCTTTATGTGAACTCTACAATGTTACAGCAGAGTTTTGGGACAGACTGTGCAATAGATGTGTCCAGGACAGTCATCGACAAATAGACCATCATATGAACAAATGAATGAAAATGAATAACTCTTCTTCTGCTGCTGTTTTTCAGGTTCTTCAGGAGATATTACCCTGACTCAGACTCCTAAAGCTACGTCTGTGGATCAGGGACAGACTGTTTCCATCAGATGTCAGTCCAGTTCAGCTATAACTAATGATCTTGCCTGGTATCTTCAAAAAGGCACAAAATCTCCAAAGCTTCTGATTTATGAGGCAACAGACCGTCACTCTGGTGTTTCAAGTCGTTTTACTGGAAGTGGTTATGATCGTGACTTCACTCTGACCATCAGTGGATTTAATGCTGAAGACACAGGAGTTTATTACTGTCAACAGTATAACAGCTTCCCGTTCACACAGTGAAAAAGACTGGTACAAAAACCTCCCTCAGTCAGACTGAACAGAAACTGAACTGACTCCTGCAGCTGTTCACACTGATACACTTCACTGAGTTTGCTCCAAAAACTAAGTTTCACAGTGTCTTTAGAAAAATGTCTGGTGATGATTGTCTTTTGTGTTTGAGACTAAACACATACACTGACTACAACAAGTATTTACAGACGTTTGAAACTTCTCAGTTTTGTCCTAAACTAAATGTCTCCAGTTTAAGTGTTGAGCCCTAAAGACTCTCAGTGAAATGAATAAGCATTTGCTTCTGTTAAAGAAAGACCTCAAAAGCCTGACCCTGACATTTCTTCCTGAGAGTCACAGTTGGACCTGATGAGTCTGTGTGGACAGTGGGAGGACGTCAGACCCAGAGAATATGTTTAGGACTTCACAGAAAAGGCCAGGGCTGAACTGGGGATGGATCCCACAAACACTAGTGTTTAGTGTTTGTCCGTGTCCTCATGACTCTGAGCCTGCCAGAGGGGAGGGGCTTAAAGTAACACTGTCCAGGGTGTGTGAGGTCAGACCTGATCTTATTGGCTCTGTTTCTCAGTTATTTTTAGGGATGGAAGAGGGGCCCTGATGATCCTTTCTGCAGTTTTAGTCTTTGACTGCAGGTCTTTCTTTTCGTCCGAAGAGCAGCTCCGAACACAGCACAGAACACTTTCTGTTGAGGTCTGATAAAAATGAACGAGGAGCTTCTGCAGGAGCCCAATTCTTCTCAGGGTTCAGAGGAAAAAGAGCCTCTGCTGGGCCTTCTTCACTAGAACACCTGGTGTCCACTCTCCACGTCAGGTCTTCAGGTAGATGAACACCGAGGTATCTGCAGCTCCACACCTGCTCCACCTCTTCTCCATCAGTTTCAGAATAGCATGCATTATGTTCTTGTGTTTTCTGAAATCAAGGACCAGACGACTTTATAAATCCCACCAGGGTCAATTCATTTGAGCAGCTCGTACGACAACAAACAGTCACAAGAGCACTAAGCACAAAACACTGAACAAATATAAGAAATATTAAATATAAAACATAAAAAGAGACACCTGAGAATTTAAAAGACAAAGAGCTGTTGGGATAAAAGAAATGTAAAGATGTGTTTTACAATCTGGTCAAACAAAGTCCTTTAAGTCCCTCTGCTGCTCCTGTGGATTTAGAACAGATTTGAACTACATTATTAAGACTGTTCTTGTCTTTGAGTGTCGGGTTAATAAACCAACAGACACAAGAAAAACACAGGAGGCTCTCAAGAACAGACGGAGAAACAGGACAGTTTAAGGACAGTTCTTTGTTGTCGACAGCTGCAGGGTTCATCAGATTTATGTGGATCATCTTTTATAAGACGTAACTATTTCCACTCTCTTTTTACGAATGATGCTCTCTGTAGCTGATTTGATGTCTCAAATCAAAGATCAGTTTTGTATTAAAATAAAAAGAAGAGGAGATAAGACACACCCTTGTGATGAACCAGTGGACAGACAGTTTTAATTAGAAAGTCTAAGATCCATAAATCCAGGTGGTGAGGCAGTTTAAATTCACTAAACAGTCTCAGAGTCAGAAAGTTATTGTATTAAATATTATCTTGAGTTCCCCTATTGGCAAATTGCAATGGGTCGTTTAATTTAACTTTATCTTTACACTGCTTTTTTGGTTTCTACTTACTGAGATCCTTCCTACTATTCTTCTTTTTCTGACTGTTACCTAAATAAAATATATTTTTCTTATTTATCACATGTTTCAGGGCTTTAGTCTCCGATGCTCTTTTTGTAGTTTTCCAGGGGATATTACCATCTACTTTGAATCCGAGCACAAATTCTGTTCAATCAAAACATGCTTAAAGTGTGGCAATACAGTCAGCTGTCCAGGTTTTTACTGACTTTGTAGCTTATTTTTTTGACAGAAAGACATATTTCGGGAGAAGTGGAACAGAGCTGTGATACGACGCTCCAAAGGAAGCCTTGGAAGTGATCTAAAAGCACCAGAAACAGATCCACAGCAAAATATTATCATTTCTCATTGTAGTTGTACAGGATACACACTGTTCATATGTTTTCAAAGTCTGATCAATCCAACAATGTTTAAAATCTCCAAAAAATGTATTTAGAACTCTATCATTTTAACCAGCTCAAGGCTCATTTGCATATTGTGTTTTATTCTGAGCCACTTTGCATGAGCAGCAGCATGCCCCAGTGCTCTGGGACAGTTTATAGTCCTGAGAGGTGGACTCTGGAGGACTGGCAGCTGTCCTTCATCACAACACAAGCCACAGAAGCCCTCCTCATCACCAACATGACTTTGGTGTGCGTCCTCATGTGGACTGTCCTCTGCTGCTGCTTCACAGGTAAAGTCCAGAGAGTCCCACTGCTGTCCTCTGTCAACATCCGTCCCTCTGAGACCAACCAAACTAAACCATCAGCTGCTTTGTGTTTGTGTCTCTGTGTGGTCAGAGTCCAGAGGCCAGGTCACAGTGACTCAGCCTGGAGCAGTGAGCGCTGCCCCGGGACACACCGCCTCCATCAGCTGTAAAACCAGTCAGAATGTGTATTATGAGTCTAGCTATGGCCACGGTTTACACTGGTACCAACAGAGAGATGGAGAGAGTCCTAAAGCTCTCATATATAGAGCAACAAATCGAGTCTCAGATGTTCCCAGTCGTTTTTCAGGCAGTGGATCTGGGTCTGACTTCACTCTGACCATCAGTGGAGTTCAGGCTGAAGATGCAGCTGTTTATTACTGTCAGAGTTTACACTCGATCAACAGTCAGGCTGTGTTCACACAGTGAAAAAGACTGGTACAAAAACCTCCCTCAGTCAGACTGAACAGAAACTGAACTGACTCACTTCACTGAGCTCACACTGCACACACTTACACTACATTAGAAAGACACGAAATGTACCAATATTTATTTTAGAACTAGCATTTTAAAATACTTTTTGTAAAATTATGAATTATTTGATCGAAACCTAGCATTAATATGACATTTTTTTATTATGTTTTTTCATTGGCTTAACAATAAAAATATATTTTCAGAAAAAAGAAAATAATATTATTATATCATTATTATTTTTTATTATGACTCCTAGAAAAAAATTAATAAATTGACAAAAATAAATCTCAAATTAATCAAATATTACACATGAACAAGGTTTTAAATGTTGAAAATTTATTTTTAAACAATAGCAACCTTTTATTTATTTATTATTATTTTGTTCAAACACAATTGTGCTCAAGACGGAGCATATTTGAAACAAACAAACAAAAACAACCAAAAACAAAATGCATGACTACATCCCCTTTTTTTAAGAAAACAAGGAAACATTCAACAAATGTCAGATTTACATTTAAGAATGTTCCAACATTTTGGGATAAAGTCAAATGTTGTATCTATCTCTCTTTTTAATGTTACTCCTTTACACACATCTACAAACCTTTCCACAAAATGAACTTATACTTCTCCTAAATATAGGCCTCGAATCTTGAAACTGGCCGAGAGAATATGTTCATGAGTTCACATGAAAGAACAGGACTGAACTGTGAGGACAGTCTTAAAGGAGGACTTTAGAGACGACTCGTTATTTTTTTATGTTCAAGATTACAAACTGAAAAGCTGAAAGGCCTCAGTGAAGAGTTAGTTTTCTGTGAAAAAAAAACTCTAAATTTAAATGGCCTTTTTCCTCTTTATAGTAAAAACATGAAGCATCAACAGAAAAAATATATATATTCTTAATGTCAGCAGTGTTACAGATTTACAGTAGATTATAATCAAGCAAAGTCAGTTTAAATGAGGATAATATATTTTCAGTTCATCTTAACAAAACACAAACAGAAGAGATCATGTGTCTTCATTATTTAATAAAAAAAACACAGAGACAGAGTTTACTGCAGGCTTTAGTCTGGATTTATTGAAACTATTCCATCACAAGCAGCTCAAGACACAAAGATGCTTTTGATGAACAGACTTTATGAACAGCTCTTTATTGAAGCAGGACGTCCCAATTGAAGATGAACAAAGTGAAAAGCAGTAAATGAAGTTTGGAGAAAGCTGTCGAGGCGTGAGCTGAGAGCAAAGTCTGAGCTGATCCCAGTGAGTGTGTCAGTCCTGGGAACACTGCTGTGTCCTCAGTGTCTGTGACACTGGACTCTGGGAGCCCTGGCTGGCCTCACAGCTCACAGCTAAGCCCCCCGCCCTCCACCGGTCTGCAGGGAGCGTCAGGCTGCTGCTCCAGCTGTAGTGGCCGTCCTTTTGCAGCACCGCGGGGCTCCGGCTCTGCTCCCAGCCGCCGCCGCCGCCGGACACCTTCCAGGACACGCTCCAGTCTGACGGGAAGCCCTTGTTGGCCAGGCACATGAGCGTGGCCTTCCCCTGGGCCAGCTCCTCTCTGGAGGGGGGCAGCACTGTCAGGGTGGGCTCCACTCGCCCCACTGCACCAAAAGAACAAACACATTCAAACTGGCTCCAAACAAAAGCACCACAACAATGGAACGTCCCAGAAACATTGAACTCTAAGGATATTTAAGATCAGAGTGAGACGAGCTAATCTCTGAGTAAAATGAGCTCATGACACGACTGTGGCTCTTCAGTCCAAGAGCTTCTTAAGTTGTGCCTCCATCAAATACTGTGTGAGTCCAAAAGTAAAGGACCAAGAACAGAGCCCTGAGGGACTCCCAGAGGAATGTGTTTCAAAAAGACCAGTTTAAGAGTCGCTGAAAAAAGAGAACATTTTAACAAAGAATTAAATCCTCTGCAAATGGACTTTAGAGAAAAAAAACATCTACATCAACAAATATACTGTAAACGCAAAAAAATAAATAATAAAAAAACATTAAAAAAATACACAAAAAATGTAAAATGTCATCAAAATTACATTGAATTATTTATTATTTTATTTTTGAATTATTAATTATTATTTTAAGACATTGGTTTAAAAAAATATTACAAATAACTAAATTTTTAATAAAGTATATCTATATATTTTATATGATGGCCAAATAATAAAAAAGGTCCAATCTGTAAAGATACAAAAATAGTTAAAGAGACAAAAACACACAAAGGGCCTTCAGAGGCTTCAAAGTCTGACTTCCTCTGGGCTCTGTAACCACGGCAACAGAGAGGCACCACTGCTGAACCGTGACGACAGAAAGGTTTCAGAGCTAAAGAGAAAAAGGGAAAAACCTCTCAAGACTTAACGCCACAAACTGTTCACATCAACATTTTGATAAGAACCACAAGTTTGTTCAAAGTTTAGTTTGAAAAATGTTCTTTTATACTTTTTACAAACTCTAAGAAGGACACTTACATCTATAGGAGACAGACCTGGTTTAGACCTGGTTTAGACCTGGTTTAGACCTGGTTTAGACCTGCTTTAGACCTGGTTTAGACCTGCTTTAGACCTGGTTTAGACCTGGTTTTGAACTGGTTTAGTCTGGTTTAGACCTGGTTTAGTCCACAACTGTACAACTCTGAGTTCAGACACATCTCAGGACATAACATGTCATAAATTAACAAAAGGAAATGAAGGACAAATATAAAATTAAGATTATAAAATTAAAAAAAAGAAAAAAAAATTAAAACCACACAAAAATGACTTATAAGTGATAAAGTCCATAGTATTAGTGGGTTTTCATTGTAAGAGAGTGAACTGTGAGGAGACACTGAAGCCTTCACAGAATAAAAACACTAACAAACACCAAATATCTGCACAAACATGGAAGGTATTAGTTTATGAAGTGAGTTTCGAAGAAAACATGAAGCCACTTTGTGAGAGAAAAAGTGAAAATGACTTACAGTTAAGCTCCAGTCTGGTTCCTCCACCGAACGTGACCCACAGTGAAACAAACTCATTGAGTCGTCGAACAAAAACCTGAGGCTGTTCAGAGACACGGCTCTGACTCTGATACAGACACAACTGTCCAATTCTGAGCTCAGACACAACTCAGGAAACAACAGGTCATGGAAATAAAAAAAAATAAATAATGAAAAATATAAAATTAAGATAATGAAATTGAAAAAAAAAAATCAGAAAACCACCCAAAAATTAGTTTGAAGACAATATATGAACAAAATTAAGTAAAAATTTTAAAAATAATAAAAAACAGGAATTGATAAATAAATACAAACTAATATAAATATAAAACAAAACAAATATATGTCCCCAAAAAATATGTTTAAAATTGCAACAATATTTTAAAAACAGAAAATACAATGTTAGAAACTTGAATAAAATCCTAAAAAATAAATTGAAAATCCTTTAAAAAGTAACACTTAAAAATACCTAAAATGTTTCCATCCATCCATCCATCTTCTACCGCTTATCCGGGGCCGGGTCGCGGGGGCAGCAGTCTAAGCAGAGAAGCCCAGACTTCCCTCTCCCCAGACACTTCCTCCAGCTCTTCCGGGGGGATACCGAGGCGTTCCCAGGCCAGCCGAGAGACATAGTCCCTCCAGCGTGTCCTAGGTCTTCCCCGAGGTCTCCTCCCGGTGGGAAATGCCCGGAACACCTCCCTAGGGAGGCGTCCGGGAGGCATCCGAAACAGATGCCCGAGCCACCTCAGCTGGCTCCTCTCGATGTGGAGGAGCAGCGGCTCTACTTTGAGCTCCTCCCGAGTGACCGAGCTCCTCACCCTATCTCTAAGGGAGCGGCCTGCCACTCTGCGGAGAAAGCTCATTTCGGCCGCCTGTATCTGGGATCTTGTTCTTTCGGTCATGACCCAAAGCTCATGACCATAGGTGAGAGTAGGAACGTAGATCGACTGGTAAATCGAGAGCTTTGCCTTACAGCTCAGCTCCTTCTTCACCACGACAGACCGGTACATCGACCGCATTACTGCAGAAGCTGCACCGATCCCTCTGTCAATCTCACGCTCCTTCCTTCCCTCACTCGTGAACAAGACCCTGAGATACTTAAACTCCTCCACTTGAGGCAGGAGCTCTCCACCAACCTGGAGGGGGCAAGCCACCCTTTTCCGACTGAGAACCATGGTCTCAGACTTGGAGGTGCTGATCCTCATCCCAGCCGCTTCACACTCGGCTGCAAACCGCCCCAGTGAACATTGAAGGTCCTGGCTTGATGGAGCCAACAGGACAACATCATCTGCAAAAAGCAGAGATGAAATCCTGTGGTCCCCAAACCAGACTCCCTCCGGCCCCTGGCTGCGCCTAGAAATCCTGTCCATAAAGATAATGAACAGGACCGGTGACAAAGGGCAGCCCTGCCGGAGTCCAACATTCACCGGGAACAGGTCTGACTTACTGCCGGCAATGCGAACCAAGCTCCTGCTCCGGTCGTACAGGGACCGGATAGCCCTTAGCAAAGGACCCCGGACCCCATACTCCCAGAGCACCCCCCACAGGGCACCACGAGGGACACAGTCGAATACCTTCTCCAGATCCACAAAGCACATGTGGACTGGTTGGGCAAACTCCCATAATCCCTCCAGCACCCTGGAGAGGGTATAGAGCTGGTCCAGTGTTCCACGACCGGGACGAAAACCGCATTGTTCCTCCTGGATCTGAGGTTCGACTATCGGCCGCATTCTCCTCTCCAGTACCCTGGCATAGACTTTCCCGGGGAGGCTGAGGAGTGTGATCCCTCTGTAGTTGGAACACACCCTCCGGTCCCCCTTCTTAAAAAGAGGGACCACCACCCCGGTCTGCCAGTCCAGAGGTACTGTCCCCGACCGCCACGCGATGTTGCAGAGGCGTGTCAACCAAGACAGCCCCACAACATCCAGAGACTTGAGGTACTCAGGGCGTAACTCATCAACCCCCGGTGCCTTGCCACCGAGGAGCTTCCCAACTACCTCAGTGACTTCAGCCTGAGTGATGGACGAGTCCACCTCCGAGCCCTCGGCCTCTGCTTCCTCACTGGAAGACGTGTCGGTGGGGTTGAGGAGATCCTCGAAGTATTCCTTCCACCGTCCAACAATATCCCCAGTTGAGGTCAGCAGATTTCCACCTCCACTGTAAACAGTGTTGGCAGGGCACTGCTTCCCCCTCCTGAGGCGTCGGACGGTTTGCCAGAATTTCTTCGAGGCCGACCGATAGTCTTTTTCCATGGCCTCACCGAACTCCTCCCAGACCCGAGTTTTTGCCTCCACAACCACCTGGACTGCAGTCCGCTTGGCCTGCCAGTACCTATCAGCTGCCTCAGGAGTCCCACAAGCCAACCAGGCTCGATAGGTCTCCTTCTTCAGCTTGACGGCCTCCCTTACTTCCGGTGTCCACCACCGGGTTCGGGGATTGCCGCCACGACAGGCACCGGAGACTTTGCGGCCACAGCCTGGCTGCGTCGACAATGGAGGTGGAGAACATGGTCCACTCGGACTCAATGTCTCCAGTCTCCTCGGGATCTGGTCGAAGCTCTGTCGTATGTGGGAGTTGAAGATCTCTCTGACAGGGACTCGGCCAACGTTCCCAACAGACCCTCACAGTACGTTTGGGTCTGCCAAGTCTGTCCCGCCTTCTCCCCCGCCATCGGATCCAACTCACCACCAGGTGGTGATCAGTTGACAGCTCCGCCCCTCTCTTCACCCGAGTGTCCAAGACATACGGTCGGAGGTCAGATGAAACAACTACAAAGTCGATCATCGACCTCCGGCCTAGGGTGTCCTGGTGCCACGTGCACTGATGGACACCCTTATGCTTGAACATGGTGTTCGTTATGGACAAACTGTTGCTAGCACAGAAGTCCAATAACAGAACACCACTCGGTTCAGATCAGGGGCCGTTCCTCCCAATCACGCCCCTCCAGGTGTCACTGTCGCTACCCACGTGAGCATTGAAGTCCCCAGTAGAGCGATGGAGTCCCCGGTTGGAGCACTTTCCAGCACCCTCCCAGAGACTCCAAGAAGGCCGGGTACTCTACACTACCATTTGGCCCGTAGCACAAACAACAGTGAGAGACCTATCCCCAACCCGAAGGCGCAGGGAAGCGACCCTCTCGTTCACCGGGGTGAACTCCACACATGGCGGCTGAGCCGGGGGCAATGAGCAAACCCACACCGGCCCGCCGCCTCACCGCAGGCAACTCCAGAATAGTGGAGAGTCCAGCCTCTCTCGAGGATTTGGGTTCCAGAGCCCAAGCTGTGCGTGGAGGTGAGCCCGACTATCTCTAGTCGGTATCTCTCAACCTCCGCACAAGCTCAGGCTCCTTACCGCCAGCGAGGTGACATTCCATGTCCCTAGAGCTAGATTCTGTGTCCGGGATTGGGTCGCCGAGGCTCCCGCCGACTGCCACCCAATCCACATTGCACCGGCCCCTTACGGTTCCTCCTGCAGGTGGTGGGCCCACGGGAGGTCGGTCCCACGTCGCTCTTTCGGGCTGAGCCCGGCCGGGCCCCGTGGGGGAAGACCCGGCCACCAGGCGCTCGCATTTGAGCCCCAACCCCGGGCCTGGCTCCAGGGTGGGGCCCCGGTTGCGCCATACCGGGCGACGTAACGGTCCTTGTTTTTAAAACGTCCATAAAGGGTTTTGAACCGCTCTTTTACCAAGAGCGGTAAAATGTTTCAAATAGTGATAAAAGTAAAACTGACAAAATGTCTTTTTTGCAGTTATAAAAAACATAAATAACAAAGAACTTAAAAATAATGAAAAAAAATTACACTTGACAAACCATTACAAACTGTAAAAACATGTAACTACTTACAGTGGCAAGAAAACGTATGTAAACCTTTTAAAATTACATAGTTTTTTTGAAAAAAATGTTTCTTAAAATGTGATCTGAGCTTCATCAAAGTCAAGATTACTGACAAACATAATGTGACTAAAAATAATTAAAGCTAAAAATTTTGATCTTTCAAAATCAAAAAAACCTCATAGTGGTCTTTGAAAAAGTATGTGAACCTTTGAGTTATTGACCTGAAAAAAGCTAATTGGAATCAGGTTTAAGCACACCTGGAGTCTCGTTAAAATAATACTTTTAGAGGATGTGGGCTACAGATACTTTGATAAAAAACCCTCAAACCTTTAGAGTTTGCTCTGCACAAATAGAACTTTCAGAGCAGCTACAATTAAGAACTGTTAAATTACACAAAGCTGGAAAAGGTTATAAAGTTATTTAATGACTTTAGAACATCACCAGTCTACATTTAGACAAACAATATACAAATGGAGACGCTTTGTTGCTACTCTACCAAGATGTGGTCGAACAGTCAAAATGGGCTCAAGAGCAGAACAAAGACTCATCAATGAGAGAAAGAAACAACCCCAAATGACAGCCAAAGATTTGAAGGCATCATTGGAACTTGCTAATATTTCTGTTCATGAGTCTACAATACGTCAAACCCTGAACAAGCAGGGTATCCACAGCAGGACACTTAGTAAAAAGAACATAGCTGCACATTGACACTCCACAGCAGTATTGGCAAAATGTTTTGTGGACTAATGAGACTAAGATCAAACTATTTGGGAAAAACACACAGCGCTACATCTGGTGTAGAAAGGGCACAGCATATCTTCATAAAAACATCATCCCAACTGTAAAGTCTGGTGGAGGAAACATTATGATTTGGGCCTGCTTTGCTGCATCAAGGCCAGCTTCAATCATTGAGGAGAAGATGAATTCTAAGACAATTCTTCAGGATAATGTGAGGATGTCTGTACGTCAGCTGAAACTAAGTGGAAGAAGTGTGATTCAACAGGACAACAACCAAAAACACAAAATGGCTTCAGAAAAACTAAATCCTCCTTTTGCAGTGGCCAAGTCAGAGCCCAGACCTCAACCCAATAGAGATGCTATGGATTGACTTGAAGAGGGCCAAACACATGAGACGTCCAAAGAATATGACAGAGCTAATGCATTCTGCCAGAAATAATGGGCTAAAATTGCTCCAACGATGTGCAGGTCTGATCCACAGCTACAGGAACGGTTATTAATTGTATGGGATCACTTACTTTTCCCGCTGCCATTTTGAATATTGAATGAGTTTGTTCAAAAAAGACATAAAAGACCAGAATGTTTTTGTGTAATAATCTTTAGACACATTATGTTTGTCATTACCTTTGACTTAGATGAAGATCAGATCACATTTTAAGACAATTTTATTCAGAATACCATAAAATTACAAAAAAATTACATAATTTTCTGTCTACTGTACTCACCTCAGGGTTTTTGGAAAACTTTTGATAAAACTTTTGTTCTATTGATGTGGGCTGGGTTTGTTATTGAGGTTTAAACCTCTGGTCGTGGTTTGGAATAGATTGATCATGTCTGCATGTCTGTGCGCAGGTGCAGCTGTGGACGTTTCACGTATTACGAGTATTTAAGATCCTGCCTACAGCTGAGTTCTGGCTCTCTCCTCAGGCTATCAGCGGCAGCACCACCTTGTCTTTTGTTTGGTCTTTGGTTTTGTATCATACAACACTACACACACCATTAACACTCAAACCAAACACACACCCACACTACTGATTACTGATAAACACACCTCATTATTATTTAAATTTACTATTAGTTAGTTTTATCTTAAAATAAAAGCACTATCTTTGTGTATTTGTTTGTGTGGCGTCCTATTTTGTCATGGCCTTGAGCCGGGTTATGACATCATGATCTTATGTATGGTGTTACCATAGCAACGCTGTTGTAGATAGGGTTTGGTCCCTTTTGACTTTTTTGTTTCTTTCATTTGAATGGGACAAAATACATTTTTGGTCCTGTTATAATTTTGTCAGAAGTTTATTTGAAACTATGACAAATAAGTGTTTTCAGGTTATTATTATAAATGAACATTTCCTTAGGAAAGGTTGTACCAGCCCTCAGGGTAAGAGAGCTGGAAAACTAAGCCCACTTTTGGTGAATACTTTATATTGTTATAAAAAGTAGCTCTAAAATGGACTCTTGAACATAAAACATAAATAGATATTAATGATTAATGGATCCAACAAGATCAGTGTTTCACAAATCTGTGAAACGGTGATCTAAGTTGATTCGACTCTGACCTGGTCCAAACAAGAACAAGACTTTCCTAAAGCCAGCATCTCTTCTCTCAGCGATAGAACTTAGAAGGATGCAGCTGAGACTGTGGTGTTGAATATACTGTGTTTATGGTTTTGCTTTTACTGTAGTTTAAACTTTAAACTATAAGCAAAAGAAATGTGTTTTTATTAAGTGTTCACCGTGTTGGACCGGGCCCCCACAAGAGTCCCATGTTCAAATGTTGCCCTTGGGGAAAAATGATTGCCCTCCCTGATCTCTAGAAACAGTGAAGAGCTGTGAGGAGGGCTGGAGACATTTAGGTCCAGTGATGAGTAATTCTGTTTTAGTTGAGTTTGTCCAGGATTTTATTGCAGTTTGGCAGCGGGTGATGGTGGAGCCAGTGGTGGGGGAGGGTTATGGAGGAGAACTAGAGTTACATGTCGTCAGCGTAGATGTGGAAGTGAAGTCCATGTTGAGGGATAATGTCACCAAGGGGGGGCATGTACCTGATAAACAGAAGGAGACTAAATATCGAGCCTTGAGGGACACCATGTGAAACAGGGATGATATGGATTTGCAGTTGTTCATGGAGATGTATTGGAGTCGATTGGAGAGGTCGGAGGTCAACCAGGAGAGTCCAGAACCAGTATTATTCTGTGATAGTATCATTTCTCATTGTAGTTGCACAGGATACGTACTGTTCATAGGTTTTTAAAGTCTGAGCAGTCCAACAATGATTCTAACCTCCTAAAACTGTATTTAGGAGCTTATAATTTCAAACAGCTCAAGGCTCATTTGAATATTGTGTTTTATTCTGAGCCACTTTGCAGCCATTCTTCAAAACTTCAATGAGATTCATCTTGTCGGGGATTTTAATCTGGATTGGCTGGAGTCTGCTTCAGATAATTTTTAAGTAATTTGTGATTCTCTTAATCTCACGCAGCTAATCAGTAATCCAACACAAATCTTAAACAGCCAATAAAATCTACCATTGTTGAACTAATTTTTACAAATGTCCCACATAAATATACTGTTGGAATATTTGCCCATGATTTAAGTGACCATGGTGTTATCACCAATGTTAGACAAAAAACAAAATACTAAAAGAAGACCTCTAATTGTCTTTAAACAGGCTTTTTATCATGACTTGTGGATCTATCACTGGAAAAAGATTTTTCTTATTAATGATGTGGAACTAGCTTGGAAATACTTTTATGATGCTTAGTCTAAAATTATTAACAAACATGCACCTTTTTGTAAATTTAGAGTAAAAGGTCGCAACAGTCCCTGCTTTTCCGGTGAGCTGTCTGAACTTTAGAAAGAAAGAGATGATGCTTGGGCTAAGGCCAAAAAAACAAAGTCTCAGGTATACTGGCTGAGTTTTAGACAACTTAGAAATCTCTGCACCTCCCTTTTATTAAAAATAGTAAATCTGAATATTACTTGTCTAAAACCACAAGTAATCTAAATGACCCAAAGAAATTTTTGGAATTTAAAAAAATCTTCTTACGGAAACACACAAAGTAAAAAACTCCCAACATGTAAACACCTGAACTGAACAAAAAGGGCATTTGTTGCCCCCTCCATTACCTTCCTCAATTGGCTCATTTGTTTTCAGACCAGTGACTAGGCAGTTCGATTCCCGTTGTCCCCACAGTTAATACTGTTGTTGTGTCCTTGGGCAAGACACTTAAACCACCTTGTCTCCAGTGTCGGTGGCTCTGGTGAATAAATGTGTAAGAATGTTTAGTGAATGTATGTAGTGATGGTCGGAGAGTCTGTAGGTGCGGAATGGCTGCCACGTCTCTGTCAGTCTGGTCCAGTTGTGGCTACAGAGCTTACCACCTCCAGGGGGTGACTGTGGAGTGAATTAATAATTGATATGTAAAGTGTCTTTGTGTCCCCAGAAAAGTGTGATATAAAATAACCTAAAAGTCTGACTGAAATGAGCTGGAAGAGCAGTTAATGTTAAAAAAGTCTTTCCCTATAACCTTTGACCTGGTGAAGCTCTGCCTAAACATAACCACAACAGTTCTTTATGCATCATTTATTCAACAGTTTCTTTTCTCATAAACCTCTGGTCTTTCCCTGAACTGAGTCCTGCTGATGGTTCATGTTCAGAGTTTCTCCTAAAGTCAGGTCTCAAGAGGATTTACTGAAACCTTTTCTGATGTAAATGTTTTATTCTGAGCCACTTTGCATGAGCAGCAGCATGCCCCAGTGCTCTGGGACAGTTTATAGTCCTGAGAGGTGGACTCTGGAGGACTGGCAGCTGTCCTTCATCACAACACAAGCCACAGAAGCCCTCCTCATCACCAACATGACTTTGGTGTGCGTCCTCATGTGGACTGTCCTCTGCTGCTGCTTCACAGGTAAAGTCCAGAGAGTCCCACTGCTGTCCTCTGTCAACATCCGTCCCTCTGAGACCAACCAGACTAAACCATCAGCTGCTTTGTGTTTGTGTCTCTGTGTGGTCAGAGTCCAGAGGCCAGGTCACAGTGACTCAGCCTGGAGCAGTGAGCGCTGCCCCGGGACACAGCGCCTCCATCAGCTGTAAAACCAGTCAGAATGTGTATAACAATAACTGTTTACACTGGTACCAACAGAGAGATGGAGAGAGTCCAAAGCTCCTCATATATAGAGCAACAAATCGAGTCTCAGATGTTCCCAGTCGTTTTTCAGGCAGTGGATCTGGGTCTGACTTCACTCTGACCATCAGTGGAGTTCAGGCTGAAGATTATACTGTTTATTACTGTCAGAGTTTTCACGTTATCAACAGTCAGTGGGTGTTCACACAGTGGAAAAGACTGGTACAAAAACCTCCCTCAGTCAGACTGAACAGAAACTGAACTGACTCACTTCACTGAGCTCACACTGCACACACTTACACTACATTAGAAAGACAAGACCATGTTCCAATTTACTATTTTACATTTAAGATAAACAAATTAAAATCCTTTTTAAATACAAATGAAGCACAAACAGTTAAATTTTTTTTTCTTTATTTCAAATTTATTCTGGACTCATAGTCCAAAAATTAAAAGATTTTCAGAATAAACAATTAGAAATAATACACCATAAACGGTGGATCCTAATCAGTCTAATCAATGGCATCCTTTGACTCTAAGTCTAAATGTATTTTTTTTATGTTTCCTGTCTGATGACTGAAGATGGAAATGAGCAATCCTGCGACAATCAGCCAGATTTACAGCTGCAGTTTTATGTATATGCCTCGTCCTGACTAAATATTTAAATAAATGAATAAAAATAGATCAAACCCTTGCTGGAAAGGCTCAGAGATGTTTGTGAAGGTTCAGAAGCTATTGCTGTGGTTGCTTAGAGTCAGTGAGGACAGAAGGTCTACTGTCAGATCTTCGACCTTTATTCAAGGGTGTTCCCCAAGGATCCATGTTGGGTCCAACACTATTTGGTATTTATACTAACAATAATGCTGCTGCTGCTGGAAGTTCTCTCATATCCATCTGTCCGCTGATGAGACCATTCTCTATACATCTAGTCCCTTTAAAGTCCTTTAACACATTCCTCCTTAGATGGTTCATTGATAGATTCTGTTAACTCCTACAAGTCTTTTGGTGTTAGACAGCTCGCTCTCATTTGAATTCATTTGAATCACACAACAACACTCTGTCGACAAAAGATGGATCCAGAACATGTTTCTTTACCGTTATACATCCTCACTGACCCAGTCCGCAAAACTTCTGCTCAAAACGACAAAGTGACAACATTCAGTCAAAACAAAACAAAACAAACAAAAAAAAAAAAAACACAACCAGAATAAGTTACATTTACTAAAACAGAAATTTTAAAAAAGTTATTATTTTAGATTCAGATTCCACTTTATTGTCCCAGAGGGAAATGTGTCCTGGGTTCATACTTTCATCAAACACAAGCACAACAGCAGGACAAACACTCAGCTACAATAAAATATTCAGACACAGAATATGTCCAGAACAATACTGCACTCCCTCAATACAGAGAGACTACTTTAATAAACAGAACAGTTTTGACACAAATGATCAGTTACTCGTCTGCATCGACACTAATCGTCAGAATAACGTCCAAATGAAACACACTCCACAGAGGTCAGCTCACATGTTTATTGGAGGCTTTTTCTTTCAGTCTGCCTGACCTCATAAGGACCAGCAGAGGTCACCTGTAAATAATCTAAAAGTCTGACTGAAATGGTTAATTAGTTTAAAAGGATTACATCAAAGAGTCGCACAATCCGAGAGCTGATTCGACACCTTCAGCGCGGACTGTGTTACAGAAAGGACAACATCGGGAGTCAGACCTGGGAGCTACTATGTTGCTTAACGGATATGAAGGGGTTTTCATCTAGAGAAGAGTGGTAACATGGAGAAAACGGACCCTTTGTGCTGCGTTGTAGTGTATCACAGTTCTGACATGGAATAACATCAAGGTCACTTCACAAAATGGACGCACGCCTTGTCCTTCTTGGATGCATAGCCGGCAGCTGGGTCTTATCTTATCCTCTGGAGACTTTCCGTTCTCAGCCAAGGCCGCTGTCTCTCACTCCAACAGACTGCCTTTTGACCGCACTCACAGAGGCCTTGGAATTGTTTATCCAAACATTGAGCCCATACCAAGCGTCTGCCATCTTTACAACTGTCTGACCCTGCACTATACCCCCCTCGTCCCCCCCTCTCTCATGTCAGCCATTTTAAAAATCCACCACGTGACCGTGTGTAATGTTATCCTTACCCTATAACTGCAATTGTGGTTTTGTTTGATGTTGTTGTGTTTTGATGTTTTAACTGCATCTGTAGTTATGTTTTTGTTGTTCGACATTTGATGTCTGCTTTGTTTGTAATATGCCTTCTTTCATTTTCCGGATAATCATTTGCGCTGCACTGCGGCTGCATTGGTGAAGGTCTTCCTCCTTGTGTGTTTATCTATGTATAAATGTTACATGTTGACCGTCAACATCGTGAAAAATTTTGTTGCATTGATAAGTGTAATGACAATAAAGTATTGATTGATTGACTGAAATGAGCTGGAAGAGCAGTTAATGTTAAAAAAGTCTTTCCCTATAACCTTTGACCTGGTGGAGCTCTGCCTAAACATAACCACAACAGTTCTGTATGCATCATTTATTCAACAGTTTCTTTTCTCATAAACCTCTGGTCTTTCCCTGAACTGAGTCCTGCTGATGGTTCATGTTCAGAGTTTCTCCTAAAGTCAGGTCTCAGGAGGATTTACTGAAACCTTTTCTGATGTAAATGTTTTATTCTGAGCCACTTTGCATGAGCAGCAGCATGCCCCAGTGCTCTGGGACAGTTTATAGTCCTGAGAGGTGGACTCTGGAGGACTGGCAGCTGTCCTTCATCACAACACAAGCCACAGAAGCCCTCCTCATCACCAACATGACTTTGGTGTGCGTCCTCATGTGGACTGTCCTCTGCTGCTGCTTCACAGGTAAAGTCCAGAGAGTCCCACTGCTGTCCTCTGTCAACATCCGTCCCTCTGAGACCAACCAGACTAAACCATCAGCTGCTTTGTGTTTGTGTCTCTGTGTGGTCAGAGTCCAGAGGCCAGGTCACAGTGACTCAGCCTGGAGCAGTGAGCGCTGCCCCGGGACACACCGTCTCCATCAGGTGTAAAACCAGTCAGGATGTGTATTATGATTCTAGCTATGGTCACTATTTATACTGGTACCAACAGAGAGATGGAGAGAGTCCAAAGCTCCTCATAAAATATGCATCAACTCGAGTCTCAGATGTTCCCAGTCGTTTTTCAGGCAGTGGATCTGGGTCTGACTTCACTCTGACCATCAGTGGAGTTCAGGCTGAAGATTATACTGTTTATTACTGTCAGAGTTTTCACTATATCAACAGTCAGTATGTGTTCACACAGTGAAAAAGACTGGTACAAAAACCTCCCTCAGTCAGACTGAACAGAAACTGAACTGACTCACTTCACTGAGCTCACACTGCACACACTTACACTACATTAGAAAGACAAGAAATGTACCAATATTTATTTTAGAACTAGCACTTTTGTATCCTTTTTGTAAAATTATGAATTAAAAATATGAATATATTGATACAAACCCAGTATTAATATTATATTTTTGTATTTAGTTTTTGTCATTGGCTTAATAATAACATTTATATTTAATAAAAAAAAAGAATTTATTATTATTATATTGTTATTTTATTATTAAGACCATTTTTTACATTCATAACAATAAAAATACATTTACAGAGACCAGCAAAATATTATTTATTTATTATTATTTTGCTCAAAAACAATTGAGCTCAAGACGGAGCATATTTAAAACAAAATTACCAAAAGAATCTAAAAAAAAAAAACCTGTGTTCATCTCTTTATCAAGAAAACAAGGAAACATTCAACAAAAGTCAGACACAAACAGACATTCATGTTTAGTCCAACCATTTATATTTATCTCTTAATATTTTCTTGGCTTTGAATTGTTTTTTACTTTAAACATAATTCAAGTCGTTTTATATTTAACAAGATCCATAAATGTTAGAGTCTCTGCTTTACAAAATAATTCATTGGTGTGGTCCAAATCTCCAGCATGATTTATGATCCTAATGGCTCTTTTTTGTGGAGAACATATTGTCTTTAGAGTGCTCTTATAAGTGTTGTCCCAGACTTCTACAGTCATTCAAATAAAGAAACACAAGAGCATTGTACACAGTGTTTTCTGATTGAACACATATCTGCATTTAGCTCAAAGAACAATGCTCCTGGACATTTTCCTGCAGAGATCCTTCATCATTACTTCCTTTCTATCAATTCCTTCTTTCTATCAATTCCTTCTTTAAAAAAAAAAAAAAACTTTCCTATCCTCACTTGTAAGTCGCTTTGGATAAAAGCGTCTGCTAAATGACTAAATGTAAATGTAAATATGAGGCTTCAGCTCAGTTTGTTGTCAACAGTTACTGCAAAAACATTTTTTCAATATTTTTTTCAACATTTGATTTTTTTATTTTATGATAAACACAAAAAGCATGAATTTAGTTTTATTTAAATTAAATTATAATTTATTTGTTTTAAACCAGCATTTTCATTTGTACATTTCTTTAGATTTCTGAAACCTTATCTGTACTTTTGAAAGAACACAGTCCTTCCTGGTCTCTTCATCTTTATTTGTCCCTAAACCTAAAGTCTAAACTCACTTTTCTGTGGTTAGTCCATAAATGTGCAGCAGAAGTCTTTCAGACGTCCAGGTGATTAACTCTGAGGCACCACCTTTTTAAGCTTTTGTTAAAGTCACACATATATTTTTGTTCCTTTACACATTATTGGACAGGTTTGAGGAGGTTTGAGGTGGGACAGTAGAAAGCCTCTGCAGCTGATGACTCTGTGTGTTTGCATATGTGTGCTGCCTCTCTGCTCCAGCCGTTAAGAGCCCAGTGCTGCTCAGTGTCTGTCCAGGCCGTTCAGAGCCACTCCCACCAACAACACAATCAGGATGTCCCTGATGTTACTGCTGGCCGCCCTGGGGCTCCTCGTTCGGGGTGAGGCTCTCTTCTGGGGCCACTTTACTTCATTTAGCTCTGTCTGTGATGTTAGAGCGCTCTTCAGTTCATTTTGGGACCAGTGCTTTTTAGATCCACACTAATCCTGCTTTATGTGAACTCTACAATGTTACAGCAGAGTTTTGGGACAGACTGTGCAATAGATGTGTCCAGGACAGTCATCGACAAATAGTCCATCATATGAACAAATGAATGAAAATGAATAACTCTTCTTCTGCTGCTGTTTTTCAGGTTCTTCAGGAGATATTACCCTGACTCAGACTCCTAAAGCTACAGCTGTGGATCAGGGTCAGACTGTTTCCATCAGATGTCAGACCAGTTCAAGTGTTGGTGGTGCTCTTGCCTGGTATCTTCAAAAAGGCACAGAATCTCCAAAGCTTCTGATATATGCTGCTACATATCGTCACTCTGGAGTTTCAAGTCGTTTTACTGGAAGTGGCTCTGGATCTGACTTCACTCTGACCATCAGTGGATTTAATGCTGAAGATGAAGGAGTTTATTACTGTCAGCAGTATAACAGCCGCCCGTTCACACAGTGAAAAAGACTGGTACAAAAACCTCCCTCAGTCAGACTGAACAGAAACTGAACTGACTCCTGCAGCTGTTCACACTGATACACTTCACTGAATTTGCTCCAAAAACTAAGTCTCACAGTGTCTTTAGAAAAATGTCTGCTGATGATTGTCTTTTGTGTTTGAGACTAAACACATGCACTGACTACAACAAGTATTTACAGATGTTTGAAACTTCTCAGTTTTGTCCCAAACTAAATATGTCCAGTTTAAGTGTTGAACCCTAAAGACTCTCAGTGAAATGAACAAACATGTGTTTGGTTTTAGAAGTCACTGTTGAACTGGATCTGATCTGGGCCCAGTCCATCTGTCTGCAGTGACTGGACTGAACACACTTCTGTTTAAAGTCTCCATCAGTGCAACACCTACAGCTGCCATAACACTAGAGTCCATCACAAACGACTTTTTACCATCAGAATTATTCAGTGTTAATAACTACAAGCATCAACAACCTTTACAATCCCCAGTTATTATTAGAATTTACTGCTTTCTCTATTGGACTTTAAAACTTTCTCGAGCCAGCAATTACTTAATGGACTTAAAAACGTCAAAACTTAGTCTCCTTCAGCCACTCTGCCCTCTGGTACATCCCTGCCATTCGTATTATCCAAGGTCCTCTCCTGGAAAACTTTTACAGGAAAACTAACATCACTTTTCACAAGGACGTGTTCTTTTCCCTCAAACTCCACCACAATGAAGCCCTCCCCATCAGTCCAGAAGAACAACTCACAAAATCTTTTCTCCATCATCAACAGTGTCCTTAAACGCCCAAAGGTTCAGATCCACAATCTTCTGTCAAACAATACTCTGAAACATCTCAGTCAGGTTTGTGTCCCTCCAGAGAACAGCGACAGCCCTGGTTAAGATCAAATGAGCTCCTTTTAGCCACAGACTCCTCATTATTCTCACCCTCCTCGAGCTCACAGCAGCATTTGACACCATCTCCCACTCCGTCCTCCTCATTTCCATTTAGTCATTTAGCAGACGTTTTTATCCAAAGCGACTTACAAGTGAGGAAAACAATGGAAGCAATTTCAACAACAGAAGGTAACAAAAAGCATAAGTGCACCAAAAACTAGTCAGTTAAAACCTAGCACAGCATACAAAGCTAAGGATAGAAAAGTTTTTTTTTTTTTTTTTTTATTTAAAGAAGGAATTGATAGAAAGGAAGTTAAGAATTTAGTGTTTGTCAGTCAGGTGTTGACAAAAGAGATATGTTTTCAAGCGTTTTTTAAAGATGTCTACAGAATCTGCTGATCTTGTAGCAGCAGTAGATCATTCCACCAATGTGGAACAGATCCAGAGAAAGTGCGTGAGAGTGATTTTTTTCCTTTTTGGGATGGTACAACCAGACGTTGTTCATTTGCAGACCGCAGGGATCTGGTAGAACATAGGTCTGTATCAGTGAGTGAAGATATGAGGGGGCGGAGCCAGTGGTGGTCTTGTAGGCCAAGAGCATAGCTTTGAACTTAATACGTGCCTCAACAGGAGCCAGTGTAACCTAATGAAGAGAGGAGTTACGTGCGCTCTCTTCGGTTCTTTAAAGACCACTCTTGCCGCTGCATTCTGGATCAGCTGCAGAGGTTTGGTTGTGCAGCAGGAGTCCAGCCAGAAGAGCATTGCAATAATCCAGTTTGGACAAGACAAGAGCCTGGACTAGGATTTGCGTAGAGTGCTCCGATAGGAAAGGTCTAATTTTCCTAATGTTGTAGAGGATGAATCTACAGGACCTGGTGGTGCTGGCAACATGACTTGTGAAGTTTAGTTGAGCATCAGTTACCACTCCCAGATTTCTGGCAGTGCTGGACGGTGTAATGGTTGATGAGCCTAGTTGAATGGAGAGGTTGTGGTGGGTCTTTGGTTTGGCAGGAATCACTAGCAGTTCTGTTTTTGCAAGGTTCAGCTGCAGATGATGGTCCTTCAACCAAAGTGAGATGTCACTCAGGCCGAGACACGAGCAGAGACCGTCGGATCATCAGGTTGAAATGACAAGTGGAGTTGAGTGTCATCTGCAGCAGTGACAGGAAAAGCCATGTTTCTGAATGACAGAGCCAAGGGAGGTCATGTAAATGGAAAAGAGTAGTGGTCCAAGCACCGAGCCCTCAGGCACCCCTGTATTAAGATGTTGGGACTCAGAGACCTCGTTTCTCCAGGATACTATGAATGACCTACTCGAGAGGTAGGACCTGAACCATTGCAACGCCATTCCAGAGACACCCATCGCACTGAGAGAAGACAGGAGGATGTGATGATTAACAGTGTCAAATATATAACTCTCTAAACTCTAAAGTCAACCTGATAAAAGAGAAGGAAGAGTAACTCTAGATAAATGCTGACTGTTTGTGTTAAAATCAGTTTTAGTTTAGATCAATGAGAGACGATGGAGACAGTGAACAGTTTAGAATGAATGTTCAGGTTTTAATTCTTGAAAGAATGAAATAAATCACAGACATGTAACAATGGAACAGGATAATGTTTGCTTTCAAAGGTGAACATGAGATGTTATATAATGCCGTACACACAGTGTTAGGAGGCAGGAGCCATGACAAGTTCCCAGGAGCAGGTTGTAGGAGCTTATGTCTATGTTTGGATCAGCAACAAGGACACGACATGAGCCGGACTAAGATCAACCAGTTCTTAATAACAATAAGAAATATATATGTCCCATAACAATGTGTTGGTAATGTTCCTGCTTTCTTTCACACCACAGCCTAAATTAAATCAATAATTATCAGTTCATCAGCTTCAAAGTCGTCCATAAGCAGGCCTCATCATATCTGTCTGACCTCATCCACATCAGCACTGCCTCCTGCTCTCTCAGGTCCTCCTCCTCCTGACCTCTACAATACTAACTCTGACACTGTTCAAATAAAGACTCAAAACTCATCTGTTCACATTTTCAGACCTCACACAGTCCCCTCCACACTCTCCACTTCTGTCCTATTCTTTTATCTGCTTTCAATGTTTTATTTATTTGTATTGTCTTGTTCTGAGCTCTGTAAGAGACCCTGGGTTCCATAAAATATACTGATAATTAAAACTACTATTATTTATTATGGTTTTAGGATTAAAACTTTAATATTAATAATAAGAATATGTCTAAAGTGACTTTGAGCTTGAGGCAGGTTCACTCTGGACAATCATCAGTTCATATTCAAGCACATATTTGCAGTGTTTAATGAGTTTGTGAAAAGAAGTGAGACACAGTTTACTGCAGGCTTTAGTCTGGATTTATTGAAACTATTCCATCACAAGCAGCTCAAGACACAAAGATGCTTTTGATGAACAGACTTCATGAACAGCTCTTTATTGAAGCAGGACGTCCCAATTGAAGACGAACAAAGTGAAAAGCAGTAAATGAAGTTTGGAGAAAGCTGTCGAGGCGTGAGCTGAGAGCAAAGTCTGAGCTGATCCCAGTGAGTGTGTCAGTCGTGGGAACACTGCTGTGTCCTCAGTGTCTGTGACACTGGACTCTGGGAGCCCTGGCTGGCCTCACAGCTCACAGCTAAGCCCCCGCCTCCACCGGTCTGCAGGGAGCGTCAGGCTGCTGCTCCAGCTGTAGTGGCCGTCCTTTGCAGCACCGCTGGGCCCGGCTCTGCTCCCAGCCGCCGCCGCCGGACACCTTCCAGGACACGCTCCAGTCTGACGGAAGCCCTTGTTGGCCAGGCACATGAGCGTGGCCTTCCCCTGGGCCAGCTCCTCTCTGGAGGGGGGCAGCACTGTCAGGGTGGGCTCCACTCGCCCCACTGCACCAAAAGAACAAACACATTCAAACTGGCTCCAAACAAAAGCACCACAACAATGGAACGTCCCAGAAACATTGAACTCTAAGGATATTTAAGATCAGAGTGAGACGAGCTAATCTCTGAGTAAAATGAGCTCATGACACGACTGTGGCTCTTCAGTCCAAGAGCTTCTTAAGAGGCTCACAAGTTGTGCCTCCATCAAATACTGTGTGAGTCCAAAAGTAAAGGACCAAGAACAGAGCCCTGAGGGACTCCCAGAGGAATGTGTTTAAAAAAAAAAGTTTTTAAAAATTCTTAAGAAATTGGTTTAAAATAATACAAATATGTAAATTTATAAAAAAAAATATATACATATTTTTTGTATTAGTCCAAACTAGAAAAGGCCCAAACTGTAAAAATATGAAAATAGTTAAAGTGCCAAAAACACACAAAGGGGCTTCAGAGGCTTCAAAGTCTGACTTCCTCTGGGCTCTGTAACCACGGCAACAGAGAGGCACCACTGCTGAACCGTGACGACAGAAAGGTTTCAGAGCTAAAGAGAAAAAGGGAAAAACCTCTCAAGACTTAACGCCACAAACTGTTCACATCAACATTTTAATAAGAACCACAAGTTTGTCCAACGTTCAGTTTGTCAAATGTTCTTTTATACTTTTATACAAACTCTGAGAAGGACACTTACATCTATAGGAGACAGACCTGGTTTAGAACT
Source organism: Neodontobutis hainanensis (assembly GCA_024349245.1). Taxonomy (NCBI): domain Eukaryota; kingdom Metazoa; phylum Chordata; class Actinopteri; order Gobiiformes; family Odontobutidae; genus Neodontobutis; species Neodontobutis hainanensis. The sequence continues at coordinate 1,996,631 of JALDNG010000114.1, forward strand.
GGTTTAGACCTGGTTTAGATCTGGTTTAGACCTGGTTTAGTCCTGGTTTAGACCTGATTTAGACCTGGTTTAGACCTGGTTTAAACCTGTTTAAATCCTGGTTTAGACCTAGTTTAGACCTGGTTTAGACCTGGTTGTGTCCTGGTTTAGACCTGGATTAGACCTGCTATAGTCCTGGTTTAGACCTGGTTTAGACCTGGATTAGACCTGGTTTAGAGCTGGTTTAGACCTGGTTTAGATCTGGATTAGACCTGGTTTAGAGCTGGTTTAGTCCACACCTGTACAACTCTGAGTTCAGACACATTTCAGGACATAACATGTCATAAATTAACAAAAGGAAATGAAGGACAAATATAAAATTAAGAATATAAAATTCAAAAAAAGAAATAAATTTGAAAACCACACAAAATGACTTATAAGTGATAAAGTCCATAGTATTAGTAGGTTTTCATTGTAAGAGAGTGAACTGTGAGGAGACACTGAAGCCTTCACAGAATAAAAACACTAACAAACACCAAATATCTGCACAAACATGGAAGGTATTAGTTTATGAAGTGAGTTTAGAAGAAAACATGAAGCCACTTTGTGAGAGAAGAAGTGAAAATGACTTACAGTTAAGCTCCAGTCTTGGTTCCTCCACCGAACGTGACCCACAGTGAAACAAACTCATTGAGTCGTCGAACAAAAACCTGAGGCTGTTCAGACACACGGCTCTGACTCTGACACAGACACAACTGTCCAACTCTGAGCTCAGACACAACTCAGGACACAACAGCTCATGGATTAAAAAAGAAAATGTATGAAAAACCTGATATTTAGAAAATTTTATTAAAAAAAGTAATAATTTAGAAAACCAGGCAAAAATTACTGATAAGAAAATATTTTCTGAAATATTACTTAAACCTTGAAAAGTAAAAATAGAACAAAAAAGGAATAAAAAATGAAAAACATACAAAATTCTTAATTAAATTCTGAAAATTATCACAAAAGATAAAAAAACAAAAGACAACAAAAGATGCTTAATGACATTTTTTTTTTTAAATTTACATTAACAAAAGACAAATACTGAGTACAAATACAAAATATAATAAATGTAAATTTCCAAAAATTAAAATAGACTTAAATAAAAATAAAACTCACAGTCTTGTTTTTTTTTTTTTATTTGGAGCTGGTTTAGTTTAATTCAAAATTTTGATGTTTTTCATATTTAAATAATTTTTTGTTCAACTGCACTTTTTTAAACATAAAGCATGTTTATAATAAATAAAAAGCTGTTTTTTATGGACCAAGAATGAATAAATAAAGGAGCATGAGCGGAGCCCTGAGGGACTCCAGGTTCAAACATTTTAATATTTCTCCTAAAAATGGAACAACAATAGCTTGTTTACTGTTTTCTACAGAAATAAAAGGACTTCTCACAGATATGTTATATATATATTTTAGAGATATTTGTGGATCTTATTGTGATTATTATTGTGAAAGAACACTTCTGCAGGTAAAGTTGTCCTGGGCCTCAGGGTAAGGGAGCCTGAAAACTAAGCCCACCTTTTGTGTAATTGGTCTTTATTGGAAAAAAAACATAATCTATAAATGATACAGATACAGGGCCCTTTAATAAAGTCAATGTAAAAGTCCATGTTCCTGTTGGAGCCTCATTTCCATAGAGAGACACTTTGCATGAGCAGCAGCATGCCCCAGTGCTCTGGGACAGTTTATAGTCCTGAGAGGTGGACTCTGGAGGACTGGCAGCTGTCCTTCATCACAACACAAGCCACAGAAGCCCTCCTCATCACCAACATGACTTTGGTGTGCGTCCTCATGTGAACTGTCCTCTGCTGCTGCTTCACAGGTAAAGTACAAAGAGTCCCACTGCTGTCCTCTGTCAACATCCGTCCCTCTGAGACCAACCAGACTAAACCATCAGCTGCTTTGTGTTTGTGTCTCTGTGTGGTCAGAGTCCAGAGGCCAGGTCACAGTGACTCAGCCTGGAGCAGTGAGCACTGCCCCGGGACACACCGCCTCCATCAGCTGTAAAACCAGTCAGAATGTGCATTATGATTCTAGATATGGTCACTATTTACACTGGTACCAACAGAGAGATGGAGAGAGTCCTAAAGCTCTGATAGATAGAGCAACAAATCGAGTCTCAGATGTTCCCAGTCGTTTTTCAGGCAGTGGATCTGGGTCTGACTTCACTCTGACCATCAGTGGAGTTCAGGCTGAAGATTATACTGTTTATTACTGTCAGAGTTTACACTCGATCAACAGCCAGTGGGTGTTCACACAGTGAAAAAGACTGGTACAAAAACCTTCCTCAGTCAGACTGAACAGAAACTGAACTGACTCACTTCACTGAGCTCACACTGCACACACTTACACTACATTAGAAAGACAAGAAATGTACCAATATTTATTTTAGAACTAGCACTTTAATATCCTTTTTGTAAAACTAAGAATAAATTGATTTGAAACCCAGTATTATTATTGAAATTTTTAATTATGTATTTTCTGTGAAAATAAAATGTATATTTAATGTAAAGATGAAGATTCGTATTATATTAAATTATTATTCATTAATGCCAAATAAACAAATTAACAAAAGGAAGTCTCAAATTTATAAAATGTTATACATAATATTGTTTTAAATGTGGAAAATACATTTAAAGAAATTAGAAAACTTTTATTTATTTATTATTATTATAAGAAGCATTATTTAAAAAAATTTGGCAAAAAAAATTATCTTTATTTCTTTATCAAGAAAACAAGGAAACATTCAACAAAATGTGCTTTACAAAATAATTCATTGGTGTGGTCCAAATCTCCAGCATGATTTATGATCCTAATGGCTCTTTTTTGTGGAGAACATATTGTCTTTAGAGTGCTCTTATAAGTGTTGTCCCAGACTTCTACAGTCATTCAAATAAAGAAACACAAGAGCATTGTACACAGTGTTTTCTGATTGAACACATATCTGCATTTAGCTCAAAGAACAATGCTCCTGGACATTTTCCTGCAGAGATCCTTCATCATTACTTCCTTTCTATCAATTCCTTCTTTAAAAAAAAAAAAAAACTTTCCTATCCTCACTTGTAAGTCGCTTTGGATAAAAGCGTCTGCTAAATGACTAAATGTAAATGTAAATATGAGGCTTCAGCTCAGTTTGTTGTCAACAGTTACTGCAAAAACATTTTTTCAATATTTTTTTCAACATTTGATTTTTTTATTTTATGATAAACACAAAAAGCATGAATTTAGTTTTATTTAAATTAAATTATAATTTATTTGTTTTAAACCAGCATTTTCATTTGTACATTTCTTTAGATTTCTGAAACCTTATCTGTACTTTTGAAAGAACACAGTCCTTCCTGGTCTCTTCATCTTTATTTGTCCCTAAACCTAAAGTCTAAACTCACTTTTCTGTGGTTAGTCCATAAATGTGCAGCAGAAGTCTTTCAGACGCCCAGGTGATTAACTCTGAGGCACCACCTTTTAAGCTTTTGTTAAAGTCACACATATATTTTTGTTCCTTTACACATTATTGGACAGGTTTGAGGAGGTTTGAGGTGGGACAGTAGAAAGCCTCTGCAGCTGATGACTCTGTGTGTTTGCATATGTGTGCTGCCTCTCTGCTCCAGCCGTTAAGAGCCCAGTGCTGCTCAGTGTCTGTCCAGGCCGTTCAGAGCCACTCCCACCAACAACACAATCAGGATGTCCCTGATGTTACTGCTGGCCGCCCTGGGGCTCCTCGTTCGGGGTGAGGCTCTCTTCTGGGGCCACTTTACTTCATTTAGCTCTGTCTGTGATGTTAGAGCGCTCTTCAGTTCATTTTGGGACCAGTGCTTTTTAGATCCACACAAATCCTGTTTTATGTGAACTCTACAATGTTACAGCAGAGTTTTGGGACAGACTGTGCAATAGATGTGTCCAGGACAGTCATCGACAAATAGTCCATCATATGAACAAATGAATGAAAATGAATAACTCTTCTTCTGCTGCTGTTTTTCAGGTTCTTCTGGAGATATTACCCTGACTCAGACTCCTGAAGCTACGGCTGTGGATCAGGGACAGACTGTTTCCATCAGATGTCAGTCCAGTTCAGCTATAACTAATGATCTTGCCTGGTATCTTCAAAAAGGCACAGAATCTCCAAAGCTTCTGATTTATGAGGCAACAGACCGTCACTCTGGTGTTTCAAATCGTTTTACTGGAAGTGGTTATGATCGTGACTTCACTCTGACCATCAGTGGATTTAATGTTGAAGACACAGGAGTTTATTACTGTCAGCAGAGAAGCAGCTACCCACTCACACAGTGAAAAAGACTGGTACAAAAACCTCCCTCAGTCAGACTGAACAGAAACTGAACTGACTCCTGCAGCTGTTCACACTGATACACTTCACTGAGTTTGCTCCAAAAACTAAGTCTCACAGTGTCTTTAGAAAAAGTCTGGTGATGATTGTCTTTTGTATTTGAGACTAAACACATGCACTGACTACAACAAGTATTTACAGACGTTTGAAACTTCTCAGTTTTGTCCCAAACTAAATGTGTCCAGTTTAAGTGTTGAGCCCTAAAGACTCTCAGTGAAATGAACAAACATGTGTTTGGTTTTAGAAGTCACTGTTGAACTGGATCTGATCTGGGCCCAGTCCATCTGTCTGCAGTGACTGGACTGAACACACTTCTGTTTAAAGTCCATTCATTGCTCCATCAGTCCACATGCACCTACCTCCAGCAGAACACTGGGTTAAAGACAAACACCATCTACCATCAACATGAACTGGTTTAATAAACTCAACCAATAAACACTCAGATGGTTTTATAAAGTCAAGAGATAATAATAACGGTTGTCTCTGTCTCTTCTTTCTCTAACTCTTTGACACAGAGCTATAAACCAAACTGAAATTGTGCTTCTGTAAAAGAAAGACCTCAAAAGCCTGACCCTGACATTTCTTCCTGAGAGTCACAGTTGGACCTGATGAGTCTATGTGGACAGTGGGAGGACGTCAGACCCAGAGAATATGTTTAGGACTTCACAGAAAAGGCCAGGGCTGAACTGGGGATGGATCCCACAAGTGTTTGTCCGTGTCCTCATGACTCTGAGCCTGCCAGAGGGGAGGGGCTTAAAGTAACACTGTCCAGGGTGTGTGCGGTCAGACCTGGTCTTATTGGCTCTGTTTCTCAGTTATTTTTAGGGATGGAAGAGGGGCCCTGATGATCCTTTCTGCAGTTTTAGTCTTTGGCTGCAGGTCTTTCTTTTCATCCGAGGAGCAGCTCCGAACACAGCACAGAACACTTTCTGTTGAGGTCTGATAAAAATGAATGAGGAGCTTCTGCAGGAGCCCAATTCTTCTCAGGGTTCAGAGGAAAAAGAGCCTCTGCTGGGTCTTCTTCACTAGAACACCTGGTGTTCACTCTCCACGTCAGGTCTTCAGGTAGATGAACATCGAGGTATCTGCAGCTCCACACCTGCTCCACCTCTTCTCCATCAGTTTCAGAATGGCATGCATTATGTCCTTGTGTTTTCTGAAATTAAGGACCAGACGACTTTATTAATCCCACCAGGGTCAATTCATTTAAGCAGCTCGTAAGACAACAAACAGTCACAAGAGCACTAAGCACAAAACACTGAACAAATATAAGAAATATTAAATATAAAACATAAAAAGAGACTCCTGAGAATTTAAAAGACAAAGAGCTGTTGGGATAAAAGAAATGTAAAAACTGATGTGTTTTACAATCTGGTCAAACAAAGTCCTTTAAGTCCCTCTGCTGCTCCTGTGGATTTAGAACAGATTTGAACTACATTATTAAGACTGTTCTTGTCTTTGAGTGTCGGGTTAATAAACCAACAGACACAAGAAAAACACAGGAGGCTCTCAAGAACAGACGGAGAAACAGCACAGTTTAAGGACAGTTCTTTGTTGTCGACAGCTGCAGGGTTCATCAGATTTATGTCGATCATCTTTTATAAGACGTAACTATTTCCACTCTCTTTTTACGAATGATGCTCTCTGTAGCTGATTTGATGTCTCAAATCAAAGATAAGTTTTGTATTAAAATAAAAAGAAGAGGAGATAAGACACACCCTTGTGATGAACCAGTGGACAGACAGTTTTAATTAGAAAGTCTAAGATCCATAAATCCAGGTGGTGAGGCAGTTTAAATTAATTAAACAGTCTCAGAGTCAAAAAGTATTGTATTAAATATTATCTTGAGAAGCTTGGTGCTTTTCCAGAGTTCCCCTATTGGCAAATTGCAATAGGTCGTTTAATTTAACTTTATCTTTACACTGCTTTTTTGGTTTCTACTTACTGAGATCCTTCCTACTATTCTTCTGTTTCTGACTGTTACCTAAATAAAATATATTTTTCTTATTTATCACATGTTTCAGGGCTTTAGTCTCCGATGCTCTTTTTGTAGTTTTCCAGGGGATATTACGATCTACTTTGAATCCGAGCACAAATTCTGTTCAATCAAAACATGCTTAAAGTGTGGCAATACTGTCAGCTGTCCAGGTTTTTACTGACTTTGTAGCTTATTTTTTTGACAGAAAGACATATTTCAGCCGAAGTGGAACAGAGCTGTGATACGACGCTCCAAAGGAAGCCTTGGAAGTGATCTAAAAGCACCAGAAACAGATCCACAGAACAAAATATTATCATTTCTAATTGTAGTTGTACAGGATACACACTGTTCATATGTTTTCAAAGTCTGATCAATCCAACAATGTTTAAAATCTCCTAAAAATGTATTTAGAACTCTATCATTTCAACCAGCTCAAGGCTCATTTGCATATTGTCTTTTATTCTGAGCCACTTTGCATGAGCAGCAGCATGCCCCAGTGCTCTGGGACAGTTTATAGTCCTGAGAGGTGGACTCTGGAGGACTGGCAGCTGTCCTTCATCACAACACAAGCCACAGAAGCCCTCCTCATCACCAACATGACTTTGGTGTGCGTCCTCATGTGGACTGTCCTCTGCTGCTGCTTCACAGGTAAAGTCCAGAGAGTCCCACTGCTGTCCTCTGTCAACATCCGTCCCTCTGAGACCAACCAGACTAAACCATCAGCTGCTTTGTGTTTGTGTCTCTGTGTGGTCAGAGTCCAGAGGCCAGGTCACAGTGACTCAGCCTGGAGCAGTGAGCGCTGCCCCGGGACACACCGCCTCCATCAGCTGTAAAACCAGTCAGAATGTGTATTATGATTCTACCTATGGCCACCGTTTATCCTGGTACCAACAGAGAGATGGAGAGAGTCCTAAAGCTCTGATATATAGAGCATCAACTCGAGTCTCAGATGTTCCCAGTCGTTTTTCAGGCAGTGGATCTGGGTCTGACTTCACTCTGACCATCAGTGGAGTTCAGGCTGAAGATTATACTGTTTATTACTGTCAGAGTTTTCACTACATCAACAGTCAGAATGTGTTCACACAGTGAAAAAGACTGGTACAAAAACCTCCCTCAGTCAGACTGAACAGAAACTGAACTGACTCACTTCACTGAGCTCACACTGCACACACTTACACTACATTAGAAAGACAAGAAAATGTACCAATATTTATTTTAGAACTAGCATTTTAATATCCTTTTTGTAAAACTAAGAATATTATTAATATACGAAGAAATTGATCCAAACCCAGTATTAATATTAGATTTGTTTTATACATTTTTTGTCTTTGGCTTAACAATGAAATTTATATTTAATGAAATAAAGAGAAATGTTTATTAATAAATTGTTATTTTAATATTAAAACAAATTTTGATTAATTAATAACAATAAAAAATTACAAAAGGAAATTTCAAAATAATAAAATGTCACACATGAACAAGGTTTTAAAAGCAGAAAAATACATTTAAAGAGACAAACAAACTATTACTTATTTAATATTATTTTGCTTAAAAACAATTGAGCTCAAGACGGAGCATATTTAGAACAAATTTACCAAAAGAACCAAAAACAAAATGCATGTCGTCATTTATTTTTTTAAGGAAACAAGACAATATTAAATAAAAGTCAGACACAAACAAACATTTAGTCCAAACATTTATATTTATCTCTTAATGTTTTCTTGTACATTTTTAAAGTGGGTAATTTTACTGCAGTGTTTAACGTCCTCCTTGAGTCCATTCGACAGAAGCACCTCATGAACAGTTCCACACATGCTTTAAGTCTGCTACAAAGGCTGTTGTAAAGGAGCTTTACTTCTGAGGTTGGAAACACAATCCTTCAACATTTCTTTAACATTATTTGGTTTGAATTGTTTTTTACTTTAAACATAATTTCAGCCGTTTTATATTTAACAAGATCCATAAATGTTAGAGTCTGTGCTTTACAGAATATTTCATTGGTGTGGTCCAAATCTCCAGCATGATTTATGATCCTAATGGCTCTTTTTTGTGGAGAACATATTGTCTTTAGAGTGCTCTTATAAGTGTTGGCCCAGACTTCTACAGTCATTCAAATAAAGAAACACAAGAGCATTGTACACAGTGTTTTCTGATTGAACACATATCTGCATTTAGCTCAAAGAACAATGCTCCTGGACATTTTCCTGCAGAGATCCTTCATATGAGGCTTCAGCTCAGTTTGTTCTCATTATTGATCACATTATTGGACAGGTTTGAGGAGGTTTGAGGTGGGACAGTAGAAAGCCTCTGCAGCTGATGACTCTGTGTGTTTGCATATGTGTGCTGCCTCCTGCTCCAGCCGTTAAGAGCCCAGTGCTGTTCAGTGTCTGTCCAGGCCGTTCAGAGCCACTCCCACCAACAACACAATCAGGATGTCCCTGATGTTACTGCTGGCCGCCCTGGGGCTCCTCGTTCGGTGAGGCTCTCTTCTGGGGCCACTTTACTTCATTTAGCTCTGTCTGTGATGTTAGAGCGCTCTTCAGTTCATTTTGGGACCAGTGCTTTTTAGATCCACACAAATCCTGCTTTATGTGAACTCTACAATGTTACAGCAGAGTTTTGGGACAGACTGTGCAATAGATGTGTCCAGGACAGTCATCGACAAATAGTCCATCATATGAACAAATGAATGAAAATGAATAACTCTTCTTCTGCTGCTGTTTTTCAGGTTCTTCAGGAGATATTACCCTGACTCAGACTCCTAAAGCTACGTCTGTGGATCAGGGACAGACTGTTTCCATCAGATGTCAGACCAGTTCAAGTCTTGCTGGTGCTCTTGCCTGGTATCTTCAAAAAGGCACAGAATCTCCAAAGCTTCTGATATATTCTGCTACAAGTCGTCACTCTGGAGTTTCAAGGCGTTTTACTGGAAGTGGCTCTGGATCTGACTTCACTCTGACCATCAGTGGATTTAATGCTGAAGATGAAGGAGTTTATTACTGTCAGCAGTATAACAGCTACCCGTTCACACAGTGAAAAAGACTGGTACAAAAACCTCCCTCAGTCAGACTGAACAGAAACTGAACTGACTCCTGCAGCTGTTCACACTGATACACTTCACTGAGTTTGCTCCAAAAAGTTTTACTAAAGCCCCTTTCATTAACACTTCTCAGTAAATGACATACTTTCTTGTTCAAACTAATATTTGACCTTTTTAACACAAACTGAGAAATGTCAGAACAGTCTCAGACTGGAACAGATGAGGCTCTGGACTTGTTGGAGCCAGTAACATAAATAAAATATAACTCTCTAAACTCTAAACTCAACCTGATAAAAGAGAAGGACGAGTAACTCTAGATAAATGCTGATTGTTTCTGTTAAAATAAGTTTTAGTTCAGATCAATGAGAGACGATGGAGACAGTGAACAGTTTAGAATGAATGTTCAGGTTTTAATTCTTGAAAGAATGAAATAAATCACACACATGTAACAATGGAACAGGATAATGTTTGCTTTCAAAGGTGAACATGAGATGTTATATAATGCCGTACACACAGTGTTAGGAGGCAGGAGCCATGACAAGTTCCCAGGAGCAGGTTGTAGGAGCTTATGTCTATGTTTGGATCAGCAACAAGGACACGACATGAGCCGGACTAAGATCAACCAGTTCTTAATAACAATAAGAAATATATATGTCCCATAACAATGTGTTGGTAATGTTCCTGCTTTCTTTCACACCACAGCCTAAATTAAATCAATAATTATCAGTTCATCAGCTTCAAAGTCGTCCATAAGCAGGCCTCATCATATCTGTCTGACCTCATCCACATCAGCACTGCCTCCTGCTCTCTCAGGTCCTCCTCCTCCTGACCTCTACAATACTAACTCTGACACTGTTCAAATAAAGACTCAAAACTCATCTGTTCACATTTTCAGACCTCACACAGTCCTCCACACTCTCCACTTCTGTCCTATTCTTTTATCTGCTTTCAATGTTTTATTTATTTGTATTGTCTTGTTCTGAGCTCTGTAAGAGACCCTGGCTTCCATAAAATATACTGATAATTAAAACTACTATTATTTATTATGGTTTTAGGATTAAAACTTTATAATATTATTAATAAGAATATGTCTGAAGTGACTTTGAGCTTGAGGCAGGTTCACTCTGGACAATCATCAGTTCATATTCAAGCACATATTTGCAGTGTTTAATGAGTTTGTGAAAAGAAGTGAGACACAGTTTACTGCAGGCTTTAGTCTGGATTTATTGAAACTATTCCATCACAAGCAGCTCAAGACACAAAGATGCTTTTGATGAACAGACTTCATGAACAGCTCTTTATTGAAGCAGGACGTCCCAATTGAAGACGAACAAAGTAAAAAAGCAGTAAATGAAGTTTGGAGAAAGCTGTCGAAGCGTGAGCTGAGAGCAAAGTCTGAGCTGATCCCAGTGAGTGTGTCAGTCCTGGGAACACTGCTGTGTCCTCAGTGTCTGTGACACTGGACTCTGGGAGCCCTGGCTGGCCTCACAGCTCACAGCTAAGCCCCCCGCCCTCCACCGGTCTGCAGGGAGCGTCAGGCTGCTGCTCCAGCTGTAGTGGCCGTCCTTTGCAGCACCGCGGGCTCCGCTCTGCTCCCAGCCGCCGCCGCCGCGGACACCTTCCAGGACACGCTCCAGTCTGACGGAAGCCCTTGTTGGCCAGGCACATGAGCGTGGCCTTCCCCTGGGCCAGCTCCTCTCTGGAGGGGGGCAGCACTGTCAGGGTGGGCTCCAGTCGCCCCACTGCACCAAAAGAACAAACACATTCAAACTGGCTCCAAACAAAAGCACCACAACAATGGAACGTCCCAGAAACATTGAACTCTAAGGATATTTAAGATCAGAGTGAGACGAGGCTAATCTCTGAGTAAAATGAGCTCATGACACGACTGTGGCTCTTCAGTCCAAGAGCTTCTTAAGAGGCTCACAAGTTGTGCCTCCATCAAATACTGTGTGAGTCCAAAAGTAAAGGACCAAGAACAGAGCCCTGAGGGACTCCCAGAGGAATGTGTTTCAAAAGACCAGTTTAAGAGTCGCTTAAAGAAAGAGAACATTTTTAACAAAGAATTAAAGCCTCTGCAAATGGACTTTAGAGAAAAAAACATCCACAACAACAAATATACTGTAAACGCAAACAAATAAATAAAAAAAAACATTAAAAAGATACACAAAAAATGTAAAATTTGATCAAAATTACATTGAATTTTTTTTTTTTTTTAGAGATTGCTTTAAAAATAATAGAAATAAGTACATTTGTAATAAAGTATATATATATTTTTTATGATGGCCAAATAATAAAAAAGGTCCAATCTGTAAAGATACAAAAACAGTTAAAGAGACAAAAACACACAAAGGGGCTTCAGAGGCTTCAAAGTCTGACTTCCTCTGGGCTCTGTAACCACGGCAACAGAGAGGCACCACTGCTGAACCGTGACGACAGAAAGGTTTCAGAGAAAAAGAGAAAAAGGGAAAAACCTCTCAAGACTTAACGCCACAAACTGTTCACATCAACATTTTAATAAGAACCACAAGTTTGTCCAAAGTTCAGTTTGTCAAATGTTCTTTTATACAAACTCTGAGAAGGACACTTACATCTATAGGAGACAGACCTGGTTTTGACCTGGTTTAGACCTGGTTTAGTCCTGGTTTAGACCTGGTTTTGAACTGGTTTAGACCTGGTTTAGTCCTGGTTTAGTCCTGGTTTAGACCTGGTTTAGACCTGGTTTTGAACTGGTTTAGTCTGGTTTAGACCTGGTTTAGAACTGGTTTAGTCTGGTTTAGACCTGGTTTAGACATGGTATAGACCTGGTTTAGTCCTGGTTCAGACCTGGTTTAGACCTGGTTCAGACCTGGTTTAGAATTGGTTTAGACCTGGATTAGACCTGGTTTAGAATGGTTTAGTCCACAACTGTAAAACTCTGAGTTCAGACTTATCTCAGGACATAACATGTCATAAATTAACAAAAGGAAATCAAGGACAAATATAAAATTAAGAATACAAAAAAAGAAATAAAATTAAAAACCACACAAAAATGACTTATAAGTGATAAAGTTCATAGTATTAGTAGGTTTTCATTGTAAGAGAGTGAACTGTGAGGAGACACTGAAGCCTTCACAGAATAAAAACACTAACAAACACCAAATATCTGCACAAACATGGAAGGTATTAGTTTATGAAGTGAGTTTAGAAGAAAACATGAAGCCACTTTGTGAGAGAAGAAGTGAAAATGACTTACAGTTAAGCTCCAGTCTGGTTCCTCCACCGAACGTGTCCCACAGTGAAACAAACTCATTGAGTCGTCGAACAAAAACCTGAGGCTGTTCAGAGACACGGCTCTGACTCTGACACAGACACAACTGTCCAACTCTGAGCTCAGACACAACTCAGGACACAACAGCTCATGGATTAAAAAAGAAAATGTATATATTTAGAAAATTTTATTGAAAAAAGTAATAATTTAGAAAACCAGCCAAAAATTACTGATAAGAAAATATTTTCTGAAATATTACTTAAACCACCCTGAAAAGAAAAAATAGAACAAAATAATGGAATAAAAAAAGAAAAACGCCGGTAATTGATAATTCAATTCTGAAAATTATAACAAAAGATAAAAAAACAAAACACCACAAAAGATGCTTAATGACAATTTATTTTTTTTATTTACAAATAACAAAAGACAAATACTGAATACAAATACAAAATATAATAAATATAAATTTCCAAAAATTAAACAGTCTTGTTTTTATTTTCATTTGGAGCTGGATTAATTTATTTCGAAGTTTTAATGTTTTTCAGATTTGAATAATTATTAGTTCAACTGCACTTTTTAAACATAAAGCATGTTTACATTAAATAAAAAGCTGTTTTTTATGGATCAAGAATGAATAAATAAAGGAGCATGAGCAGAGCCCTGAGGACTCCAGGTCAGACATTTTAATATTTCTCCTAAAAACAATAGCTTGTTTACTGTTTTCTACAGAAATAAAAGGACTTCTCACAGATATTTATATATATATTTTAGAGATATTTGTGGATCTTATTGTGATTATTATTGTGAAAGAACACTTCTGCAGGTTAAGTTGTTCTGGGCCTCAGGGTAAGGGAGCCTGAAAACTAAGCCCACCTCTTGTGTAATTGGTCTTTATTGAAAAAAAGCATAATCTATAAATGATACAGATACAGGGCCCTTTAATAAACTCAATGTAAAAGTCCATGTTCCTGTTGGAGCCTCATTTCCATAGAGAGACACTTTGCATGAGCAGCAGCATGCCCCAGTGCTCTGGGACAGTTTATAGTCCTGAGAGGTGGACTCTGGAGGAATGGCAGCTGTCCTTCATCACAACACAAGCCACAGAAGCCCTCCTCATCACCAACATGACTTTGGTGTGCGTCCTCATGTGGACTGACCTCTGCTGCTGCTTCACAGGTAAAGTCCAGAGAGTCCCACTGCTGTCCTCTGTCAACATCCGTCCCTCTGAGACCAACCAGACTAAACCATCAGCTGCTTTGTGTTTGTGTCTCTGTGTGGTCAGAGTCCAGAGGCCAGGTCACAGTGACTCAGCCTGGAGCAGTGAGCGCTGCCCGGGACACACCGCCTCCATCAGCTGTAAAACCAGTCAGGATGTGTACTATGCATTTCTCGGGGAACACCGTTTAGCCTGGTACCAACAGAAAGATGGAAAAAGTCCCAAGCTCCTAATAATATATACATCAAATCGAGTCTCAGATGTTCCCAGTTGTTTTTCAGGCAGTGGATCTGGGTCTGACTTCACTCTGACCATCAGTGGAGTTCAGGCTGAAGATTATACTGTTTATTACTGTCAGAGTTTTCACTACATCAACAGTCAGTGGGTGTTCACACAGTGAAAAAGACTGGTACAAAAACCTCCCTCAGTCAGACTGAACAGAAACTGAACTGACTCACTTCACTGAGCTCACACTGCACACACTTACACTACATTAGAAAGACAAGAAATGTACAAATATTTATTTTATTTTCATAATTCCCAAACACACATTTTTTAGAAACAACATGACATTTTTTGTCCAAAACAATAATAAATCTTGCAAATGTTTTACATGATTTGTTCTTAAGGCTGATCAATGAAAATTCATGATTAATAGAAAAAAAGTAAATGTTTAATTATTTACAGAATCAAAACTAAAGGAAATCTTTCTTTTTCATTTTGTTTGTTTTTTGTTTATTTATTTTAGTTTTTTGGTCAACAACAAAAAAAGATTACAATATTTTCCTTCTAAAAAACTTTATATTTTAATGTTCACATTGACTGAAAGTGTGTAGGCCGAATAAAATACTTAAAATTATTCCTGCCATTTTTAATATTATAATTGAATTATGATTATTTAAATTATTTTAAAAATCCAGTTATTTATTTAAATATATTTTAGCAATATTATTTTTAAATTTTTTAAGAAACATATATTAGTTTTATTTTTTCATAAAAGATCAACCTTTGAATTTTTTAATATATTTTTTCAACACCTGACACCTCTCGACTCAGACCATTTCACAAACTGACCCTCTCACTTTGAAACTTGATCCTTTATTTTGGTTCTGAAGCTGATTTTTTAAATATTTCTGTCCCTTTAAGATTGTATTTTCTTTATCTTTTTCTAACCTCTTTTAGATATTCAATGGAATTGTTTTGTTATTTACTATAAATCTAAGATACTTAAATCAACTGTCATTAATTTTTTAAACCTTAGATTTTACAGATAATGGTTTTGATGGATCTGTATCCCGACAGTTACTGATCACTTATTGATCATCTCATCACCAGGTGGTGATCAGTTGACAGCTCCGCCCTTCTCTTCAGCCCAGTTTGTTAGAACATGGTGTTTGTTATGAACAAACTGTCACTAACTGTTCTTAGAATTCTTTGTCCAGATTATCCAGAGAGACAAGGAGACAACGTACAATTTAAAATGAATGGTCAGGTTTAATTCTTGCAAGAAAAAACAAAGACAAACATGTCACAATGGACCAGGATGAAGTTGAATTTCAAAAGTAAACAATACATGAGATTTTATATCATCCTGTAAAAGCTGTAGGACGCGTATCTTTCACACACTCCCCAGGACAAGCTCCAGCTGCAGAAAGGAGTCTGTGGCAAGTTATGTCTACGTCTGCTTATGTATATTTCATGTTTGGATTAGCATGAAGGACACGACATGGCAGATTTGACATGACCTGAAAAGAACGAGCAACCAGTATTTATGAACCAAAGGAAATTCAAAATTCTTATAACACTAACACAGAAGTCCAAGAACAGAACACCACTCAGTTTAAGGTTGGGAGGGGGATGTTCCTCCCAATCACGCCCCTCCAGGTGTCACTGTCGCTGCCTTTGTGAGAGTTGAAGACCCCCAGAAGAACAAGTCCTGGTCGAGCACTTTCCAGAACCCCTCCCAGAGACTCCAAGACTCCCCGATAGAATCAGTGTCAAGTCGAATGTTTTTGTCCTTCTATAAGAGCCTTCAGAGTTGAGTCAGCTGGATCCGTGTCTAAAGGCCGACCCCTGAGAGAAACCAAGTGCCCTGTAGATGACACACACTGTAAAACACAAAAATAAACCCTGACAGTATCGATCAATAATATAGAGCCACCAGTGCTGTCACTATTGAGACAGAAATATAAAGCCACAGAAGGATTGTCTTGTCGTTGTGTCCTCACTCTCCAAAGTCTGGAGGCTTTTTCTTTCAGTCTGCCTGACCTCATAAGGACCAGCAGAGGTCGCCTGTAAATAATCTAAAAGTCTGACTGAAATGAGCTGGAAGAGCAGTTAATGTTAAGAAAGTCTTTCCCTATAACCTTTGACCTGGTGGAGCTCTGCCTAAACATAACCACAACAGTTCTTTATGCATTATTTATTCAACAGTTTCTTTTCTCATAAAGCTCTGGTCTTTCCCTGAACTGAGTCCTGCTGATGGTTCATGTTCAGAGTTTCTCCTAAAGTCAGGTCTCAAGAGGATTTACTGAAACCTTTTCTGATGTAAATGTTTTATTCTGAGCCACTTTGCATGAGCAGCAGCATGCCCCAGTGCTCTGGGACAGTTTATAGTCCTGAGAGGTGGACTCTGGAGGACTGGCAGCTGTCCTTCATCACAACACAAGCCACAGAAGCCCTCCTCATCACCAACATGACTTTGGTGTGCGTCCTCATGTGGACTGTCCTCTGCTGCTGCTTCACAGGTAAAGTCCAGAGAGTCCCACTGCTGTCCTCTGTCAACATCCGTCCCTCTGAGACCAACCAGACTAAACCATCAGCTGCTTTGTGTTTGTGTCTCTGTGTGGTCAGAGTCCAGAGGCCAGGTCACAGTGACTCAGCCTGGAGCAGTGAGCGCTGCCCCGGGACACACCGCCTCCATCAGCTGTAAAACCAGTCAGAATGTGTATTATCATTCTAGCTATGGTCACTATTTACACTGGTACCAACAGAGAGATGGAGAGAGTCCTAAAGCTCTTATAAAGTTTGCAACAACTCGAGTCTCAGATGTTCCCAGTCGTTTTTCAGGCAGTGGATCTGGGTCTGACTTCACTCTGACCATCAGTGGAGTTCAGGCTGAAGATTATACTGTTTATTACTGTCAGAGTTTTCACTACATCAACAGTCAGAATGTGTTCACACAGTGAAAAAGACTGGTACAAAAACCTCCCTCAGTCAGACTGAACAGAAACTGAACTGACTCACTTCACTGAGCTCACACTGCACACACTTACACTACATTAGAACGACAAGAAAAGTAATATTTATTTTAGAACTAGCACTTTAAAATCCTTTTTGTAAAAAACATAAATAATTTGACCCAAACCCAGTATTAATATTAGATTTGTTTTATAAATTTTTTGTCTTTGGTTTAACAATAAAATTTATATTTAATAAAATAAAGTGAAATTTATATTATTAAATTGTTATTTTAATATTAAAACACATTTTCATTAATTAATAACAATAAAAAAATTACAAAAGGAAATTTCAAAATAATAAAATCTTACACATGAACAAGGTTTTAAAAAGGTGGAAAATACATTTAAAGAGACAAACAAACTATTACTTATTTACTAATATTTTGCTCAAAAACAATTAAGCTCAAGACGGAGCATATTTAGAACAAATTTACCAAAAGAACCAAAAACAAAATGCATGTCTTCATTTCTTTTTTTAAGAAAACAAGACAACAATAAATAAAAGTCAGACACAAACAAACATTTATGTTTATCTCTTAGTATTTTCTTGTACATTTTTAAAGTGGGTAATTTTACTGCAGTGTTTAACGTCCTCCTTGAGTCCATTCGACAGAAGCACCTCATGAACAGTTCCACACATGCTTTAAGTCTGCTACAAAGGCTGTTGTAAAGGAGCTTTACTTCTGAGGTTGGAAACACAATCCTTCAACTTACCTTTAACAGTATTTGTCTTTGAATTGTTTTTTACTTTAAACAATTTTATCCGTTTTATATTAAACAAGATCCATAAATGTTAGAGTCTGTGCTTTACAAAATAATTCATTGGTGTGGTCCAAATCTCCAGCATGATTTATGATCCTAATGGCTCTTTTTTGTGGAGAACATATTGTCTTTAGAGTGCTCTTATAAGTGTTGTCCCAGACTTCTACAGTCATTCAAATAAAGAAACACAAGAGCATTGTACACAGTGTTTTCTGATTGAACACATATCTGCATTTAGCTCAAAGAACAATGCTCCTGGACATTTTCCTGCAGAGATCCTTCATATGAGGCTTCAGCTCAGTTTGTTGAAAACAATTACTCCAAAAACAATATTGCCGTTATTTCTTTTCAATATTGATTTTTTATTTTATGATTCACAAAAAGCATGAATTTATTTGTTTTTTTCTTATAATTTATTTTTTTTAAACCAGCATTTTCATTTATACATTTCTTTAGATATCTTTCACTTTATCTGTCGTTAAACCTAAAGTCTAAACTCACTTTTCTGTGGTTAGTCCATAAATGTGCAGCAGAAGTCTTTCAGACGTCCAGGTGATTAACTCTGAGGCACCACCTTTTTAAGCTTTTGTTAAAGTCACACATATATTTTTGTTCCTTTACACATTATTGGACTGGTTTGAGGAGGTTTGAGGTGGGACAGTAGAAAGCCTCTGCAGCTGATGACTCTGTGTGTTTGCATATGTGTGCTGCCTCTCTGCTCCAGCCGTTAAGAGCCCAGTGCTGCTCAGTGTCTGTCCAGGCCGTTCAGAGCCACTCCCACCAACAACACAATCAGGATGTCCCTGATGTTACTGCTGGCCGCCCTGGGGCTCCTCGTTCGGGGTGAGGCTCTCTTCTGGGGCCACTTTACTTCATTTAGCTCTGTCTGTGATGTTAGAGCGCTCTTCAGTTCATTTTGGGACCAGTGCTTTTTAGATCCACACAAATCCTGCTTTATGTGAACTCTACAATGTTACAGCAGAGTTTTGGGACAGACTGTGCAATAGATGTGTCCAGGACAGTCATCGACAAATAGTCCATCATATGAACAAATGAATGAAAATGAATAACTCTTCTTCTGCTGCTGTTTTTCAGGTTCTTCAGGAGATATTACCCTGACTCAGACTCCTAAAGCTACGGCTGTGGATCAGGGTCAGACTGTTTCCATCAGATGTCAGACCAGTTCAAGTCTTGCTGGTGCTCTTGCCTGGTATCTTCAAAAAGGCACAGAATCTCCAAAGCTTCTGATATATTCTGCTACAACTCGTCACTCTGGTGTTTCAAGTCGTTTTACTGGAAGTGGCTCTGGATCTGACTTCACTCTGACCATCAGTGGATTTAATGCTGAAGATGAAGGAGTTTATTACTGTCAGCAGTATAACAGCCTCCCGTTCACACAGTGAAAAAGACTGGTACAAAAACCTCCTCAGTCAGACTGAACAGAAACTGAACTGACTCCTGCAGCTGTTCACACTGATACACTTCACTGAGTTTGCTCCAAAAACTAAGTCTCACAGTGTCTTTAGAAAAATGTCTGGTGATGATTGTCTTTTGTGTTTGAGACTAAACACATGCACTGACTACAACAAGTATTTACAGACGTTTGAAACTTCTCAGTTTTGTCCCAAACTAAATGTGTCCAGTTTAAGTGTTGAGCCCTAAAGACTCTCAGTGAAATGAACAAGCATTTGCTTCTGTAAAAGAAAGGCCTCAAAAGCCTGACCCTGACATTTCTTCCTGAGATTCACAGTTGGACCTGATGAGTCTGTGTGGACAGTGGGAGGACGTCAGACCCAGAGAATATGTTTAGGACTTCACAGAAAAGGCCAGGGCTGAACTGGGGATGGATCCCACAAACACTAGTGTTTAGTGTTAGTCCGTGTCCTCGTGACTCTGAGCCTGCCAGAGGGGAGGGGCTTAAAGTAGCACTGTCCAGGGTGTGTGAGGTCAGACCTGATCTTATTGGCTCTGTTTCTCAGTTATTTTTAGGGATGGAAGAGGGGCCCTGATGATCCTTTCTGCAGTTTTAGTCTTTGGCTGCAGGTCTTTCTTTCGTCCGAGGAGCAGCTCAACACAGCACAGAACACTTTCTGTTGAGGTCTGATAAAAATGAATGAGGAGCTTCTGCAGGAGCCCAATTCTTCTCAGGGTTCAGAGGAAAAGAGCCTCTGCTGGGTCTTCTTCACTAGAACACCTGGTGTTCACTCTCCACGTCAGGTCTTCAGGTAGATGAACATCGAGGTATCTGCAGCTCCACACCTGCTCCACCTCTTCTCCATCAGTTTCAGAATGGCATGCATTATGTCCTTGTGTTTTCTGAAATTAAGGACCAGACGACTTTATTAATCCCACCAGGGTCAATTCATTTAAGCAGCTCGTAAGACAACAAACAGTCACAAGAGCACTAAGCACAAAACACTGAACAAATATAAGAAATATTAAATATAAAACATAAAAAGAGACTCCTGAGAATTTAAAAGACAAAGAGCTGTTGGGATAAAAGAAATGTAAAAACTGATGTGTTTTACAATCTGGTCAAACAAAGTCCTTTAAGTCCTCTGCTGCTCCTGTGGATTTAGAACAGATTTGAACTACATTATTAAGACTGTTCTTGTCTTTGAGTGTCGGGTTAATAAACCAACAGACACAAGAAAAACACAGGAGGCTCTCAAGAACAGACGGAGAAACAGCACAGTTTAAGGACAGTTCTTTGTTGTCGACAGCTGCAGGGTTCATCAGATTTATGTCGATCATCTTTTATAAGACGTAACTATTTCCACTCTCTTTTTACGAATGATGCTCTCTGTAGCTGATTTGATGTCTCAAATCAAAGATAAGTTTTGTATTAAAATAAAAGAAGAGGAGATAAGACACACCCTTGTGATGAACCAGTGGACAGACAGTTTTAATTAGAAAGTCTAAGATCCATAAATCCAGGTGGTGAGGCAGTTTAAATTAATTAAACAGTCTCAGAGTCAAAAAGTATTGTATTAAATATTATCTTGAGAAGCTTGGTGCTTTTCCAGAGTTCCCCTATTGGCAAATTGCAATAGGTCGTTTAATTTAACTTTATCTTTACACTGCTTTTTTGGTTTCTACTTACTGAGATCCTTCCTACTATTCTTCTGTTTCTGACTGTTACCTAAATAAAATATATTTTTCTTATTTATCACATGTTTCAGGGCTTTAGTCTCCGATGCTCTTTTGTAGTTTTCAGGGATATTACGATCTACTTTGAATCCGAGCACAAATTCTGTTCAATCAAAACATGCTTAAAGTGTGGCAATACTGTCAGCTGTCCAGGTTTTTACTGACTTTGTAGCTTATTTTTTTGACAGAAAGACATATTTCAGCCGAAGTGGAACAGAGCTGTGATACGACGCTCCAAAGGAAGCCTTGGAAGTGATCTAAAAGCACCAGAAACAGATCCACAGAACAAAATATTATCATTTCTAATTGTAGTTGTACAGGATACACACTGTTCATATGTTTTCAAAGTCTGATCAATCCAACAATGTTTAAAATCTCCTAAAAATGTATTTAGAACTCTATCATTTCAACCAGCTCAAGGCTCATTTGCATATTGTCTTTTATTCTGAGCCACTTTGCATGAGCAGCAGCATGCCCCAGTGCTCTGGGACAGTTTATAGTCCTGAGAGGTGGACTCTGGAGGACTGGCAGCTGTCCTTCATCACAACACAAGCCACAGAAGCCCTCCTCATCACCAACATGACTTTGGTGTGCGTCCTCATGTGGACTGTCCTCTGCTGCTGCTTCACAGGTAAAGTCCAGAGAGTCCCACTGCTGTCCTCTGTCAACATCCGTCCCTCTGAGACCAACCAGACTAAACCATCAGCTGCTTTGTGTTTGTGTCTCTGTGTGGTCAGAGTCCAGAGGCCAGGTCACAGTGACTCAGCCTGGAGCAGTGAGCGCTGCCCCGGGACACACCGCCTCCATCAGCTGTAAAACCAGTCAGAGTGTGCATTATACTTCTAGCCATGATCATGATGGGTTCCACGATTCTAGCCATGATCATGATGGGTTCCACGATTCTAGCCATGATGATGTTGAGCACGACTATGTTATCTATGAGATTGATTTAAAAGACACTGAGGGTTTATCCTGGTACCAACAGAGAGATGGAGAGAGTCCTAAAGCTCTCATATATGATGCTACAAATCGAGTCTCAGATGTTCCCAGTCGTTTTTCAGGCAGTGGATCTGGGTCTGACTTCACTCTGACCATCAGTGGAGTTCAGGCTGAAGATTATACTGTTTATTACTGTCAGAGTTTACACTTGATCAACAGTCAGTGGGTGTTCACACAGTGAAAAAGACTGGTACAAAAACCTCCCTCAGTCAGACTGAACAGAAGCTGAACTGACTCACTTCACTGAGCTCACACTGCACACACTTACACTACATTAGAAAGACAAGAAATGTACCAATATTTATTTTATTTTCATAAATCCCAAACACACATTTTTTAGAAACAACATGACATTTTTTGTCCAAAACCATAATGAATCTTGCAAATGATTTAAATGATTTGTTCTTAAGGCTGATCAATGAAAATGAATGATTAATAGAAAAAAAAATGTTTAATTATTTACAGAATAAAAACTACAAAAGAAAATATTTTTTTATTTTGTTTGTTTTTTGTTTATTTAGTTTAGTTTTTGGTCAACTACAAAAAAAGATTACAATATTTTCATTCTAAAAATTTTTATAATTTAATGTTCACATTGACTGAAAGTGTGTAGGCCGAATAAAATACTTAAAATCATTCCTGCCATTTTTTATATTATAATTGAATTATCATTATTTAAATTATTTTTAAATCCAGTTATTTATTTAAATATATTTTAGCAATATAATTTTTTTAAAATTTAAGAAACATTTATTAGTTTTATTTTTTCATAAAAGATCAATCTTTGAATTTTTTAATACATTTTTTCAACACCTGACACCTCTCGTCTCAGACCATTTCACAAACTGACCCCTCTCACTTTGAAACTTTGATCCTTTATTTTGGTTCTGAAGCTGATTTTATAAACATTTCTGTCCCTTTAAGATTTTATTTTCTTTATCTTTTTCTAACCTCTTTTAGATATTCGATGGAATTGTTTTGTTATTTACTATAAATATAATTTCTAAGATACTAAAATCAACTGTCATTAAATTTTTAAACCTTAGATTTTACAGATAATGGTTTTGATGGATCTGTATCTGGACAGTTACTGATCACTTACTGATCATCTCATCACCAGGTGGTGATCAGTTGACAGCTCCGCCCTTCTCTTCAGCCCAGTTTGTTAGAACATGGTGTTTGTTATGAACAAACTGTCACTAACTGTTCTTAGAATTCTTTGTCCAGATTATCCAGAGAGACAAGGAGACAACGTACAATTTAAAATGAATGGTCAGGTTTAATTCTTGCAAGAAAAAACAAAGACAAACATGTCACAATGGACCAGGATGAAGTTGAATTTAAAAAGTAAACAATACATGAGATTTTATATCATCCTCTAAAAGCTGTAGGACGCGTATCTTTCACACACTCCCCAGGACAAGCTCCAGCTGCAGAAAGGAGTCTGTGGCAAGTTATGTCTACGTCTACTTATGTATATTTCATGTTTGGATTAGCATGAAGGACACGACATGAGCAGATTTGACATGACCTGAAAAGAACGAGCAACCAGTATTTATGAACCAAAGGAAACTCAAAATTCTTATAACACTAACACAGAAGTCCAAGAACAGAACACCACTCAGTTTAAGGTTGGGAGGGGGGATGTTCCTCCCAATCACGCCCCTCCAGGTGTCACTGTCGCTGCCTTTGTGAGAGTTGAAGACCCCCAGAAGAACAAGTCCCTGGTCGGAGCACTTTCCAGAACACCTCCCAGAGACTCCAAGACTCCCCGATAGAATTGATGTCAAGTCGAATGTTTTTGTCCTTCTATAAGAGACTTCAGTGTTGAGTCAGCTGGATCCGTGTCTAAAGGCCGACCCCTGAGAGAAACCAAGTGCCCTGTAGTTGACACACACTGTAAAACACAAAAATAAACCCTGACAGTATCGATCAATAATATAGAGCCACCAGTGCTGTCACTATTGAGACAGAAATATAAAGCCACAGAAGGATTGTCTTGTCGTTGTGTCCTCACTCTCCAAAGTCTGGAGGCTTTTTCTTTCAGTCTGCCTGACCTCATAAGGACCAGCAGAGGTCGCCTGTAAATAACCTAAAAGTCTGACTGAAATGAGCTGGAAGAGCAGTTATTGTTAAAAAAAGTCTTTCCCTATAACCTTTGACCTGGTGAAGCTCTGCCTAAACATAACCACAACAGTTCTTTATGCATCATTTATTCAACAGTTTCTTTTCTCATAAACCTCTGGTCTTTCCCTGAACTGAGTCCTGCTGATGGTTCATGTTCAGAGTTTCTCCTAAAGTCAGGTCTCAAGAGGATTTACTGAAACCTTTTCTGATGTAAATGTTTTATTCTGAGCCACTTTGCATGAGCAGCAGCATGCCCCAGTGCTCTGGGACAGTTTATAGTCCTGAGAGGTGGACTCTGGAGGACTGGCAGCTGTCCTTCATCACAACACAAGCCACAGAAGCCCTCCTCATCAACAACATGACTTTGGTGTGCGTCCTCATGTGGACTGTCCTCTGCTGCTGCTTCACAGGTAAAGTCCAGAGAGTCCCACTGCTGTCCTCTGTCAACATCCGTCCCTCTGAGACCAACCAGACTAAACCATCAGCTGCTTTGTGTTTGTGTCTCTGTGTGGTCAGAGTCCAGAGGCCAGGTCACAGTGACTCAGCCTGGAGCAGTGAGCGCTGCCCCGGGACACACCGCCTCCATCAGCTGTAAAACCAGTCAGGATGTGTATTATACTTCTAGCCATGATCATGATGGGTTCCACGATTCTAGCCATGATCATGATGGGTTCCACGATTCTAGCTATGGTGAGCACTACGACTATGCTTCTTATGAGATTGATTTAAAAGACACTGATGGTTTATCCTGGTACCAACAGAGAAATGGAGAGAGTCCTAAAGCTCTCATATATGATGCTACAACTCGAGTCTCAGATGTTCCCAGTCGTTTTTCAGGCAGTGGATCTGGGTCTGACTTCACTCTGACCATCAGTGGAGTTCAGGCTGAAGATTATACTGTTTATTACTGTCAGAGTTTTCACTACATCAACAGTCAGTGGGTGTTCACACAGTGAAAAAGACTGGTACAAAAACTTCCCTCAGTCAGACTGAACAGAAACTGAACTGACTCACTTCACTGAGCTCACACTGCACACACTTACACTACATTAGAAAGACAAGAAATGTACCAATATTTATTTTAGAACTAGCACTTTAATATCCTTTTTGTAAAATTATGAATTAAAAATGTTGAATATATTGATACAAACCCAGTATTAATATTATATTTTTGTATTTAGTTTTTGTCATTGTCTTAACAATAACATTTATATTTAATAAAAAAAGAATTTATTATTATTATTATATTGTTATTTTATTATTAAGACCATTTTTTTAAATTCATAATAATAAAAATATCAACACAAGAAAGTTTCAATTTTTATAAAATGTTACACATGAACAAGTTTTTTATATGTTGAAAATACATTTACAGAGACCAGCAAACTATTATTTATTTATTATTATTTTGCTTAAAAACAATTGAGCTCAAGACGGAGCATATTTAAAACAAAATTAACAAAAGAACCTAAAAAAAAAAAACTGTGTTTATCTCTTTATCAAGAAAACAAGAAAACATTCAGCAAAAGTCAGACACAAACAGACATTCATGTTTATTTTAACCATTTATATTTATCTCTTAATATTTTCTAGGCTTTGTATTGTTTTTTATTTAAAAATAAGCTGTTTCATCTGTTTTATATTTAACAAGATCCTTAAATGTTAGAGTCTGTGCTTTACAAAATAATTCATTGGTGTGGTCCAAATCTCCAGCATGATTTATGATCCTAATGGCTCTTTTTTGTGGAAAACATATTGTCTTTAGAGCTCTTATAAGTGTTGTCCCAGACTTCTACAGTCATTCAAATAAAGAAACACAAGAGCATTGTACACAGTGTTTTCTGATTGAACACATATCTGCATTTAGCTCAAAGAACAATGCTCCTGGACATTTTCCTGCAGAGATCCTTCATATGAGGCTTCAGCTCAGTTTGTCGTCAACAGTTACTCCAAAAACATTTTTTCAATATTTTTTTCAACATTTGATTTTTTTATTTGATGATAAACACAAAAAGCATGAATTTAGTTTTATTTAAATTAAATTATAATTTATTTGTTTTAAACCAGCATTTTCATTTGTACATTTCTTAAGATATCTTTAACTTTATTTGTACTTTTGAAAGAACCCAGTCCTTCCTGGTCTCTTCATCTTTATTTGTCCCTAAACCTAAAGTCTAAACTCACTTTTCTGTGGTTAGTCCATAAATGTGCAGCAGAAGTCTTTCAGACGTCCAGGTGATTAACTCTGAGGCACCACCTTTTTAAGCTTTTGTTAAAGTCACACATATATTTTTGTTCCTTTACACATTATTGGACAGGTTTGAGGAGGTTTGAGGTGGGACAGTAGAAAGCCTCTGCAGCTGATGACTCTGTGTGTTTGCATATGTGTGCTGCCTCTCTGCTCCAGCCGTTAAGAGCCCAGTGCTGCTCAGTGTCTGTCCAGGCCGTTCAGAGCCACTCCCACCAACAACACAATCAGGATGTCCCTGATGTTACTGCTGGCCGCCCTCGGGCTCCTCGTTCGGGGTGAGGCTCTCTTCTGGGGCCACTTTACTTCATTTAGCTCTGTCTGTGATGTTAGAGCGCTCTTCAGTTCATTTTGGGACCAGTGCTTTTAGATCCACACAAATCCTGCTTTATGTGAACTCTACAATGTTACAGCAGAGTTTTGGGACAGACTGTGCAATAGATGTGTCCAGGACAGTCATCGACAAATAGTCCATCATATGAACAAATGAATGAAAATGAATAACTCTTCTTCTGCTGCTGTTTTTCAGGTTCTTCAGGAGATATTACCCTGACTCAGACTCCTGAAGCTACGACTGTGGATCAGGGACGGACTGTTTCCATCAGATGTCAGTCAGATGTAGCGTTAGACGACGATCTTGCCTGGTATCTTCAAAAAGGCACAGAATCTCCAAGTCTTCTGATATATTCTGCTACAAATCGTCACTCTGGTGTTTCAAGTCGTTTTACTGGAAGTGGCTCTGGATCTGACTTCACTCTGACCATCAGTGGATTTAATGCTGAAGATGAAGGAGTTTATTACTGTCAGCAGGATGAGGCCACACCGTTCACACAGTGAAAAAGACTGGTACAAAAAGCTCCCTCAGTCAGACTGAACAGAAACTGAACTGACTCACTTCACTGAGCTCACACTGCACACACTTACACTACATTAGAAAGACAGGAAAATGTGGAAGAATTCATTTATATTTAATAGTATTTAATGTGAAAATTAACCCTTAGTGTTTGTGAGTTCATTAACAATTTTAGTCAATAATATTGTTCACATTATTAATTTAGCTACAGGAGGCCGCAGGCCAGTTTAGTCCGGATAAATAGAGAGAGTTGTATCTGGAAGAACATCTTAACAACAACTTAAAACCTTTGCCAAATCCAATATGAGAATCACTAACATTAATTACATACTGAATTGGTTTGGCCCGGGTTAACATCGACCTCCATCGATGCCGTTGACCTACAGGGCACTGGTGGAGACTGGACGACTGTCGGTCAAAGAACGAGAGGAGGAAGGCGTGTCCTTAGACAGAGAGAGAATAGGAAAGGAAGGTTAGTACTGAAAGTAGGGACTCTAAATGTCAGTACAATGACAGGTAAAGGTAGAGGGCTGGTTGATATGATGCAGAGGAGGAAAGTCCAGGAGACCAGGTGGAAAGTGAGCAAGGCTAGAAGCATTAGAGCAGGGTTTAAACTGTTCTATCCTGGTGTGGACAGGAAGAGAAATGGAGAGTGATCCTGAAGGAAATGTTTGTGAAGAATGTTGTGGAGGTAAAGAGTGTCAGGTTGATGAGTCTGAAGCTGGAAACTGAAGGTGTGATGTTAAATGTTAGTGCTTATGCTCTGTAAGCAAGTTGTGAACAAGAGAAAGACAGATTCTGGAGCGAGTTTGAGGAAGTGATGCAGAATGTTCCCAGAGCTGAGGGAGAGGTGACAGATGCAGACTTTAATGGACATGTTGTTGAAGGGAAAAGTGGTGATGAGGAAGGGATGGGCAGGACTTTAGGAAAGGAAGCCAGAAAGACAGAGGTTGGTAGACTTTGCTAAAAGTCTGGAGATGGCTGTGGTGAACACGTACTTTCAGAAGAGGCAGGAACACAGGGGGACATACACTCACCATCCATCCATCCATCTTCTACCACTCATCCGGGGCCAGGTCGCGGGGGCAGCAGTCTAAGCAGAGACGCCCAGACACTTCCTCTAGCTCTTCCGGGGGGATATCGAGGCGTTCCCAGGCCAGCCGAGAGACTTTGTCCCACCAGCGTGTCCTAGGTCTTCCCCGGGGTCTCCTCCTGGTGGGACATGCCCGGAACACCTCCCCAGGGAGGAGTCCAGGACATACACTCATCTAAAGAATTATTAGGAACACCATACTAACACTGTGTTTGACCCCCTTTCTCCTTCAGAACTGCCTTAATTCTACGTGGCATTGCTCAGGTAGAACGTGGCATTTAAACAATGCCCAGTTTGCACTAAGGGGCCTAAAGTGTGCCAAGAAAACATCCCCACACCATTACACCCCCACCACCAGCCTGCACATTGGTAACAAGGCATGATGGATCCATGTTCTCATTCTGTTTACGCCAAATTCTGACTCTACCATCTGAATGTCTCAACAGAAATCCACACTCATCAGACCAGGCACCATTTTCAAGTCTTCAACTGTCCAATTAATGGGCTCGTGCAAATTGTAGCCTCTTTTTCCTGTTGGTAGTGGAGATGGGTGGTACCCGGTGGGGTCTTCTGCTGTTGTAGCCCATCCGTCTCAAGGTTGTGCGTGTTGTGGCTTCACAAATGCTTTGCTGCAGACCTCGGTTTTAACGAGTGGTTATTTCAGTCAAAGTTGCTCTTCTATCAGCTTGAATCAGTCGCCCATTCTCCTCTGACCTCTAGCATCAACAAGGCATTTTTGCCCACAGGACTGCCGCAGACTGGATGTTTGTGCCTTTTCACGCCATTCTTTGTAAACCTAGAAATGGTTGTGCGTGAAAATCCCAGTAACTGTGCAGATTGTGAAATACTCAGACCGGCCCGTCTGGCACCAACAACCATGCAGTGCTCAAAATGGCTTAAATCACCTTTCTTTCCCGTTCTGACATTCAGTTTGGAGTTCAGGCTCAGTTCAGATTGTCTTGACCAGGACCACACCCCTAAATGCACTGAAGTAACTGCATGTGATTGGTTGATTAGATTCTTGCATTAATGAGAAATTGAACAGGTCTTCCTAATAATCATTAATAAACATTTACATCTACTTCATCTCTTTTTTAATTCTATTACATTTGAACCTCACTCAAGTCGACTCACACACTGTAAAACACAATAATAAACCCTGACAGTATCGATCAATAATATAGAGCCACCAGTGCTGTCACTATTGAGACAGAAATATAAAGCCACAGAAGGATTGTCTTGTCGTTGTGTCCTCACTCTCCAAAGTCTGGAGGCTTTTTCTTTCAGTCTGCCTGACCTCATAAGGACCAGCAGAGGTCGCCTCTAAATAATCTAAAAGTCTGACTGTAATGAGCTGGAAGAGCAGTTAATGTTAAAAAAGTGACTGAAATGAGCTGGAAGAGCAGTTAATGTTAAGAAAGTCTTTCCCTATAACCTTTGACCTGGTGGAGTTCTGCCTAAACATAACCACAACAGTTCTTTGTGCATCATTTATTCAACAGTTTCTTTTCTCATAAACCTCTGGTCTTTCCCTGAACTGAGTCCTGCTGATGGTTCATGTTCAGATTTTCTCCTAAAGTCAGGTCTCAAGAGGATTTACTGAAACCTTTTCTGATGTAAATGTTTTATTCTGAGCCACTTTGCATGAGCAGCAGCATGCCCCAGTGCTCTGGGACAGTTTATAGTCCTGAGAGGTGGACTCTGGAGGACTGGCAGCTGTCCTTCATCACAACACAAGCCACAGAAGCCCTCCTCATCACCAACATGACTTTGGTGTGCGTCCTCATGTGGACTGTCCTCTGCTGCTGCTTCACAGGTAAAGTCCAGAGAGTCCCACTGCTGTCCTCTGTCAACATCCGTCCCTCTGAGACCAACCAGACTAAACCATCAGCTGCTTTGTGTTTGTGTCTCTGTGTGGTCAGAGTCCAGAGGCCAGGTCACAGTGACTCAGCCTGGAGCAGTGAGCGCTGCCCCGGGACACACCGCCTCCATCAGCTGTAAAACCAGTCAGAATGTGTATAGCAATAACCATTTACACTGGTACCAACAGAGAGATGGAGAGAGTCCTAAAGCTCTGATATATAAAGCAACAAATCGAGTCTCAGATGTTCCCAGTCGTTTTTCAGGCAGTGGATCTGGGTCTGACTTCACTCTGACCATCAGTGGAGTTCAGGCTGAAGATTATACTGTTTATTACTGTCAGAGTTTACACTATATCAACAGTCAGTGGGTGTTCACACAGTGAAAAAGACTGGTACAAAAACCTCCCTCAGTCAGACTGAACAGAAACTGAACTGACTCACTTCACTGAGCTCACACTGCACACACTTACACTACATTAGAAAGACAAGAAATGTAATATTTTTTTTTAGAACTAGCACTTTAATATCCTTTTTGTAAAATTATGAATATATTGATACAAACCCAGTATTAATATTATATTTTTGTATTTTTTTTTGTCATTGGCTTAAAAATAAAATGTATGTTTAATAAGAAAAAATAGAAATTATTATTATTATATTGTTATTTTATTATTAAGACAATTTTTTTTATTAATAACAATAAAAATATGAACAAAAGGAAATTTCAAATTTATAAAATGTTACACATGTTTAAGTTTTTTTAAATGTGGAAAATACCTTTACAGAGACCAGCAAACTATTATTTATTTATTTTTATTTTGCTCAAAATTAATTAAGTTCAAGACGGAGCATATTTAAAACAAAGGAACCTAAATAAAACTTGTGTTCATCTCTTTATGAAGAAAACAAGGAAACACTCAGTAAATGATACTTTCCCGTTCACACTGATAAATGACCTTTTTGACTCAAACAGAGAAACGCCAGAACAGTCTCAGACTGGAACAGACAAGGCTCTGGACTTGTTGGGGCCAGTAACATGAATAAAATATAACTCTCTAAACTCTAAAGTCAACCTGATAAAAGAGAAGGACGAGTAACTCTCGATTAATGCTGACTGTTTGTGTTAAAATAAGTTTTAGTTCAGATCAATGAGAGACGATGGACACAGTGAACAGTTTAGAATGAATGTTCAGGTTTTTATTCTTGAAAGAATGAAATAAATCACACACATGTAACAATGGAACAGGATAATGTTTGCTTTCAAAGGTGAACATGAGATGTTATATAATGCCGTACACACAGTGTTAGGAGGCAGGAGCCATGACAAGTTCCCAGGAGCAGGTTGTAGGAGCTTATGTCTATGTTTGGATCAGCAACAAGGACACGACATGAGCCGGACTAAGATCAACCAGTTCTTAATAACAATAAGAAATATATATGTCCCATAACAATGTGTTGGTAATGTTCCTGCTTTCTTTCACACCACAGCCTAAATTAAATCAATAATTATCAGTTCATCAGCTTCAAAGTCGTCCATAAGCAGGCCTCATCATATCTGTCTGACCTCATCCACATCAGCACTGCCTCCTGCTCTCTCAGGTCCTCCTCCTCCTGACCTCTACAATACTAACTCTGACACTGTTCAAATAAAGACTCAAAACTCATCTGTTCACATTTTCAGACCTCACACAGTCCCCTCCACACTCTCCACTTCTGTCCTATTCTTTTATCTGCTTTGAATGTTTTATTTATTTGTATTGTCTTGTTCTGAGTTCTGTAAGAGACCCTGGGTTCCATAAAATATACTGATAATTAAAACTACTATTATTTATTATGGTTTTATGATGAAAACTTTATAATATTAATAATAAGAATATGTCTGAAGTGACTTTGAGCTTGAGGCAGGTTCACTCTGGACAATCATCAGTTCATATTCAAGCACATATTTGCAGTGTTTAATGAGTTTGTGAAAAGAAGTGAGACACAGTTTACTGCAGGCTTTAGTCTGGATTTATTGAAACTATTCCATCACAAGCAGCTCAAGACACAAAGATGCTTTTGATTAACAGACTTCATCAACAGCTCTTTATTGAAGCAGGACGTCCCAATTGAAGACGAACAAAGTGAAAAGCAGTAAATGAAGTTTGGAGAAAGCTGTCGAGGCGTGAGCTGAGAGCAAAGTCTGAGCTGATCCCAGTGAGTGTGTCAGTCCTGGGAACACTGCTGTGTCCTCAGTGTCTGTGACACTGGACTCTGGGAGCCCTGGCTGGCCTCACAGCTCACAGCTAAGCCCCCCGCCCTCCACCGGTCTGCAGGGAGCGTCAGGCTGCTGCTCCAGCTGTAGTGGCCGTCCTTTGCAGCACCGCGGGCTCCGGCTCTGCTCCCAGCCGCCGCCGGACACCTTCCAGGACACGCTCCAGTCTGACGGGAAGCCCTTGTTGGCCAGGCACATGAGCGTGGCCTTCCCCTGGGCCAGCTCCTCTCTGGAGGGGGGCAGCACTGTCAGGGTGGGCTCCAGTCGCCCCACTGCACCAAAAGAACAAACACATTCAAACTGGCTCCAAACAAAAGCACCACAACAATGGAACGTCCCAGAAACATTGAACTCTAAGGATATTTAAGATCAGAGTGAGACGAGCTAATCTCTGAGTAAAATGAGCTCATGACACGACTGTGGCTCTTCAGTCCAAGAGCTTCTTAAGAGGCTCACAAGTTGAGCCTCCATCAAATACTGTGTGAGTCCAAAAGTAAAGGACCAAGAACAGAGCCCTGAGGGACTCCCAGAGGAATGTGTTTAAAAAAAATAGTTTTTAAAAATTCTTAAGAAATTGGTTTAAAATAATACAAATATGTAAATTTATAAAAAAAAGTATATCAATATTTTTTGTATTAGTCCAAACTAGAAAAGGCCCAAACTGTAAAAATATGAAAATAGTTAAAGAGACAAAAACACACAAAGGGGCTTCAGAGGCTTCAAAGTCTGACTTCCTCTGGGCTCTGTAACCACGGCAACAGAGAGGCACCACTGCTGAACCATGACGACAGAAAGGTTTCAGAGAAAAAGAGAAAAAGGGAAAAACCTCTCAAGACTTAACGCCACAAACTGTTCACATCAACATTTTAATAAGAACCACAAGTTTGTCCAAAGTTCAGTTTGTCAAATGTTCTTTTATACTTTTTTACAAACTCTGAGAAGGACACTTACATCTATAGGAGACAGACTGTCAGGATCTGTGTTTGTCTGTCTGTGTGTCTCCCCCTCCCCTCTGTGTTCTCCTTTCTCCTCAGCTGGGCAGGGCAGTCGGCACACCTGCAACCACTTACACCTCATCAACCTCTGCTTAAAAGAACCAGTCTTCCCTTCACTCAGCGCCAGTTCGTTGTCAACACTACTCTCAGTTAGTGAAGACGTTGTGCTCCTTGTATTTTGGATATTCATGTTTCTTTGTACTTTGAGACATAACTTACCTGTCGTATTGTGCTCAGGTGCCACTGCAAGCTCCAGCCCGGATCCAGCCTTACCTGCTCTTCTCAAGTCTCCTCGTTTGCTCCACTGGCGCCTATCCGTAAGCCACCTTCCCGGACTTCAGATCAGCTCACCTCCACTCCACGTCGGACAGTTCTCCTAGCCACCTTGTGTTGTTGTGACAAATAAACCTGATTCACATTTGTACTCGTTCTGCGTTTGGGTCCTGCTTCGTCCCCACCGTGACAGAACGAACTGGCCAAATATGGACCCAGCAGAACAGGACGCTGTCTCCGCCGCCCTTCAGACACAGAGTGCACAGATCGGGCACCACCGGCGCTCTGCAGACCCTTCTGGACGGCCAACAGAACACCCAGGACCAGATGGTTCAACTGGGCGCCATGGTTCAGGCGCTCATAGACTGTAGCGCTCCCAGAGTCTCCCGAACCTCCCGCTCCACCGTCTCCGAGGCGTGAGGAACTGGACCAGCCCGAGAGAGGCACATGTGCCGGATCCCTGCCGCTACACAGGTGACATGGGAAAATGTGGGAGTTTTTGTTGCAGTGCTCTCTTGTTTTCCGCCTAAGACCCGTGACATATGCCACTGATAAGACCAGAGTCGCCTACGTTATGGGACTATTGCAAGGGAGGGCCCTGGAGTGGGCAACTGCCGATGGGAGTGTAAGCCCGCACTACGGGACAATTTCACGCTTTTGAGAGCGAACTCAGGAAGGTGTTTGACCATCCGGTTAAAGGCAGAGAGGCGGCCACGAGGCTGATGACGATCCGCCAGGGGAACCGCAGTGTGGCTGAATTCTCCGTCGACTTCCGGACTCTAGCGGCGGAGGCTGGGTGGAATGACCTGGCGCTGCAATCGGTGTTTCTCCACGCATTATCGGATACCCTCCGGGACGAATTAGCCTTGAGGGAGGACCCGGCGGATTTGGACTCCCTCATTTCGACTGCCATACGGCTGGATAACAGGTGGAGGGAGCGGAGACGGGAGAGGCAGCCTCGAGCCCCAGCCACCGGATTCCGCGCCACACATGAGACCGGACCTCCTCGGTTTTCCGCCTTCGCCGGCTCCAGAGACTTCACTCCACAAAAACCTCTATCCGTATCCACCCCAGGCCCACTCAGCGAGATCGGTCCAGAGCCTATGCAGTTAGGTTGGGCTGGTCTGACCCCGGCGGAGCGCTCCCGACGGAGGAAGGAGGGGAGGTGTCTCTATTGCGGGCAGCGGGGCCATTCTATCGCCAACTGCTCAATCCGGCCAAAAGACGGGGCTCACCAGGAGCTAGGGGTCCTGGTGAGCCAATCTCAGATTCTCAACGCACTTCCGAAACGAATGCTAATCCCCGCAGTGTTGTGTATAGACAATGTGAGCCTCCCGCTGTCGGCTCTTGTTGACTCTGGGGCGGAGGAGAATTTCATTGACACTAATTTGGCTCGCCAGGCCGGTATCCAGACGGAACCCCTCAAAACGCCACTTCGCTAATGCCGTGGACGGGAGACCATTGGCTCAAGTGACACATCGAACTGTACCCGTCACTCTGATGCTGTCAGGCAACCACCGGGAGGTGATCAGTTTTAATTTGATCCAGGCACCGCAGACCCCGCTGATTTTGGGATATCCCTGGCTGATGACGCACAACCCCCAATTTGACTGGGCCAGCGGCGGAGTTTTGGGTTGGAGCCCGCACTGCCACGCGGTGTGTTTACGGTCTGCCTTATCCCCTGTCAGGGCCCCGACGTCCCCTTCAGAAACGCCGGACCTGTCGAGCGTCCCAATGGACTACCACCACCTCTGTGAGGTATTTAATAAGGCTCACGCCCAGTCTCTTCCTCCTCATCAGCCGTATGACTGCGCCATCAATCTCCTCCCTGGGACTACTTTGCCCACTAGACGTCTCTACAACCTCTCACGCCCGGAGAGGGAGGCCATGGAGACCTACATCACCGAGTCGCTGGCCACAGGCATTATCCGGCCGTCCTCCTCTCCCGTCGGGGCGGGGTTCTTTTTTGTCAACAAGAAGGACAAGACCCTCCGCCCGTGTATTGACTATCGTGGCCTGAATGACATCACTGTAAAAAATAAGTACCCGCTTCCACTCATCGATTCAGCGTTCCAGCCTCTGCATCAGGTGACCATCTTCACCAAGCTCGATTTACGAAGCGCCTACCACCTCGTCCGGATCCGAGAAGGCGATGAGTGGAAGACGGCATTCAACACTCCTTTAGGACACTTTGAGTATTTGGTCATGCCCTTCGGCCTCACAAATGCCCCGGCCGTGTTCCAGGCCATGGTCAATGATGTACTCCGAGATTTCATCCACCGCTTCGTCTTCGTCTACATAGACGACATTTTGATTTTCTCCCGCACTCCGGAGGAGCACACGCAGCATGTGCGACAGGTGCTCCAGCGACTCCTGGAAAACAAGCTCTTCATCAAGGCTGAGAAGTGTGAGTTCCACCAGCCCTCCGTCAGCTTCCTCGGCTACATCATTGGCAAGGGCCATGTGAGGCCGGATCCCATTAAAATCCAGGCAGTAACGGAGTGGCCCACGCCCCGTAATCTGAAGGAGCTCCAACGTTTTCTTGGATTCGCCAACTTCTACCGGCGATTCATCCGAACTACAGCTCGGTGGTGGTCCCGTTAACCCGATTAACCTCCTCCAAGGTTCCATTCATCTGGTCCCGGAGGCTGAGAGTGCGCTGCAGCAACTAAAGAGGCGGTTCACCTCGGCTCCCATCCTCATCCACCCCGACCCCACCCGCCAGTTTGTGGTGGAGGTGGACGCCTCGGATGAGGGTAGGCGCTGTACTATCACAGCGGGCACCAACAGACCAGAAACTCCACCCCTGTGCTTTCTTTTCTCGGCGGCTCTCACCTGCAGAGCGTAACTACGCGATTGGGGACCGCGAGTTATTGGCCGTCAAGTTGGCCTTGGAGGAGTGGCGACACCATTTGGAGGGGGCAGAACTTCCATTCATCGTTTGGACCAACCACAAGAATCTGGCCTATATCAGAACCGCAAAACGCCTAAATTCCCGTCAGGCCCGCTGGGCACTGTTCTTTGACCGTTTCTCGTTCACCCTCTCCTACCGTCCGGGTTCCCGGAATGCTAAGCCGGACGCTCTCTCCCGCCAGTTTCTCCCCACGGACACCCTGGACTCCAACGACACCATACTTCCTCCTTCTTGCGTGGTGGCCCCCGTTACCTGGGAGATCGAGTCCGTGGTGAGGGACGCGCAGCGGGGCGAGCCTGACCCTGGTACTGGGCCGGTCAACCGGATGTTTGTTCCCCAGGTGGCTCGCTCACAGGTACTACAGTGGGGCACACCTCCCGATTTGCGTGTCATCCCGGCGGAGACGACGCTCATCCTCCTTAAAAGACATTTTTGGTGGTCCGGCATGGAGAAGGACGTAAAGGAGTTTGTGGCTGCCTGCACCACCTGCGCCCGAGGAAGACCTCAAATCAACCTCCGGCAGGGCAACTGCGCCCCTTCCCGTGCCAAGTCGACCCTGGTCACACATCGCCATAGACTTCGTTTCCGGTCTGCCCGTTTCTCAAGGCAACACGGTCATCCTCACCATCATCGACCGTTTCTCTAAGTCGGTTCACTTTGTGGGTCTCCCAAGCTACCCACAGCCTTGGAGACAGCGGAGATCATGGTGAACCAGGTTTTCCGGATCCACGGATCCCCTGGATATTGTGTCGGACCGGGGCCCCAGTTTGTCTCTCAAGTGTGGAGAGCGTTTTGCAAGGCTCTAGGCACGGAGTCAGCCTTTCCTCCGGTTTCCATCCCCAGACTAACGGCCAATGCGAGAGAGCAAATCAGGCTCTGGAGGCGGCCCTGCGGTGTGTGGCAGCACAAGAGCCGAACAGCTGAGCACCTGCTTGGCGTGGATCGAGTACGCCACAACTCCCTCGCATCCGCAGCCACCGGAAGATCTCCTTTGAATGTGCCCTAGGATACATACCCCCCATGTTTCCGGAGCAAGAGCGGGAAATAGCGGTACCTTCAGTGACAGACCATATCCGCCGTTGCAGGGCCGTCTGGGTCTCTACTCGCGAGGCTTTATTACGGTCAGTGGAGCGTAACCGCCAGGTAGCCGACAAACACCGGTCACCGACTCCCAAGTATCTCCCGGGACAGAAGGTGTGGCTCGCCGCAAGAGACATCCCGCTCCAAACGGAATCCAAGAAGCTCGCGCCACGGTACATCGGCCCATTCCGGATTGAGAGACTAATCAACCCTACGGTGGTACGATTGGAGCTCCCCGCCTCATTAAAAATCCACCCGAGCTTCCACGTCTCTCAAATCAAACCAGTCTCCACCAGTCCTCTGTACTACTCTCCTCTGTCCTCTGTACTACTCTCAGTTAGTGAAGACGTTGTGCTCCTTGTATTTTGGATATTCATGTTTCTTTGTACTTTGAGAGGTAACTTACCTGTCGTATTGTGCTCAGGTGCCACTGCAAGCTCCAGCCCGGATCCAGCCTTACCTGCTCTTCTCAAGTCTCCTCGTTTGCTCCACTGGCGCCTATCCGTAAGCCACCTTCCCGGACTTCAGATCAGCTCACCTCCACTCCACGTCGGACAGTTCTCCTAGCCACCTTGTGTTGTTGTGACAAATAAACCTGATTCACATTTGTACTCGTTCTGCGTTTGGGTCCTGCTTCTCGTCCCCCACCGTGACACAGACCTGGTTTAGACCTGGTTTAGACCTGGTTTAGACCTGGTTTATAGCTGGTTTAGAGCTGGTTTAGTCCTGGTTTAGTCCACACCTGTACAACTCTGAGTTCAGACACATCTCAGGACATAACATGTCATAAATTAACAAAAGGAAATGAAGGACAACTATAAAATTAAGAATATAAAATTCTAAAAAAGAAAAAAAACTTGAAAACCACACAAAAATGACTTATAAGTGATAAAGTCCATAGTATTAGTAGGTTTTCATTGTAAGAGAGTGAACTGTGAGGAGACACTGAAGCCTTCACAGAATAAAAACACTAACAAACACCAAATATCTGCACAAACATGGAAGGTATTAGTTTATGAAGTGAGTTTAGAAGAAAACATGAAGCCACTTTGTGAGAGAAGAAGTGAAAATGACTTACAGTTAAGCTCCAGTCTGGTTCCTCCACCGAACGTGTACCACAGTGAAACAAACTCATTGAGTCGTCGAACAAAAACCTGAGGCTGTTCAGAGACACGGCTCTGACTCTGACACAGACACAACTGTCCAACTCTGAGCTCAGACACAACTCAGGACACAACAGCTCATGGATTAAAAAAGAAAATGTAAAAACAAAAATCTGGAAAATAAACTGATAAAATATATTATTTACCAAACCACCCTAAAATAAAAAAATAAATAAAAATTTAACAAATTACACAAAAACACTGAAAAATGAAATTTGAAAATGATTTGAAATGAATGAAATGTGAAAGTCAACATAAAATATACATAAGACTACAAAACTGCCTAATGACATTTTTTTTTCTTTACAATAAATTTAGAAATAATCACAAAGCCAAATTTTTGATTGGGAAAAAAAAGGTTAAATGACAAAAGACAAATAGTAAGCAAAATCCTAAATGTAATAAACCTAAATGTCCAATAATGAGAACAGACTTATATAAAAATAAAACACAACAGGCTCGTTATTTTTTTCTTATTTGGAGCTGATTTAGTTGAATTTAAAGTTTTAATGTTTTTACAGATTTAAATAATTATTAGTTTTAACTCTACTTTTAATATATAAAGCAGGTCTATAAAAAATTAAAAGCTGGTTGTTTATGGTTAATGAATGAATGAATATAGGAGCTGGAGCAGAGCCTTGAGGAACTCCAGGTGAGACATTTATTTTTTTTTTATAAAAATTAAGACACAATAGTTTATTAACTGTTTTCTACAGAAATAAAAGCACTTCTCACGAATATGATTTATAGATATATTAGAGATATTTGTGGATATTTTTTTTATACTGATGGATCCATAAAAGGAGCTGCTGCTCAGAGCTCCATGTTCCTGTTGGAGCCTCATTTCCATAAAGAGACACTTTGCATGAGCAGCAGCATGCCCCAGTGCTCTGGGACAGTTTATAGTCCTGAGAGGTGGACTCTGGAGGACTGGCAGCTGTCCTTCATCACAACACAAGCCACAGAAGCCCTCCTCATCACCAACATGACTTTGGTGTGCGTCCTCATGTGGACTGTCCTCTGCTGCTGCTTCACAGGTAAAGTCCAGAGAGTCCCACTGCTGTCCTCTGTCAACATCCGTCCCTCTGAGACCAACCAGACTAAACCATCAGCTGCTTTGTGTTTGTGTCTCTGTGTGGTCAGAGTCCAGAGGCCAGGTCACAGTGACTCAGCCTGGAGCAGTGAGCGCTGCCCCGGGACACACCGCCTCCATCAGCTGTAAAACCAGTCAGAATGTGTATGACAATAACCGTTTACACTGGTACCAACAGAGAGATGGAGAGAGTCCTAAAGCTCTCATAAGACATGCATCAACTCGAGTCTCAGATGTTCCCAGTCGTTTTTCAGGCAGTGGATCTGCGTCTGACTTCACTCTGACCATCAGTGGAGTTCAGGCTGAAGATTATACTGTTTATTACTGTCAGAGTTATCACTATATCAACAGTCAGAATGTGTTCACACAGTGAAAAAGACTGGTACAAAAACCTCCCTCAGTCAGACTGAACAGAAACTGAACTGACTCACTTCACTGAGCTCACACTGCACACACTTACACTACATTAGAAAGACAAGAAATGTACCAATATTTATTTTAGAACAAGCACTTTTGTATCCTTTTGTAAATTTATGAAAAATTGGATCCAAACTCAGCGTAAATATCAGATTTTTTTATTATGTTTTTTCTTTAGCTTAACAATAAAGAATATATATATATTTTTAATTTTCTAAACTAAATAGAAAATAATATTATCATATTATTATGTTATTTCTTAAACTAATTATTACTCATTAATAACAATTAACAAACTGACATAAAAAATCTCAAAATAATAAAACGTTATACATAAACAATGTTTAAAATGTGAAAAATACATTTAAAGAGAACAAATAACTTTTATTTATTTATTTATTAATATTTTGCTCAAACACAATTCTGCTCAAGACAGAGCATATTTAAAACAAATTTACCAAAATAATCAAAAACAAAATGCATGTCTTCATCTCTTTATCACGAAAACAAGGAGCCGTTTTATATTTAACAAGATCCATAAATGTTAGAGTCTGTGCTTTACAGAATATTTCATTGGTGTGGTCCAAATCTCCAGCATGATTTATGATCCTAATGGCTCTTTTTTGTGGAGAACATATTGTCTTTAGAGTGCTCTTATAAGTGTTGTCCCAGACTTCTACAGTCATTCAAATAAAGAAACACAAGAGCATTGTACACAGTGTTTTCTGATTGAACACATATCTGCATTTAGCTCAAAGAACAATGCTCCTGGACATTTTCCTGCAGAGATCCTTCATATGAGGCTTCAGCTCAGTTTGTTCTCATTTTTGCTCACATTATTGGACAGGTTTGAGGAGGTTTGAGGTGGGACAGTAGAAAGCCTCTGCAGCTGATGACTCTGTGTGTTTGCATATGTGTGCTGCCTCTCTGCTCCAGCCGTTAAGAGCCCAGTGCTGCTCAGTGTCTGTCCAGGCCGTTCAGAGCCACTCCCACCAACAACACAATCAGGATGTCCCTGATGTTACTGCTGGCCGCCCTGGGGCTCCTCGTTCGGGTGAGGCTCTCTTCTGGGGCCACTTTACTTCATTTAGCTCTGTCTGTGATGTTAGAGCGCTCTTCAGTTCATTTTGGGACCAGTGCTTTTTAGATCCACACAAATCCTGCTTTATGTGAACTCTACAATGTTACAGCAGAGTTTTGGGACAGACTGTGCAATAGATGTGTCCAGGACAGTCATCGACAAATAGTCCATCATATGAACAAATGAATGAAAATGAATAACTCTTCTTCTGCTGCTGTTTTTCAGGTTCTTCAGGAGATATTACCCTGACTCAGACTCCTGAAGCTACGGCTGTGGATCAGGGTCAGACTGTTTCCATCAGATGTCAGACCAGTTCAAGTGTAGGCAGCTATCTTGCCTGGTATCTTCAAAAAGGCACAGATTCTCCAAAGCTTCTGATATATTCTGCTACAACTCGTCACTCTGGTGTTTCAAGTCGTTTTACTGGAAGTGGCTCTGGATCTGACTTCACTCTGACCATCAGTGGATTTAATGCTGAAGATGAAGGAGTTTATTACTGTCAGCAGGGTAACAGCTGGCCACTCACACAGTGAAAAAGACTGGTACAAAAACCTCCCTCAGTCAGACTGAACAGAAACTGAACTGACTCCTGCAGCTGTTCACACTGATACACTTCACTGAGTTTGCTCCAAAAACTAAGTCTCACAGTGTCTTTAGAAAAATGTCTGGTGATGATTGTCTTTTGTGTTTGAGACGAAACACATGCACTGACTACAACAAGTATTTACAGATGTTTGAAACTTCTCAGCTTTGTCCCAAACTAAATGTGTCCAGTTTAAGTGTTGAGCCCTAAAGACTCTCAGTGAAATGAACAAACATGTGTTTGGTTTTAGAAGTCACTGTTGAACTGGATCTGATCTGGGCCCAGTCCATCTGTCTGCAGTGATTGGACTGAACACACTTCTGTTTAAAGTCTCCATCAGTGCAACACCTACAGCTGCCATAACACTAGAGTCCATCACAAACCACTTTTTACCATCAGAATTATTCAGTGTTAATAACTACAAGCATTAACAACCTTCAGGACAGTGACTCTTTTGCCTTTTTAAAATATTTTATTATTTAAAGACTCCAACCTTCACAATCCGCATTTATTATTGAAATGACTGCTCTCTCTTCTGGGCTTTATAACTCTCTCGTCCCACCAATTACTCCAACAATGGACTTAATAAACTGCTGTTCTCACTTACTCCCATCAAAACTCTGGTACATCCCTGCCCTTCATCACTTTAATCAAGGTCCTCTCCTAGAAAACCTCTAAAGGAAAACTGACTTCACTCCTTTAAACTTCACCACAGAAAAGCCCTCTCACCTGCTCAGTCCCATCAGTCCAGAAGAACAACTCACAAACTCTTTTCTCCATCATCAACAGTGTCCTTAAACGCGCAAAGGTTCAGATCCACAATCTTCTGTCAAACAATACTCTGAAACATCTCAGTCTGGTTTGTGTCCCTCCAGAGAACAGAGACAGCCCTGGTTAAGATCAAATGAGCTCCTTTTAGCCACAGACTCCTCATTATTCTCATCCTCCTCGAGCTCACAGCAGCATTTGACACCATCTCCCACTCCGTCCTGCTCAACCCTTTATCTTCTGTTGGAGTTACTGGAACTGTGCTCACCTGGTTCAACTCTTTATCTCTTTACTCCGATTACAACGTTATTAGTAAATGTATTTTGCTTTCGAGATATGTAGACAACAACATTGTGAAACTAAATACAGATAATATCTTTACAGCACAGGCTTTAAAAACTACCACAGCAGTGTTTGACAAAAGTAGCTGAGATTAAAGCTCCAAATGAGGAGTGAGAAATGTTTAAAGGTTTAAAAGTGAACATCTCACAATATGGTCTGGAGTGTGTTAGGCTTCAGGTTTAATGACAGAAGACAATGACAAGGCATCAACCAATTTTGACATATTAATACTCGTCCAAGGAAAAGAAGGTGTGTAAGAAATCAGAATGAACACAGAGGTCATTAAAGTCACTTGGGAAGGGTCACACTAAGAGTTATGGAGAAGGGCACAGGGGTCATCTTGAGTTGAAGATTTTCTAGTGAGAGTCCATAAAACAGACTCATGGATCAGATACTGCTTCAGACAACGTCTAACATCCAAAAAGTTTTATTCCAACAAACTAAAGGTGCTGAGGAGAATTCTGCAGAAAGGCTGTGGAACAAGTCTGGTATGAATAATCGAACAGATGTTAATGCTGCGGATTTGTCTATGATGCTTTAAACAGAGTCAAAGAGGGATTAAAGAAGTAGGCCAAATGATGGTAGGCTGTAGGTTATATTTGAAGTTAGAGTTTATTAAACTTAAGTGTGCAGTGGACCCAGGGGAGGGTTAGTTACATTTGTATTATTCAGATCATGATTTATTTGTGGTGTTAACTTCACAAAATGATATATTCTTATTGTAACTCTTTTAAGTGAAGGTTTGAGTTAAGCATGTGTGGATGGGTTGAAGAAGGGTGTTCTGACAGGAAACGTTTAAACTAAATAAATATTCTATTTGGATCCATGTGATAATTTAATGCACATGTATTATGAACCAGTCGTTATATTCAGCAGGTTTTAGCAGGTTATTTGTTTTTTGTGGAGAGGTATATTTGGGTATCGTTAGCGTCGCAGTGAAAATGAAGTCCATGACAGTGGATGATAAGACCCGGGGGTAACATGTAGAGTATAAACAGAAGGGGACCAAGCACCGAGCCCTGGGGGACACCATGTGTTACAGAGACGGTATGAGATGTGCAGTTGTTAATGAAGATGTAGTGGAATCTGTCAGAGAGCTAGGATTTGAAACAGTAGAGTGATGAAGCTGTTATGCCGATGTTGGACTGTAGACGATGGAGGAGGATGGGATGGTCTATAGTGTCAAAGGCAGCACTAAGATCGAGGAGCAGGAGCACATATACATTTACATTTATTCATTTAGCAGACGCTTTTATCCAAAGCGACTTACATGAAGCTTCCATTCACCAGTGTTACATTTTTACATTTTTAGTTAACACTTTTATTTAAAAGCAACATACATTAAGGTTCCCCTTAATTATCCCCTCCTTGAACCGCCACCTTATCGTGGTGGAGGGGTTTGAGTGCCCGGATGATCCTAGGAGCTATGTTGTCGGGGGCTATATGCCCCTGGTAGGGTTTCCCAAGGCAAACTGGTCCTAGGTGACGGGCCAGACAAAGTGCGGTTCAGAACGCTTTATGGATATTTTAAAATCAAGGACCGTTACGTCGCCCGGTATGGCGCAACCGGGGCCCCACCCTGGGGACAGGCCCGGGGTTTGGGCTCATATGCGAGTGCCTGGTGGCCGGGTCTTTC
This sequence comes from Neodontobutis hainanensis, assembly GCA_024349245.1. Classification (NCBI taxonomy): domain Eukaryota; kingdom Metazoa; phylum Chordata; class Actinopteri; order Gobiiformes; family Odontobutidae; genus Neodontobutis; species Neodontobutis hainanensis. Next base: position 2,041,419 of record JALDNG010000114.1, read on the forward strand.
CCCATGGGGCCCGGCCGGGCTCAGCCCTAAAGAGCGACGTGGGACCGACCTCCCGTGGGCCCACCACCTGCAGGAGGAACCATAAGGGGCCGGTGCAATGTGGATTGGGTGGAAGTCGAAGGCGGGAGCCTCGACAACCCAATTCCCGGATGCAGAATCTGGCTCTAGGGACATGGAATATCGCCTCGCTGGCGGGTAAGGAGCCTGAGCTTGTGCGGGAGGTTGAGCGATACCGACCATAGATAGTCGGGCTCACCTCCACGCACAGCTTGGGCTCTGGAACCCAACTCCTCGAGAGAGGCTGGACTCTCCACTACTCTGGAGTTGCCTGCGGTGAGAGGCGGCGGGCTGGTGTGGGTTTGCTCATAGCCCGCTGGCTCAGCCGCCATGTGTTGGAGTTCACCCTGGTGAACGAGAGGGTCGCTTCCCTGCGCCTTCGCGTCGGGGATAGGTCTCTCACTGTTGTTTGTGTTTACGGGCCAAATGGCAGTGCAGAGTACCTGGCCTTCTTGGAGTCTCTGGGAAGGGAGCTGGAAAGTGCTCCAACCGGGGACTCCATCGTTCTACTGGGGGATTTCAACGCTCACGAGGGCAGCGACAGTGACACCTGGAGGGGCGTGATTGGGAGGAACGGCCGCCCTGATCTGAACCCGAGTGGTGTTCTGTTATTGGACTTCCGTGCTAGCAACAGTTTGTCCATAACAAACACCATGTTCAAGCATAAGGGCGTCCATCAGTGCACGTGGCACCAGGACACCCTAGGCCAGAGGTCGATGATCGACTTTGTTTCATCTGAACTCCGACCGTATATCTTGGACACTCGGGTGAAGAGAGGGGCGGAGCTGTCAACTGATCACCACCTGGTGGTGAGTTGGATCCGATGGCAGGGGAGAAGGCGGGACAGACTTGGCAGACTTTCAACTCCCACCTCCGACAGAGCTTCGACCAGATTCCAAGGGAGACTGGAGACATTGAGTCCGAGTGGACCATGTTCTCCACCTCCATTGTCGACGCAGCCACTCGAAGCTGTGGCCGCAAAGTCTTCGATGCCTGTCGTGGCGGCAATCCCCGAACCCGGTGGTGGACACCGGAAGTAAGGGATGCCATCAAGCTGAAGAAGGAGACCTACCGAGCCTGGTTGGCTTGTGGGACTCCTGAGGCAGCTGATAGGTACCGGCAGGCCAAGCGGGCTGCAGCCCAGGAGGTTGTGGAGGCAAAAACTCGGGTCTGGGAGGAGTTCGGTGAGGCCATGGAAAAAGACTATCGGTCGGCCTCAAAGAAATTCTGGCAAACCGTCCGGCGCCTCAGGAGGGGGAAGCAGTGCCCTGCCAACACTGTTTACAGTGGAGGTGGGAATCTGCTGACCTCAACTGGGGATATTGTTGGACGGTGGAAGGAATACTTGGAGCATCTCCTTATATTGAGACAAATATAAAGCCACAGAAGGATTGTCTTGTCGTTGTGTCCTCACTCTCCAAAGTCTGGAGGCTTTTTCTTTCAGTCTGCCTGACCTCATAAGGACCAGCAGAGGTCGCCTGTAAATAACCTAAAAGTCTGACTGAAATGAGCTGGAAGAGCAGTTAATGTTAAAAAAGTCTTTCCCTATAACCTTTGACCTGGTGGAGCTCTGCCTAAACATAACCACAACAGTTCTTTATGCATCATTTATTCAACAATTTCTTTTCTCATAAACCTCTGGTCTTTCCCTGAACTGAGTCCTGCTGATGGTTCATGTTCAGAGTTTCTCCTAAAGTCAGGTCTCAAGAGGATTTACTGAAACCTTTTCTGATGTAAATGTTTTATTCTGAGCCACTTTGCATGAGCAGCAGCATGCCCCAGTGCTCTGGGACAGTTTATAGTCCTGAGAGGTGGACTCTGGAGGACTGGCAGCTGTCCTTCATCACAACACAAGCCACAGAAGCCCTCCTCATCACCAACATGACTTTGGTGTGCGTCCTCATGTGGACTGTCCTCTGCTGCTGCTTCACAGGTAAAGTCCAGAGAGTCCCACTGCTGTCCTCTGTCAACATCCGTCCCTCTGAGACCAACCAGACTAAACCATCAGCTGCTTTGTGTTTGTGTCTCTGTGTGGTCAGAGTCCAGAGGCCAGGTCACAGTGACTCAGCCTGGAGCAGTGAGCGCTGCCCCGGGACACACCGCCTCCATCAGGTGTAAAACCAGTCAGAATGTGTATTATGATTCTAGCTATGGTCACTATTTACACTGGTACCAACAGAGAGATGGAGAGAGTCCTAAAGCTCTTATAAAGTTTGCAACAAATCGAGTCTCAGATGTTCCCAGTCGTTTTTCAGGCAGTGGATCTGGGTCTGACTTCACTCTGACCATCAGTGGAGTTCAGGCTGAAGATTATACTGTTTATTACTGTCAGAGTTTACACTATATCAACAGTCAGTGGGTGTTCACACAGTGAAAAAGACTGGTACAAAAACCTCCCTCAGTCAGACTGAACAGAAACTGAACTGACTCACTTCACTGAGCTCACACTGCACACACTTACACTACATTAGAAAGACAAGAAATGTACCAATATTTATTTTAGAACTAGCACTTTAATATCTTTTTGTAAAACTAAGAATAAATTGATTTGAAACCTAGTATTAATATTCAAATTCTTAATTATGTTTTTTCTGTGATTTAATAATAAAATGTATATTTAATGTAAAGATGAAGATTCATATTATATTAAATTATTATTCATTAATACCAATAAACAAATTAACAAAAAGAAATGTCAAATTTATAAAACACAAGAGCATTGTACACAGTGTTTTCTGATTGAACACATATCTGCATTTAGCTCAAAGAACAATGCTCCTGGACATTTTCCTGCAGAGATCCTTCATATGAAGCTTCAGCTCAGTTTGTCGTCAACAATTACTCCAAAAACATAATTTCAATATTTTTTTCAACATTTGATTTTTTTATTTTATGATAAACACAAATAGCATGGATTTAGTTTTATTTAAATTAAATTATAATTAATTTGTTTTAAACCAGCATTTTCAATTTAAATTTTCTTTAGATATCTTTAACTTTATTTTTACTTTTGAAAGAACACAGTCCTTCTTCTTCTCTTCATCTTTATTTGTCCCTAAACCTAAAGTCTAAACTCACTTTTCTGTGGTTAGTCCATAAATGTGCAGCAGAAGTCTTTCTGACGTCCAGGTGATTAACTCTGAGGCACCACCTTTTTAAGCTTTTGTTAAAGTCACACATATATTTTTGTTCCTTTACACATTATTGGACAGGTTTGAGGAGGTTTGAGGTGGGACAGTAGAAAGCCTCTGCAGCTGATGACTCTGTGTGTTTGCATATGTGTGCTGCCTCTCTGCTCCAGCCGTTAAGAGCCCAGTGCTGCTCAGTGTCTGTCCAGGCCGTTCAGAGCCACTCCCACCAACAACACAATCAGGATGTCCCTGATGTTACTGCTGGCCGCCCTCGGGCTCCTCGTTCGGGGTGAGGCTCTCTTCTGGGGCCACTTTACTTCATTTAGCTCTGTCTGTGATGTTAGAGCGCTCTTCAGTTCATTTTGGGACCAGTGCTTTTTAGATCCACACAAATCCTGCTTTATGTGAACTCTACAATGTTACAGCAGAGTTTTGGGACAGACTGTGCAATAGATGTGTCCAGGACAGTCATCGACAAATAGTCCATCATATGAACAAATGAATGAAAATGAATAACTCTTCTTCTGCTGCTGTTTTCCAGGTTCTTCAGGAGATATTACCCTGACTCAGACTCCTGAAGCTACGTCTGTGGATCAGGGTCAGACTGTTTCCATCAGATGTCAGACCAGTTCAGCTATAACTAATGATCTTGCCTGGTATCTTCAAAAAGGCACAGATTCTCCAAAGCTTCTGATTTATGAGGCAACAGACCGTCACTCTGGTGTTTCAAGTCGTTTTACTGGAAGTGGCTCTGGATCTGACTTCACTCTGACCATCAGTGGATTTAATGCTGAAGATGAAGGAGTTTATTACTGTCAGCAGGGTAACAGCCTCCCGTTCACACAGTGAAAAAGACTGGTACAAAAACCTCCCTCAGTCAGACTGAACAGAAACTGAACTGACTCCTGCAGCTGTTCACACTGATACACTTCACTGAGTTTGCTCCAAAAAGTTTTACTAAAGCCCCTTTCATTAACACTTCTCAGTAAATGACATACTTTCTCGTCCAAACTAATATTTGACCTTTTTAACACAAACTGAGAAATGTCAGAACAGTCTCAGACTGGAACAGACGAGGCTCTGGACTTGTTGGAGCCAGTAACATAAATAAAATATAACTCTCTAAACTCTAAACTCAACCTGATAAAAGAGAAGGACGAGTAACTCTAGATAAATGCTGACTGTTTGTGTTAAAATAAGTTTTAGTTCAGATCAATGAGAGACGATGGAGACAGTGAACAGTTTAGAATGAATGTTCAGGTTTTAATTCTTGAAAGAATGAAATAAATCACAGACATGTAACAATGGAACAGGATAATGTTTGCTTTCAAAGGTGAACATGAGATGTTATATAATGCCGTACACACAGTGTTAGGAGGCAGGAGCCATGACAAGTTCCCAGGAGCAGGTTGTAGGAGCTTATGTCTATGTTTGGATCAGCAACAAGGACACGACATGAGTCGGACTAAGATCAACCAGTTCTTAATAACAATAAGAAATATATATGTCCCATAACAATGTGTTGGTAATGTTCCTGCTTTCTTTCACACCACAGCCTAAATTAAATCAATAATTATCAGTTCATCAGCTTCAAAATCGTCCATAAGCAGGCCTCATCATATCTGTCTGACCTCATCCACATCAGCACTGCCTCCTGCTCTCTCAGGTCCTCCTCCTCCTGACCTCTACAATACTAACTCTGACACTGTTCAAATAAAGACTCAAAACTCATCTGTTCACATTTTCAGACCTCACACAGTCCCCTCCACACTCTCCACTTCTGTCCTATTCTTTTATCTGCTTTCAATGTTTTATTTATTTGTATTGTCTTGTTCTGAGCTCTGTAAGAGACCCTGGGTTCCATAAAATATACTGATAATTAAAACTACTATTATTTATTATGGTTTTATGATAATACGATAATATCTGAAGTGACTTTGAGCCTGATGCAGGTTCACTCTGGACAATCATCAGTTCATATTCAAGCACATATTTGCAGTGTTTAATGAGTTTGTGAAAAGAAGTGAGACAAAGTTTACTGCAGGCTTTAGTCTGGATTTATTGAAACTATTACATCACAAGCAGCTCAAGACACAAAGATGCTTTTGATGAACAGACTTCATCAACAGCTCTTTATTGAAGCAGGACGTCCCAATTGAAGACGAACAAAGTGAAAAGCAGTAAATGAAGTTTCAAGAAAGCTGTCGAGGCGTGAGCTGAGAGCAAAGTCTGAGCTGATCCCAGTGAGTGTGTCAGTCCTGGGAACACTGCTGTGTCCTCAGTGTCTGTGACACTGGACTCTGGGAGCCCTGGCTGGCCTCACAGCTCACAGCTAAGCCCCCCGCCCTCCACCGGTCTGCAGGGAGCGTCAGGCTGCTGCTCCAGCTGTAGTGGCCGTCCTTTTGCAGCACCGCGGGGCTCCGGCTCTGCTCCCAGCCGCCGCCGCCGCCGGACACCTTCCAGGACACGCTCCAGTCTGACGGGAAGCCCTTGTTGGCCAGGCACATGAGCGTGGCCTTCCCCTGGGCCAGCTCCTCTCTGGAGGGGGGCAGCACTGTCAGGGTGGGCTCCAGTCGCCCCACTGCACCAAAAGAACAAACACATTCAAACTGGCTCCAAACAAAAGCACCACAACAATGGAACGTCCCAGAAACATTGAACTCTAAGGATATTTAAGATCAGAGTGAGACGAGCTAATCTCTGAGTAAAATGAGCTCATGACACGACTGTGACTCTTCAGTCCAAGAGCTTCTTAAGAGGCTCACAAGTTGTGCCTCCATCAAATACTGTGTGAGTCCAAAAGTAAAGGACCAAGAACAGAGCCCTGAGGGACTCCCAGAGGAATGTGTTTAAAAAAGACCAGTTTAAGAGTCATTTAAAGAAAGAAGACATTTTTAACAAAGAATTAAAACCTCTGCAAATGGATTTTAGAGAAAAAAACATCCACAACAACAAATATAATGTAAACGCAAAAAAATAAATAAAAAAAACGTTAAAAAAATACACAAAAAAATGTAAAATGTCATCAAAATTACATTTTTTTTTTTTTTTAAGAGATTGGTTTAAAAAATAATAGAAATAACTACATTTGTAATAAAGTATATCTATATATTTTTTATGATGGCCAAATAATAAAAAAAGGTCCAATCTGTAAAGATACAAAAATAGTTAAAGAGACAAAAACACACAAAGGGGCTTCAGAGGCTTCAAAGTCTGACTTCCTCTGGGCTCTGTAACCACGGCAACAGAGAGGCACCACTGCTGAACCGTGACGACAGAAAGGTTTCAGAGAAAAAGAGAAAAAGGGAAAAACCTCTCAAGACTTAACGCCACAAACTGTTCACATCAACATTTTAATAAGAACCACAAGTTTGTCCAAAGTTCAGTTTGTCAAATGTTCTTTTATACAAACTCTGAGAAGGACACTTACATCTATAGGAGACAGACCTGGTTTTGACCTGGTTTAGACCTGGTTTAGTCCTGGTTTAGACCTGGTTTTGAACTGGTTTAGACCTGGTTTAGTCCTGGTTTAGTCCTGGTTTAGACCTGGTTTAGACCTGGTTTTGAACTGGTTTAGTCTGGTTTAGACCTGGTTCAGAACTGGTTTAGTCTGGTTTAGACCTGGTTTAGACATGGTATAGACCTGGTTTAGTCTGGTTTAGACCTGGTTTAGAACTGGTTTAGTCTGGTTTAGACCTGGATTAGAAATGGTTTAGACCTGGTTTAGACCTGGTTTAGTCTGGTTTATAAAACAGTGATAAAGTTCATAGTATTAGTAGGTTTTCATTGTAAGAGAGTGAACTGTGAGGAGACACTGAAGCCTTCACAGAATAAAAACACTAACAAACACCAAATATCTGCACAAACATGGAAGGTATTAGTTTATGAAGTGAGTTTAGAAGAAAACATGAAGCCACTTTGTGAGAGAAGAAGTGAAAATGACTTACAGTTAAGCTCCAGTCTGGTTCCTCCACCGAACGTGACCCACAGTGAAACAAACTCATTGAGTCGTCGAACAAAAACCTGAGGCTGTTCAGAGACACGGCTCTGACTCTGACACAGACACAACTGTCCAACTCTGAGCTCAGACACAACTCAGGACACAACAGCTCATGGATTAAAAAAATAAAATGTATGAAAAACCTGATATTTAGAAAATTTTATTGAAAAAAGGAATAATTTAGAAAACCAGCTAAAAATTACTGATAAGAAAATATTTTCTGAAATATTACTTAAACCACCCTGAAAAGAAAAAAATAGAACAAAAAAGGGAATAAAAAATGAAAAACACACGAAATTGTTAATTAAATTCTGAAAATTATCACAAAAGATAAAAAACAAAAGACCACAAAAGATGCTTAATGACAATTTTATTTTTTTATTTACATTAACAAAAGACAAATACTGAGTACAAATACAAAATATAATAAATTTAAATTTCCAAAAATTTAAATAGACTTAAATAAAAATAAAACTCACAGTCTTGTTTTTATTTTCATTTGGAGCTGGTTTAGTTTAATTCAAAGTTTTAATGTTTTTCAGATTTGAATAATTATTAGTTCAACTGCACTTTTTAAACATAAAGCATGTTTATATTAAATAAAAAGCTGCTTTTTATGGATCAAGAATGAATAAATAAAGGAGCATGAGCAGAGCCCTGAGGGACTCCAGGTTCAGACATTTTAATATTTCTCCTAAAAATGGAACAACAATAGCTTGTTTACTGTTTTCTACAGAAATAAAAGGACTTCTCACAGATATGATTTTTATATATTTTAGAGATATTTGTGGATCTTATTGTGATTATTATTGTGAAAGAACACTTCTGCAGGTTAAGTTGTTCTGGGCCTCAGGGTAAGGGAGCCTGAAAACTAAGCCCACCTTTTGTGTAATTGGTCTTTATTGAAAAAAAAACATAATCTATTAATGATACAGATACAGGGCCCTTTAATAAACTCAATGTAAAAGTCCATGTTCCTGTTGGAGCCTCATTTCCATAGAGAGACACTTTGCATGAGCAGCAGCATGCCCCAGTGCTCTGGGACAGTTTATAGTCCTGAGAGGTGGACTCTGGAGGACTGGCAGCTGTCCTTCATCACAACACAAGCCACAGAAGCCCTCCTCATCACCAACATGACTTTGGTGTGCGTCCTCATGTGGACTGTCCTCTGCTGCTGCTTCACAGGTAAAGTCCAGAGAGTCCCACTGCTGTCCTCTGTCAACATCCGTCCCTCTGAGACCAACCAGACTAAACCATCAGCTGCTTTGTGTTTGTGTCTCTGTGTGGTCAGAGTCCAGAGGCCAGGTCACAGTGACTCAGCCTGGAGCAGTGAGCGCTGCCCCGGGACACACCGTCTCCATCAGGTGTAAAACCAGTCAGAATGTGTATAACAATAACCATTTACACTGGTACCAACAGAGAGATGGAGAGAGTCCTAAAGCTCTCATAAGACATGCATCAACTCGAGTCTCAGATGTTCCCAGTCGTTTTTCAGGCAGTGGATCTGGGTCTGACTTCACTCTGACCATCAGTGGAGTTCAGGCTGAAGATTATACTGTTTATTACTGTCAGAGTTATCACTATATCAACAGTCAGAATGTGTTCACACAGTGAAAAAGACTGGTACAAAAACCTCCCTCAGTCAGACTGAACAGAAACTGAACTGACTCACTTCACTGAGCTCACACTGCACACACTTACACTACATTAGAAAGACAAGAAAATGGTCCAATATTTATTTTAGAACTAGCATTTTAATATACTTTTTTGTAAAATTATGAATATATTAATGCAAACCCAGTATTAATTTTATATTTTTGTATTTATTTTTTGTCATTGGCTTAACAATAACATTTATATTTAATAAAAAAAATAGAAATTAATATTATTATTTTGTTATTTTATTTTCAAGACAATTTTTTTAAAATGTTACACTTTAACAAGGTTTTTATAAGCTTGAAAATACATTAAATAAGACCCAGAAATTATATTTTATTATTTATTTAAAATAATTTTATTTAAAAACACTATTGTTCTCAAGACGAAACACATTTAGAACAAAATTACCAAAAGAACCTAAAACAAAATACATGTCTTCATTTCTTTATCAAGAAAACAAGGAAACATTCAACAAAAGTCAGATACAAACAAACATTCACGTTTAGTCCAAACATTTATATTTAATTAATAATTTAATTAATTTAATTAATAATTTATTAATTAAATTATAATTAATTTGTTTTAAACCACCATTTTCAATTTTAATTTCCTTTAGATATCTTTAACTTTATTTGTACTTTTGAAAGAACACAGTCCTTCTTCTTCTCTTCATCTTTATTTGTCCCTAAACCTAAAGTCTAAACTCACTTTTCTGTGGTTAGTCCATAAATGTGCAGCAGAAGTCTTTCAGACGTCCAGGTGATTAACTCTGAGGCACCACCTTTTTAAGCTTTTGTTAAAGTCACACATATATTTTTGTTCCTTTACACATTATTGGACAGGTTTGAGGAGGTTTGAGGTGGGACAGTAGAAAGCCTCTGCAGCTGATGACTCTGTGTGTTTGCATATGTGTGCTGCCTCTCTGCTCCAGCCGTTAAGAGCCCAGTGCTGTTCAGTGTCTGTCCAGGCCGTTCAGAGCCACTCCCACCAACAACACAATCAGGATGTCCCTGATGTTACTGCTGGCCGCCCTCGGGCTCCTCGTTCGGGGTGAGGCTCTCTTCTGGGGCCACTTTACTTCATTTAGCTCTGTCTGTGATGTTAGAGCGCTCTTCAGTTCATTTTGGGACCAGTGCTTTTTAGATCCACACAAATCCTGCTTTATGTGAACTCTACAATGTTACAGCAGAGTTTTGGGACAGACTGTGCAATAGATGTGTCCAGGACAGTCATCGACAAATAGTCCATCATATGAACAAATGAATGAAAATGAATAACTCTTCTTCTGCTGCTGTTTTTCAGGTTCTTCAGGAGATATTACCCTGACTCAGACTCCTAAAGCTACGGCTGTGGATCAGGGTCAGACTGTTTCCATCAGATGTCAGACCAGTTCAAGTGTAGGGAGTAATCTTGCCTGGTATCTTCAAAAAGGCACAGAATCTACAAAGCTTCTGATATATTCTGCTACAACTCGTCACTCTGGTGTTTCAAGTCGTTTTACTGGAAGTGGCTCTGGATCTGACTTCACTCTGACCATCAGTGGATTTAATGCTGAAGATGAAGGAGTTTATTACTGTCAGCAGGGTTGGAGCACTCCGTTCACACAGTGAAAAAGACTGGTACAAAAACCTCCCTCAGTCAGACTGAACAGAAACTGAACTGACTCACTTCACTGAGCTCACACTGCACACACTTACACTACATTAGAAAGACATGTAACAATATTTATTTTAGAACAATCACTTTAATATTGTTTTTGTAAAATTAGAAAGAATTTGATCCGAACGCAGCATTAATATTAGATTTTTAAATAATAGTTTTTCTTTGACTTAATAATAAAATGTATATTTAATGTAGAAATGAAGAACATTATTGTATTATTATTTTATAATTAAGACTAATTATAATTGATTAATAACAGTAAACAAATTGTCAAAAGATAAACTCAAATTAATAAAATTTGAGTTTATAAAGTTAATAAAAACACTAGTCCTTCAGTTCAAGATCTGCCAGCCGTGAGTCAGCAACCTGGACAACTCCTGTCCCCACGTCAGCCCTTCATCCCAACCCTGGTTCTGGTGATTCGGGCTCTTGTGGGTTCTTTTTGTTAAAATGTGAACTTGTTTTTGAACTGCAGCCACAAACACATTTTGATTGCTTATTTAATAAGATTACTTACGGGAGAAGCTTTGGAGTGGGCTACTGCAGTTTGGAAAAAGAATTCTCCCATTTGTCAATCATACTTACATTGCACTAATGAAATGAAGCGTATTTTTGATCACCTTACTCAGAACAAAGAAACTAGTCAACATCTGTTCTCCTTAAAACAAGGCCAAGATTCAGTTGCTCAATATGCTTTAGGTTTCAGATTATAGCTGCAGAGCGGGTGGGATCAGAGTGCTCTTCAGGGAGCATTTTTTCATGGCTTGAAGGAAAACTTGAAGGACGAATTGGCAGCCAGAGACGAATGCCCTGACTTGGAGGCTCTAATATAAAGGAGGAAAGAAGACAAGGAGACTTGGTGGAATGAGGAAGTTTATGAGAGTATCCAGAGGAAGAGGTTAGTTTGGAAGAAGTGAGACAGTGAGAGGACTGAGGAAAGGAGACAGAAATATAGGGAGATGCAGCAGGAGGTTAAGATAGAGGTGGCAAAGGCCAAACTGAAAGCTTTTGAGGACATACATGTAAGGTTAGATAATGAGGAAGGTGAGAGGGATGTGTATGGGCCGGCGAGGCAGAGGGATAGAGATGAAAGGATGTGCAGCAGGTTAGAGTGATTAAAGACTGAGATGGAAATGTGTCGACAGGTGACAGGAGGCTGAGGAAAGATGGAAGTTCGAGGATCTGATGAATGATGGAAATGACAGAGAGAGCAGAGTAGAAGAGGCAAATATTGTTGAGCAAGAAGAAGAAAGGAATAGCAAGGTTAAAGTAAGAATGGCTTTGAAGAGGATGAAGAAAGGAAAAGCAGTTGGTCCTGATGACAGACCAGTGGAGATATGGAAGTGTGAGGGAGAGATGGCAGTAGTTTTTAACCAGGTTGTTCAACAAGGTCTTAGAGAGTGAGAGGATGCCTGAGAAATGGAGAAGTAGGAAAAGTGAAGGTTTGCTCAGAATACATGAGTGAATGAGAGGGATCCAAGTGGAACAGAGAGGTTACAGGGAGAAGAAAAAAGTTGCTGAACTTAGGTTCAACAGTCCAGAGCAATGGGGAGTTTGGAAAAGAGGTGAAGAAGCGTGTGCAGCAGGTTGGAATGGGTGAAGAAAAGTGTCAGGTGTGTTGTCTGATAAAAGAGCACCAGTGAGAATGAAAGGAAAGGTTTACAGGACAATAGTGAGAGGGTTTATATTAAAATAATAGTTAGTTGAGCAACGGACTGAGTTGTTGGACAGTTTAAGAGAAACTGTAAGAGGTTTTCGAGTGTGGAGAGAAAGGAGAGATTTGGCAAAAGCAGAGGAGATACATTGCTCCCAGCATGGAGACGGAACCAGAGAACCACGTTGGATGGAGGCCAGCAAACGTTGACCTGGACGGCTGATGACAGAGCTGGTTCCACGTTAGCGGCAGAGTGGACAAAGAAAGAGAAAGTGACGCAGGACACTGGACATTGGAAGAGCCAGGGTGCGAGAAGAGATTTGCCCTTAACAAAGCGTCACAGCGGTAGAAGACGTCAGATGATGATGTTGCTGTGAAAGACAGGAGTCTCTTGGACTGTTTCATGGACGTCAGGAGGAATTCCTGTATCTGGGCTTTATTCATGTGATTCAGAAACGTAGAGGATTCAAATATGCCTTTTAGATTGGACATAAGATGAATACAAAATAATACTAGATCTGACGTGTGTGAACTCAAATAAAAGGGTATTTTCACATCATGAATGTTTGTACTGTATTCTATTGTATTATATTTTGAAGTGAGAAAAAAAAAAAAAATCTTATATTGCATGCTGTGACTTTTAATTGGAAGGTACGATAAGTTAACCGTGTGTTGATGGTGTGAAGAAGGGTGATCTGACAGGAAACATTTAAACTAAATAAATATACTATTTGAATCCATGTTATAACATGTTATGCACATATATTATGAACTAGTTGTAGTCAGTCCTGTGGGAGAAGAAGCCAGATCGAAAGATTTGATCAAACTGATTGGAGAGTAGATATTGCTTGAGTTGAGAGGAAACAGATTGTTCCAGTATTTTTTTTTTTTTGAGAATTGGTGTGAGGGTGGCAAGTTTCAGAGCAGAGGGAACAGTAATATTTATTATGACTAATAATAATCATATTGAGAGATGATCATGTGACACTTCTGCAGCTGATTGTGTGTTGTTTGTGGAGAAGATATTTTGAGAAATACAATATCTAATGCAGTTCTCTATAAACACACAAACAGAATGGTTTAAAGATTTTAAATGCATTAGGTTCACAAACTCTGCACTCTGAGAGTTAAACATGGACCAGTTTGTAAAAAGTTTACTGCAGGGTTTAGTCTCGATTTAATGAAACTATTCCATCACAACCAGCTCAAGACAGAACAGAACATTAACCTTTACATTTTGATCTTAACATGTTCCGTACACTTTGTGAGAGCACAAGGAACTGTGTTAATAATTAAAATGAACAAAGCTAATCTGAAAAGTAAAGACATCTGACCAACAGTTCTTTATTCATTATTTATTTAGCACTTTGTTTTAGTTTTTTTTTTTATGAAACAGCTCCTGCTGATGGTTCATGTTCAGAGTTTCTCCTAAAGTCAGGTCTCAAGAGGATTTACTGAAACCTTTTCTGATGTAAATGTTTTATTCTGAGCCACTTTGCATGAGCAGCAGCATGCCCCAGTGCTCTGGGACAGTTTATAGTCCTGAGAGGTGGACTCTGGAGGACTGGCAGCTGTCCTTCATCACAACACAAGCCACAGAAGCCCTCCTCATCACCAACATGACTTTGGTGTGCATCCTCATTTGGACTGTCCTCTGCTGCTGCTTCACAGGTAAAGTCCAGAGAGTCCCACTGCTGTCCTCTGTCAACATCCGTCCCTCTGAGACCAACCAGACTAAACCATCAGCTGCTTTGTGTTTGTGTCTCTGTGTGGTCAGAGTCCAGAGGCCAGGTCACAGTGACTCAGCCTGGAGCAGTGAGCGCTGCCCCGGGACACACCGTCTCCATCAGCTGTAAAACCAGCCAGAGTGTGCATAGCAATAACTATTTAGCCTGGTACCAACAGAGAGATGGAGAGAGTCCTAAAGCTCTCATATATAGAGCAACAAATCGAGTCTCAGATGTTCCCAGTCGTTTTTCAGGCAGTGGATCTGGGTCTGACTTCACTCTGACCATCAGTGGAGTTCAGGCTGAAGATTATACTGTTTATTACTGTCAGAGTGAACACTATATCAACAGTCAGTGGGTGTTCACACAGTGAAAAAGACTGGTACAAAAACCTCCCTCAGTCAGACTGAACAGAAACTGAACTGACTCACTTCACTGAGCTCACACTGCACACACTTACACTACATTAGAAAGACAAGAAAATTTTAAACAATTCATTTATAATAAAAATTTCAATAAATAAATGCTTTGTTTTTGTTTCTTCATTAATATGTATATATTCTATATTATTTCAATAATATTGTCCACATTATTATGAGTCACTGTGGGTCTTTGTGACACAGACTGGAGCCTCTGTCTCTAAAGTCCATTTGGTCTCACACACATTTATTTATTTTATTATAATCCATGTTTCTTACAGTTCTATAGATACTCAGACAGATACAAACTGGACTTTTTATTCATTTTCTCACTGTGTTTGAAAAAAGTAAAGCAGCCACAAACAGCATTAACTCAAAGAGTTTTGCAGAATCAAGACATTAGTATTTAAACAAACGAAGCAGAAACATCAATTATTATTATTATTAGTTTAATAAATGTATTCCAAGATTTACAACAGAAATAATGACCAACAACAATTTGCTCAGATAAATAGATATAAACTTTTTCTCCTTTGTCTTTTCGGACGTTTTCTTTTGTTTTCATTTTCTTCTATTTGAAAAAGTAATATTGTAAAAAGCCTGAACAATGTCTTGACATGAACAGGTTTCTCATCAGTGGGATTAAATAAGTTCATAAGATGTGACCTTTATTTTAGAGACTTTCTGTAAAAATGACAAACATGGAACAAGACGGTTCATTTTTAGAAACTTAAAAGTGAACAAACTGAAGGTAACACGTTTTCTTTCTCCTGAGTTGACTCTGGTCTGTGTTTCCGACGTCCCGCTTTGTGTGGCAGCATTTTCAGCTCAAATCACAAAAACTGAGGTTTTGTCTGACGTTAGTTTCAGAGGAAAGCACAAACTTCTCAGTGTGAGCCTCACAGCAGAGAGCACATTATTAAACTGTCAGAAGGACATGTAATATCTATATAATATAAAAAAGTGATAAACCAGGCCTTGGACACAAACATTAGTGAAGAGTTACTTTTGACAAACTACAGTCAGAATAAGAACAAACCAAAAAGGCTTTTTCAAATGAGTGTAAACTGTGAAAGTTCAGTGTGTTCAGTCATCAAGAAGAAAACTCCTGTGTTTACGTCAGCTCACGTCAAAATCTTTTTAAAAGATCAAATGTTGAATCACATTAAATCTTTCTTTTTTTCCATCTTTCTTTGTCCCACATGTGGCTGCTTCTGATCTGGTCACAATGATCTGTGTCCATATCCCTCTTCAGAGTAAACCTCACCAACTGAACCTCTAAAAGGTCCCGGGCACGAGTTTTCAGGTTTGTTCTGCTCATGTAATGCCACAAGAGTCCAAACTTTTTACCAAGGAAGCCCATCCATCCATCCATCCATCTTCTACTGCTTATCCGGGGCCGGGTCGCGGGGGCAGCAGTCTAAGCAGAGAAGCCCAGACTTCCCTCTCCCCAGACACTTCCTCCAGCTCTTCCGGGGGGATACCGAGGCGTTCCCAGGCCAGCCGAGAGACATAGTCCCTCCAGCGTGTCCTAGGTCTTCCCCGAGGTCTCCTCCCGGTGGGACATGCCCGGAACACCTCCCTAGGGAGGCGTCCGGGAGGCATCCGAAACAGATGCCCGAGCCACCTCAGCTGGCTCCTCTCGATGTGAAGGAGCAGCGGCTCTACTTTGAGCTCCTCCCGAGTGACCGAGCTCCTCACCCTATCTCTAAGGGAGCGCCCCGCCGCTCTGCGGAGAAAGCTCATTTCGGCCGCCTGTATCCGGGATCTTGTTCTTTCGGTCATGACCCAAAGCTCATGACCATAGGTGAGAGTAGGAAGGTAGATCGACTGGTAAATCGAGAGCTTTGCCTTACAGGTCAGCTCCTTCTTCACCACGACAGACCGGTACATCGACCGCATTACTGCAGAAGCTGCACCGATCCGTCTGTCGATCTCACGCTCCTTCCTTCCCTCACTCGTGAACAAGACCCCGAGATACTTAAACTCCTCCACTTGAGGCAGGAGCTCTCCACCAACCTGGAGGGGTCAAGCCACCCTTTTCCGACTGAGAACCATGGTCTCAGACTTGGAGGTGCTGATCCTCATCCCAGCCGCTTCACACTCGGCTGCAAACCGCCCCAGTGAACATTGAAGGTCCTGGCTTGATGGAGCCAACAGGACAACATCATCTGCAAAAAGCAGAGATGAAATCCTGTGGTCCCCAAACCAGACTCCCTCCGGCCCCTGGCTGCGCCTAGAAATCCTGTCCATAAAGATAATGAACAGGACCGGTGACAAAGGGCAGCCCTGCCGGAGTCCAACATTCACCGGGAACAGGTCTGACTTACTGCCGGCAATGCGAACCAAGCTCCTGCTCCGGTCGTACAGGGACCGGGTAGCCCTTAGCAAAGGGCCCCGGACTCCATACTCCCAGAGCACCCCCCACAGGGCACCACGAGGGACACAGTCGAATGCCTTCTCCAGATCCACAAAGCACATGTGGACTGGTTGGGCAAACTCCCATAAACCCTCCAGCCCCTGGAGAGAGTATAGAGCTGGTCCAGTGTTCCACGACCGGAACGAAAACCGCATTGTTCCTCCTGGATCTGAGGTTCGACTATCGGCCGCATTCTCCTCTCCAGTACCCTGGCATAGACTTTCCCGGGGAGGCTGAGGAGTGTGATCCCTCTGTAGTTGGAACACACCCTCCGGTCCCCCTTCTTAAAAAGAGGGACCACCACCCCGGTCTGCCAGTCCAGAGGTACTGTCCCCAACCGCCACGCGATGTTGCAGAGGCGTGTCAGCCAAGAAAAGCCCCACAACATCCAGAGACTTGAGGTACTCAGGGCGTACCTCATCCAGCCCCGGTGCCTTGCCACCGAGGAGCTTCCCAACTACCTCAGTGACTTCAGCCTGAGTGATGGACGAGTCCACATCTGAGCCCTCGGCCTCTGCTTCCTCAGTGGAAGACGTGACGGTGGGGTTGAGGAGATCCTCGAAGTATTCCTTCCACCGTCCAACAATATCCCCAGTTGAGGTCAGCAGATTCCCACCTCCACTGTAAACAGTGTTGGCAGGGCACTGCTTCCCCCTCCTGAGGCACCGGACGGTTTGCCAGAATTTCTTCGAGGCCGACCGATAGTCTTTTTCCATGGCCTCACCGAACTCCTCCCAGACACGAGTTTTTGCCTCCACAACCACCCGTGCTGCAGCTCGCTTGGCCTGCCGGTACCCATCAGCTGCCTCAGGAGTCCCACAAGCCAACCAGGCTCGATAGGTCTCCTTCTTCAGCTTGACGGCCTCCCTTACTTCCGGTGTCCACCACCGGGTTCGGGGATTGCCGCCACGACAGGCACCGGAGACTTTGCGGCCACAGCTTCGAGTGGCTGCGTCGACAATGGAGGTGGAAAACATGGTCCACTCGGACTCAATGTCTCCAGTCTCCCTCGGGATCTGGTCGAAGCTCTGTCGGAGGTGGGAGTTGAAGATCTCTCTGACAGGGGACTCGGCCAAACATTCCCAACAGACCCTCACAGTACGTTTGGGTCTGCCAAGTCTGTCCGACCTTCTCCCCCGCCATCGGATCCAACTCATCACCAGGTGGTGATCAGTTGACAGCTCCGCCCCTCTCTTCACCCGAGTGTCCAAGACATACGGTCGGAGGTCAGATGAAACAACTACAAATCGATCATCGACCTCCGGCCTAGGGTGTCCTGGTGCCACGTGCACTGATGGACACCCTTATGCTTGAACATGGTGTTCGTTATGGACAAACTGTTGCTAGCACAGAAGTCCAATAACAGAACACCACTCGGGTTCAGATCAGGGGGGCCGTTCCTCCCAATCACGCCCCTCCAGGTGTCACTGTCGCTACCCACGTGAGCGTTGAAGTCCCCCAGTAGAACGATGGAGTCCCCGGTTGGAGCACTTTCCAGCTCCCTTCCCAGAGACTCCAAGAAGGCCGGGTACTCTGCACTGCCATTTGGCCCGTAAGCACAAACAATAGTGAGAGACCTATCCCCGACGCGAAGGCGCAGGGAAGCGACCCTCTCGTTCACTGGGGTGAACTCCAACACATGGCGGCTGAGCCGGGGGGCAATGAGCAAACCCACACCAGCCCGCCGCCTCTCACCGCAGGCAACTCCAGAATAGTGGAGAGTCCAGCCTCTCTCGAGGATTTGGGTTCCAGAGCCCAAGCTGTGCGTGGAGGTGAGCCCGACTATCTCTAGTCGGTATCTCTCAACCTCCCGCACAAGCTCAGGCTCCTTACCCGCCAGTGAGGTGACATTCCATGTCCCAAGAGACAGATTCTGTGTCCGGGGATTGGTTCGTCGAGGCTCCCGCCTTCGACTGCCACCCAATCCACATTGCACCGGCCCCTTACGGTTCCTCCTGCAGGTGGTGGGCCCACGGGAGGTCGGTTCCACGTCGCTCTTTAGGGCTGAGCCCGGCCGGGCCCCGTGGGGAAAGACCCGGCCACCAGGCACTCGCATATGAGCCCAAACACCGGGCCTGGCTCCAGGGTGGGGCCCCGGTTGCGCCATACCGGGCGACGTAACGGTCCTCGATTTTAAACTGTCCATAAAGGAAGCCCATCTTTACTTTATGACTATAAGGCTTCTGCATTAAGACAGCTGTTAAATGAACCAATCCCCATTAAATATTAAATACATAAAGCAGCCTGTAACTCTCTGACACTGTTCCAATAAAGACTCAATGTTCCTCATTTATTTGTGCTTTAATTAAACTCTAATAAGAATATGTCTGAAGTGACTTTGAGCCTGAGGCAGGTTCACTCTGGACAATCATCAGTTCATATTCAAGCACATATTTGCAGTGTTTAATGAGTTTGTGAAAAGAAGTAAGACACAGTTTACTGGAGGCTTTAGTCTGGATTTATTGAAACTATTCCATCACAAGCAGCTCAAGACACAAAGATGCTTTTGATGAACAGACTTCATGAACAGCTCTTTATTGAAGCAGGACGTCCCAATTGAAAAAGAACAAAGTGAAAAGCAGTAAATGAAGTTTGGAGAAAGCTGTCGAGGCGTGAGCTGAGAGCAAAGTCTGAGCTGATCCCAGTGAGTGTGTCAGTCCTGGGAACACTGCTGTGTCCTCAGTGTCTGTGACACTGGACTCTGGGAGCCCTGGCTGGCCTCACAGCTCACAGCTAAGCCCCCCGCCCTCCACCGGTCTGCAGGGAGCGTCAGGCTGCTGCTCCAGCTGTAGTGGCCGTCCTTTTGCAGCACCGCGGGCTCGGCTCTGCTCCCAGCCGCCGCCGCCGGACACCTTCCAGGACACGCTCCAGTCTGACGGAAGCCCTTGTTGGCCAGGCACATGAGCGTGGCCTTCCCCTGGGCCAGCTCCTCTCTGGAGGGGGGCAGCACTGTCAGGGTGGGCTCCAGTCGCCCCACTGCACCAAAAGAACAAACACATTCAAACTGGCTCCAAACAAAAGCACCACAACAATGGAACGTCCCAGAAACATTGAACTCTAAGGATATTTAAGATCAGAGTGAGACGAGCTAATCTCTGAGTAAAATGAGCTCATGACACGACTGTGGCTCTTCAGTCCAAGAGCTTCTTAAGAGGCTCACAAGTTGTGCCTCCATCAAATACTGTGTGAGTCCAAAAGTAAAGGACCAAGAACAGAGCCCTGAGGGACTCCCAGAGGAATGTGTTTAAAAAAGACCAGTTTAAGAGTCGCTTAAAGAAAGAGAACATTTTTAACAAAGAATTAAAGCCTCTGCAAATAGACTTTAGAAAAAAAACATTAACAAGAAAGATTAAATATAATGTAAACGCAAGACAAAATAAAAAAAAAAGTTAAAAAAATGTAAAATGTAATTAAAAGTACATTGAAATTATAATTTATTTTTTTTTTTAAGAGATTGGTTTAAAAAATAATAGAAATAACAAAATTTTTAATAAAGTATATCTATATATTTTTTATGATGGCCAAATAATAAAAAAGCTCCAATCTGTAAAGATACAAGAATAGTTAAAGAGACAAAAACACACAAAGGGGCTTCAGAGGCTTCAAAGTCTGACTTCCTCTGGGCTCTGTAACCACGGCAACAGAGAGGCACCACTGCTGAACCGTGACGACAGAAAGGTTTCAGAGCTAAAGAGAAAAAGGGAAAAACCTCTCAAGACTTAACGCCACAAACTGTTCACATCAACATTTTAATAAGAACCACAAGTTTGTCCAAAGTCCAGTTTGAAAAATGTTCTTTTATACTTTTTACAAACTCTGAGAAGGACATTTACATCTATAGGAGACAGACCTGGGTTAGACCTGGTTTAGACCTGGTTTAGTTTTGTTTAGACCTGGTTTAGATCTGGTTTAGTACTGCTTTAGACCTGGTTCAGTCTGGTTTAGACCTGGCTTACTCCTGGTTTAGACTGATTTTAGACCTGGTTTAGTCCACAACTGTACAACTCTGAGTTCAGACACATCTCAGGACATAACATGTCATAAATTAACAAAAGGAAATTAAGGACAACTATAAAATTAAGAATATAAAATTCTAAAAAAGAAAAAAAACTTGAAAACCACACAAAAATGACTTATAAGTGATAAAGTCCATAGTATTAGTAGGTTTTCATTGTAAGAGAGTGAACTGTGAGGAGACATTGAAGCCTTCACAGAATAAAAACACTAACAAACACCAAATATCTGCACAAACATGGAAGGTATTAGTTTATGAAGTGAGTTTAGAAGAAAACATGAAGCCACTTTGTGAGAGAAGAAGTGAAAATGACTTACAGTTAAGCTCCAGTCTGGTTCCTCCACCGAACGTGTACCACAGTGAAACAAACTCATTGAGTCGTCGAACAAAAACCTGAGGCTGTTCAGAGACACGGCTCTGACTCTGACACAGACACAACTGTCCAACTCTGAGCTCAGACACAACTCAGGACACAACAGCTCATGGATTAAAAAAGAAAATGGATGAAAAACCTGATATTTAGAAAATTTTATTGAAAAAAGGAATAATTTAAAAAACCTGCTAAAAATTACTGATAAGAAAATATTTTCTGAAATATTACTTAAAGCAGCCTAAAAAGAAAAAATAGAACAAAAAATGGAATAAAAAAAACACAGGAAATTGTTAATTAAATTCTGAAAATTATCACAAAAGATAAAAAACAAAAGAACACAAAAGTTGATTAATGAAAATTTTATTTTTTTAATTTACATTAACAAAAGACAAATACTTATTACAAATACAAAATATAATAAATAAAAATTTCCAAAAAATTAAATAGACTTAAATAAAAATAAAGACACAGTCTTGTTTTTATTTTCATTTGGAGCTGGTTTAGTTTAATTCAAAGTTTTAATGTTTTTCAGATTTGAATAATTATTACAACTGCACTTTTTAAACATAAAGCATGTTTATAATAAATAAATAGCTGTTTTTTATGGATCAAGAATGAATAAATAAAGGAGCATGAGCAGAGCCCTGAGGGACTCCAGGTTCAGACATTTTAATATTTCTCCTAAAAATGGAACAACAATAGCTTGTTTACTGTTTTCTACAGAAATAAAAGGACTTCTCACAGATATGATTTTTATATATTTTAGAGATATTTGTGGATCTTATTGTGATTATTATTGTGAAAGAAGACTTCTGCAGGTAAAGTTGTCCCGGGCCTCAGAGTAAGGGAGCCTGAAAACTAAGCCCACCTTTTGTGTAATTGGTCTTTATTGGAAAAAAACATAATCTATAAATGATACAGATACAGGGCCCTTTAATAAACTCAATGTAAAAGTCCATGTTCCTGTTGGAGCCTCATTTCCATAGAGAGACACTTTGCATGAGCAGCAGCATGCCCCAGTGCTCTGGGACAGTTTATAGTCCTGAGAGGTGGACTCTGGAGGACTGGCAGCTGTCCTTCATCACAACACAAGCCACAGAAGCCCTCCTCATCACCAACATGACTTTGGTGTGCGTCCTCATGTGGACTGTCCTCTGCTGCTGCTTCACAGGTAAAGTCCAGAGAGTCCCACTGCTGTCCTCTGTCAACATCCGTCCCTCTGAGACCAACCAGACTAAACCATCAGCTGCTTTGTGTTTGTGTCTCTGTGTGGTCAGAGTCCAGAGGCCAGGTCACAGTGACTCAGCCTGGAGCAGTGAGCGCTGCCCCGGGACACACCGTCTCCATCAGGTGTAAAACCAGTCAGAATGTGTATAACAATAACCATTTACACTGGTACCAACAGAGAGATGGAGAGAGTAAGCTCTCATATATCTTGCAACAACTCGAGTCTCAGATGTTCCCAGTCGTTTTTCAGGCAGTGGATCTGGGTCTGACTTCACTCTGACCATCAGTGGAGTTCAGGCTGAAGATTATACTGTTTATTACTGTCAGAGTTTTCACGTTATCAACAGTCAGTATGTGTTCACACAGTGAAAAAGACTGGTACAAAAACCTCCCTCAGTCAGACTGAACAGAAACTGAACTGACTCACTTCACTGAGCTCACACTGCACACACTTACACTACATTAGAAAGACAAGACAATGTTCCAATTTACTATTTTACATTTAAGATAAACAAATTAAAATCCTTTTTAAATACAAATGAAGCACAAACAGTTTAATGTTTTTTTCTTTATTTCAAATTTATTCTGGACTCATAGTCCAAAAATTAAAAGATTTCCAGAATCAACAATTAGAAATAATACACCTTAAACGGTGGATCCTAATCAGTCTAATCAATGGCATCCTTTGACTCTAAGTCTAAATGTATTTTTTTATGTTTCCTGTCTGATGACTGAAGATGGAAATGAGCAATCCTGCGACAATCAGCCAGATTTACAGCTGCAGTTTTATGTATATGCCTCGTCCTGACTAAATATTTAAATAAATGAATAAAAATAGATCAAACCCTTGCTGGAAAGGCTCAGAGATGTTTGTGAGGGTTCAGAAGCTATTGCTTTGGTTGCTTAGAGTCAGTGAGGACAGAAGGTCTACTGTCAGATCTTCGACCTTTATTCAAGGGTGTTCCCCAAGGATCCATGTTGGGTCCAACACTATTTAGTATTTATATTAACAATAATGCTGCTGCTGCTGGAAGTTCTCTCATATCCATCTGTCCGCTGATGAGACCATTCTCTATACATCTAGTCCCTTTAAAGTCCTTTAACACGTTCCTCCTTAGATGGTTCATTGATAGATTCTGTTAACTCCTACAAGTCTTTTGGTGTTAGACAGCTCGCTCTCATTTGAATTCATTTGAATCACACAACAACACTCTGTCGACAAAAGATGGATCCAGAACATGTTTCTTTACCGTTATACATCCTCACTGACCCAGTCCGCAAAACTTCTGCTCAAAACGACAAAGTGACAACATTCAGTCAAAACAAAACAAAAAAAAAAAAAAAACACAACCAGAACAAGTTACATTTACTAAAACAGAAATTTTAAAAAAGTTATTATTTTAGATTCAGATTCCACTTTATTGTCCCAGAGGGAAATGTGTCCTGGGCTCACAGTGCTGCCTGCAGCTGCACTACACTTCATACATTCATCAAACACAAGCACAACAGCAGGACAAACACTCAGCTACAATAAAATATTCAGACACAGAATATGTCCAGAACAATACTGCACTCCCTCAATACAGAGAGACTACTTTAATAAACAGAACAGTTTTGACACAAATGATCAGTTACTCGTCTGCATCGACCCTAATCGTCAGAATAACGTCCAAATGAAACACACTCCACAGAGGTCAGCTCACATGTTTATTGGAGGCTTTTTCTTTCAGTCTGCCTGACCTCATAAGGACCAGCAGAGGTCACCTGTAAATAATCTAAAAGTCTGACTGAAATGGTTAATTAGTTTAAAAGGATTACATCAAAGAGTCGCACAATCCGAGAGCTGATTCGACACCTTCAGCGCGGACTGTGTTACAGAAAGGACAACATCGGGAGTCAGACCTGGGAGCTACTATGTTGCTTAACGGATATGAAGGGGTTTTCATCTAGAGAAGAGTGGTAACATGGAGAAAACGGACCCTTTGTGCTGCGTTGTAGTGTATCACAGTTCTGACATGGAATAACATCAAGGTCACTTCACAAAATGGACGCACGCCTTCTCCTTCTTGGATGCATAGCCGGCAGCTGGGTCTTATCTTATCCTCTGGAGACTTTCCGTTCTCAGCCAAGGCCGCTGTCTCTCACTCCAACAGACTGCCTTTTGACCGCACTCACAGATGCCTTGGAATTGTTTATCGTCCCCCCCTCTCTCATGTCAGCCATTTTAAAAATCCACCACGTGACCGCGTGTAATGTTATCCTTACCCTATTGTTATGGACTGGCAGATAACCCAAATGCAGACACTCACAGAAAGTTCACAAAAAACTAATTTATTGAACAAAGTAACTTAAGAATGGCGGGATCTTCGGGGATATTGAGGTGTAGCAGAATCAGGACCGGGCTGAGCTGGAGCGGGACTAACTGAAGGACTAGCTGGGGTCCGAGATGACCGAGATGGACCTGGAACCGGACTGGCGGCAGGACAGGAAGGATCTGGTAGTAAGTGTTACGATCTGGCATCGAGGAGCAGGCTGCGGTGCTTCTTATCCTCTCTTGATTATCCACTCGGATCAGCTGGGCTTGCTCCGCCGGCGCTCCCGCACACCTGTTTCCCCTCTTCCCATCAGTAGGGGCGGGGGAGCCGGGTGCGGAGGCTGCGGCCAACTGTGCAGAGTCCTGAGCCACCGTGACACCTATAACTGCAATTGTGGTTATGTTTGATGTTGTTGTGTTTCGATGTTTTAACTGCATCTGTAGTTATGTATTTGTTGTTCGACATTTGATGTCTGCTTTGTTTGTAATATGCCTTTTTTCATTTTCCGGATAATCATTTGCGCTGCACTGCGGCTGCATTGGTGAAGGTCTTCCTCCTTGTGTGTTTATGTATGTATAAATGTTACATGTTGACCGTCAACATCAAGAAAAATTTTGTTGCATTGATAAGTGTAATGACAATAAAGTATTGATTGATTGACTGAAATGAGCTGGAAGAGCAGTTAATGTTAAAAAAGTCTTTCCCTATAACCTTTGACCTGGTGGAGCTCTGCCTAAACATAACCACAACAGTTCTTTATGCATCATTTATTCAACAGTTTCTTTTCTCATAAAGCTCTGGTCTTTCCCTGAACTGAGTCCTGCTGATGGTTCATGTTCAGAGTTTCTCCTAAAGTCAGGTCTCAAGAGGATTTACTGAAACCTTTTCTGATGTAAATGTTTTATTCTGAGCCACTTTGCATGAGCAGCAGCATGCCCCAGTGCTCTGGGACAGTTTATAGTCCTGAGAGGTGGACTCTGGAGGACTGGCAGCTGTCCTTCATCACAACACAAGCCACAGAAGCCCTCCTCATCACCAACATGACTTTGGTGTGCGTCCTCATGTGGACTGTCCTCTGCTGCTGCTTCACAGGTAAAGTCCAGAGAGTCCCACTGCTGTCCTCTGTCAACATCCGTCCCTCTGAGACCAACCAGACTAAACCATCAGCTGCTTTGTGTTTGTGTCTCT
Source organism: Neodontobutis hainanensis (assembly GCA_024349245.1). Lineage (NCBI taxonomy): Eukaryota > Metazoa > Chordata > Actinopteri > Gobiiformes > Odontobutidae > Neodontobutis > Neodontobutis hainanensis. The sequence goes on from JALDNG010000114.1 coordinate 2,067,265, forward strand.
GTGTGGTCAGAGTCCAGAGGCCAGGTCACAGTGACTCAGCCTGGAGCAGTGAGCGCTGCCCCGGGACACACCGCCTCCATCAGCTGTAAAACCAGTCAGAATGTGTATTATCATTCTAGCCATGGTCACTGTTTACACTGGTACCAACAGAGAGATGGAGAGAGTCCTAAAGCTCTCATAAAATATGCATCAACTCGAGTCTCAGATGTTCCCAGTCGTTTTTCAGGCAGTGGATCTGGGTCTGACTTCACTCTGACCATCAGTGGAGTTCAGACTGAAGATGCAGCTGTTTATTACTGTCAGAGTTTTCACTACATCAACAGTCAGAATGTGTTCACACAGTGAAAAAGACTGGTACAAAAACCTCCCTCAGTCAGACTGAACAGAAACTGAACTGACTCACTTCACTGAGCTCACACTGCACACACTTACACTACATTAGAAAGACAAGAAATGTACCAATATTATTTTAGAACTAGCATTTTAATATCCTTTTTGTAAAACTAAGAATATTATTAATATACGAAGAAATTGATCCAAACCCAGTATTAATATTAGATTTGTTTTATAATTTTTTTATCTTTGGATTAACAATAAAATGTATATTTAATTAAATAAAGAGAATGTTTTATTATTAAATTGTTATTTTAATATTAAAACAAATTTTTATTAAATAATAACAATAAAAAATTACAAAAGGAATTTTCAAAATAATAAAATGTTACACATGAACAAGGTTTTAAAAAGGTGGAAAATATATTTAAAGAGCCAAACAAACTATTACTTATTTACTATTATTTTGCTTAAAAACAATTAAGCTCAAGATGGAGCATATTTAGAACAAATTTACCAAAAGAACCAAAAACAAAATGCATGTCGTCATTTATTTTTTTAAGGAAACAAGACAACATTAAATAAAAGTCAGACACAAACAAACATTTAGTCCAAACATTTATATTTATCTCTTAGTATTTTCTTGTACATTTTTAAAGTGGGTAATATTACTGCAGTGTTTAACGTCCTCCTTGAGTCCATTCGACAGAAGCACCTCATGAACAGTTCCACACATGCTTTAAGTCTGCTACAAAGGCTGTTGTAAAGGAGCTTTACTTCTGAGGTTGGAAACACAATCCTTCAACTTTTCTTTAACATTATTTGGCTTTGAATTGTTTTTTAATTTAAACAATTTTATTTGTTTTATACTAAACAAGATCCATAAATGTTAGAGTCTGTGCTTTACAGAATATTTCATTGGTGTGGTCCAAATCTCCAGCATGATTTATGATCCTAATGGCTCTTTTTTGTGGAGAACATATTGTCTTTAGAGTGCTCTTATAAGTGTTGTCCCAGACTTCTACAGTCATTCAAATAAAGAAACAGAAGAGCATTGTACACAGTGTTTTCTGATTGAACACATATCTGCATTTAGCTCAAAGAACAATGCTCCTGGACATTTTCCTGCAGAGATCCTTCATTTGAGGCTTCAGCTCAGTTTGTCGTCAACAATTATTCCAAAAACATATTACAAGACTTTATCGACAGGTTTGAGGAGGTTTGAGGTGGGACAGTAGAAAGCCTCTGCAGCTGATGACTCTGTGTGTTTGCATATGTGTGCTGCCTCTCTGCTCCAGCCGTTAAGAGCCCAGTGCTGCTCAGTGTCTGTCCAGGCCGTTCAGAGCCACTCCCACCAACAACACAATCAGGATGTCCCTGATGTTACTGCTGGCCGCCCTCGGGCTCCTCGTTCGGGGTGAGGCTCTCTTCTGGGGCCACTTTACTTCATTTAGCTCTGTCTGTGATGTTAGAGCGCTCTTCAGTTCATTTTGGGACCAGTGCTTTTTAGATCCACACAAATCCTGCTTTATGTGAACTCTACAATGTTACAGCAGAGTTTTGGGACAGACTGTGCAATAGATGTGTCCAGGACAGTCATCGACAAATAGTCCATCATATGAACAAATGAATGAAAATGAATAACTCTTCTTCTGCTGCTGTTTTTCAGGTTCTTCAGGAGATATTACCCTGACTCAGACTCCTAAAGCTACGGCTGTGGATCAGGGACAGACTGTTTCCATCAGATGTCAGTCAGATGAAGCAATAGATGACGATCTTGCCTGGTATCTTCAAAAAGGCACAGAATCTACAAAGCTTTTGATTTATGAGGCAACAGACCGTCACTCTGGAGTTTCAAGTCGTTTTACTGGAAGCGGCTATGATCGTGACTTCACTCTGACCATCAGTGGATTTAATGCTGAAGACACAGGAGTTTATTACTGTCAGCAGTATGACAGCTGGCCACTCACACAGTGAAAAAGACTGGTACAAAAACCTCCCTCAGTCAGACTGAACAGAAACTGAACTGACTCCTGCAGCTGTTCACACTGATACACTTCACTGAGTTTGCTCCAAAAACTAAGTTTCACAGTGTCTTTAGAAAAATGTCTGGTGATGATTGTCTTTTGTGTTTGAGACTAAACACATGCACTGACTACAACAAGTATTTACAGACATTTGAAACTTCTCACTGTTTGTAGAAATACACTGCGTTCACAATTATTAACAAGTGATTATTTTGACCATATCATTAATTTTCAACTCCAAGCTGTATAAACTTGAATACTTATTGGATTTAATGCATATCAGGTGATGTGTATTTGTGTAACGAGGGAAGGTGTGGCCTAAGGAGATCAACACCTTATATCAAGGTGTGCATAATTATTAGGCAGATTCTTCTTCTCAGGAAAAATGGGCCAAACAACAGCTTGACTCTTGACTCTGAAAATTGAAAAATTGTAAAAGTCTTTCACAGGGAGGCAGCACTCTTGAAATATCTAAGATATTGGGGCATGATCACAAAACCATCAAATGTTTTGTAGTAAATAGTCAACAGTGTCACAAGAAACGTTTCGAGCAACCGACCAGTGTGTCGAGAAGTACGAGTGTTCAGTTCAGAGACATGGCCAAGGTAAGAACGGCTGAAACCACCTCTGAACAAGACACAGAAGTTAAAACATTAAGAATGGGTCAAGAAATGATGAGATGAGAGTGACTCTTGAAGGACCAGATGGATGGGTTTGTGGTTGGATCAGTAACAGACACAGAGCTCCACTTCGACTCAGACTCCAGGTGGAGGTGGTACAGGTGTGGGCAGGTATTATTAAAGATGAGCTTGTTGGACCTTTTCAGGTTGAAAATGAACTCAGACCTACATCCAATTTTTAGAAGACACTATCTTCAGCAGTGGTTCAGGACAAAGTCTGCATCTTTCAAGAAGACTTTGATTTTTATTCAAGACAACGCTCCATGTCATGCATCAGAGTTCTCCAGTGCGAGACCAGTAAAGGCCTTAAAGATGAAACACTAATGACACCTGACTTAAACCCTCTTGAGAACCTCTGGGCCCTTCTTCAGCAGGACATTTCCAGTGAAGGTAACAGGACACCTCTGAACAGTGTCTGGGAGGCTGTGCTTGATTCTGACCAGATCAAGAAACTGACTGACTCTGTGAATGAAAGACTTGTGACTGTTATCAAAAAGAAGGGTGGCTATACTGGTCACTAAGTTTTTTTTTATTTATTTCAGAAATGTTTATTTGTACATTTTGAGTTTGTTAATTATTCTCACTTTAACAGATAAAAACAAACAAGTGAGATGGAAAATCTTTGTTTTTCATTTAGTTGCATAATAATTCTGACACTAATAGTTGCCTGATAATGGTGTACATGTAGATATTCTCTTAAGAAAGCCCAAACTTTATTTTTACTACTTAAATGTTTAGGTTTGAGGGTTTGTTAAGACGGTAGTGTTAATAAAAAAAATCCAGTCCCTGCTTTTAAAGACTCACTACGAGCAGAGGTCCAGGATCATTGCTTTTAACACATCTTATTATTTATTTTGTACATATAGTATTTGTGCTACAGTGCATGACTCTGTAGAAATGGGTTGTTGGAGATGTTTTTTTCTTCTCTCTTTTGTTCTGGAAACTTCTCATGCTGCCTCTTGAGCTGGGCCCGGTTGCATAAAACACCTTAAGTTTTTCCCTTAAGTATGATTCCTAAGGCGTGATTTCCCCTGATCTAAGGGAATGATTTAAGGGTGTTGCATATAATCCTTTAAACGGTTCTCTTAGGTAAGGGAAACTGTTTAGTGATTCACGGCTGCGACCCAGGTTTTACCGATATAAAATTCTATTGTTGCCATAGACACGCTCCATTAACCTAGGAACTGTAAAACGATGGATAGGCCTACAATAGATATGGATAAGGAAAACAAAAAAAGAAAGCCTAATTGGATGAATACGGGAAAAGAAGGGCAATTGTAAAAAGCGAACTCAATCCCCAAATAACTGCGGCCAAAAAGAATAAACAGTGGGAGGAAATAACGGAGAAGATCAACGCGCGTAATCTAGGTGTAAAGAGGACTGTATCGGTGGTATTAAAAAAATATGAAAACGTCTCTCTGGTGGCAAAAAAAGAAATAAGCCTCCATTGGAGGGAATCCAACCAAACGGGTAAGAAAAAAAATCAAGTTCTTTTTTCTGTTTTTCTTGGCACCGAGTGAGTTTTGATACCACATCAGAGTCAGAGAGCTAACGATAACAAAACTGCAGGTGGAGGACTGTCAGACTTAACGAAACTAGTCCAAGACATCATTAGGGCGGACTCACCTGTCCTAGCTGGCATCCCTGGCGTGTTAGAGAGTGAAGCTGAGATTCAACAAGAGGAATATTACATGGAGTAAGAGAACATTATTGTCTTAAATCAAATTAAACTTATCACTGCTGAGGATAAACGATTTGAAGATCACGGCAGACAAAATAAAATAATATGCTTGGTATTTGTTTCACATGTTAGACCTTCTCAGCAATCATATCAGCTTCAACACCGGCAGAGCGCCAGCAGCACGCCAAACCATGCAGCAAAGTGAGGTTTTATTGCTTCTTTGTTAACAATTATTTTAGTCTATTGTTAATTTGACTTAGAACAGCCTCAATATATTTTTTTTGATTTTTTTCATTATTCCTTCAAAACACTGCAGAAAGACGCAAATATCCTCTCCAGCCGCTACAAGAGAAGAAGTGGTGGTCCCTCTTTTAAGAAGGGGGACCGGAGGGTGTGTTCCAACTACAGAGGGATCACACTCCTCAGCCTCCCCGGGTAAGTCTATGCCATGTCCTGTTGGCTCCATCAAGCCAGGACCTTCAATGTTCACTGGGGCGGTTTGCAGCCGAGTGTGAAGCGGCTGGGATGAGGATCAGCACCTACAGAGTCAAACCCAACATTATTCAAACTCAGACTGATTCTATTTTCAGATGTGTTCAGACACATTTATTACATGAGATTACATATCACAGCTCTTTTATTCAAACAGTCACAAACATTTCAGTTGCATTTGTTCTTCTACGTTTCCTCATCTTTATATGTCCCTAAACCTAAAGTCTGGACTTTCCTTTGGTCAGTCCAGAAATGTGCAGCACAAAGTCTGGAGGCTTTTTCTTTCAGTCTGCCTGACCTCATAAGGACCAGCAGAGGTCGCCTGTAAATAAACTAAAAGTCTGACTGAAATGAGCTGGAAGAGCAGTTAATGTTAAAAAAGTCTTTCCCTATAACCTTTGACCTGGTGAAGCTCTGCCTAAACATAACCACAACAGTTCTTTATGCATCATTTATTCAACAGTTTCTTTTCTCATAAAGCTCTGGTCTTTCCCTGAACTGAGTCCTGCTGATGGTTCATGTTCAGAGTTTCTCCTAAAGTCAGGTCTCAAGAGGATTTACTGAAACCTTTTCTGATGTAAATGTTTTATTCTGAGCCACTTTGCATGAGCAGCAGCATGCCCCAGTGCTCTGGGACAGTTTATAGTCCTGAGAGGTGGACTCTGGAGGACTGGCAGCTGTCCTTCATCACAACACAAGCCACAGAAGCCCTCCTCATCACCAACATGACTTTGGTGTGCATCCTCATGTGGACTGTCCTCTGCTGCTGCTTCACAGGTAAAGTCCAGAGAGTCCCACTGCTGTCCTCTGTCAACATCCGTCCCTCTGAGACCAACCAGACTAAACCATCAGCTGCTTTGTGTTTGTGTCTCTGTGTGGTCAGAGTCCAGAGGCCAGGTCACAGTGACTCAGCCTGGAGCAGTGAGCGCTGCCCCGGGACACACCGCCTCCATCAGCTGTAAAACCAGTCAGAATGTGCATTATGATTCTAGATATGGTCACTATTTACACTGGTACCAACAGAGAGATGGAGAGAGTCCTAAAGCTCTGATAGATAGAGCAACAAATCGAGTCTCAGATGTTCCCAGTCGTTTTTCAGGCAGTGGATCTGGGTCTGACTTCACTCTGACCATCAGTGGAGTTCAGGCTGAAGATTATACTGTTTATTACTGTCAGAGTTTACACTACATCAACAGTCAGTGGGTGTTCACACAGTGAAAAAGACTGGTACAAAAACCTCCCTCAGTCAGACTGAACAGAAACTGAACTGACTCACTTCACTGAGCTCACACTGCACACACTTACACTACATTAGAAAGACAAGAAAATGTACCAATATTTATTTTATTTTCAGAATCTAGAAACACACACTTTTTAGAAACAACATAAAAAAAATAAATTCAAAAGCATAATCAATCTGTTGTTTTAAATAATTTGTTCTTAAGGCTGATCAAGGAAAATTTAATAATAATTTACAAAATACAAAGTGACATTTGAAAAATCTATTTTTATTTTTCATTTTGTTTGTTTTTTGTTTATTTTATTTTATTTTTTTTGAATAACTTAAAAACTTTATGTTTTACTGTCTACGTTGACCGAAAGTGTGTAGGCTGAAGTCAAGACTCTTTTATTCCGGCCTCTTTTAACTTTTTAAAACCTTAAATTTTACAAATAATGTTGGATCTGTATTCCAACAGTAACTGGTCACTTACTGATAAACTTAAACTCCGCCCCTTTCTTCACTTGAGATTCCAAGACATAATGCTGAAGTTCAAAGATCGACTTTGTAGATTTTTCATCTGACCTCTGGCCTAGGGCGTCCTGGTGCCACGTGCACTGGTGGACATCCTTATGTTTGAACATGGTGTTTGTTATAGACAACTGTGACTGTTATTAGAATTCTTTGTTCAGAATATCCAGAGAGACAAGGAGACAGTGAACAATGTAAAATGAATGATTAGGTTTAATTCTTGCAAGAATGAAGCAAAGACAAACATGTCACAATGGAACAGAATAAGGTTTGACATGACCTGAAGAGAACTGAGCAACCAGTATTTATAAACCATAAGACATTTTAAATGATTATAACAATAAGACAAAAGTCCAATAACAGAACACCACTCGATTTTAGATTGGGAGGGGGTCCATTCCTCCCAACCTACGTGTCACTCTCGCTGCGTTTGTGAGAGTTGAAGTCGGTAAAACAAGACCCTGGTCGGAGCACTTTCCAGCACCCCTCCCAACAGTGAGAGACCTGTCCCCGACCCGATCCATGCGAGCCCCAACCCTGGGCCCGGCTCCAGGGTGGGGCCCTAGTTGGGCCATACCAGGCGACATAACGGTCCTTAGTATTTCATTCTTCATAAAAGGGTTTAAAACATGTTTATTTGTAAAATGTGGTGAAAATGTAACATATGTAATATAATCACATCAACAAAATGGATATTCACAATGTAACCCTCAACAACCTTAACATAAAATACACTTTTGACATCCATTCGTCTCAGAGGTGACCTTTTACTCATTGGGGTTAAGTCTTGAGATGTGTGCATTTATTTTTAGGGCTTCAGTGGCTCAGTGGTAGAGCGGCCGTCCTTCAACTGGAAGGTAGTAGGTTCGATTCCCGCTCTCCCCACAGTTCATACTGTCGTTGTGTCCTTGGGCAAGACACTTAACCTTGCTCCCAGTGTCCGTGGCACTGGTGTATGAATGGGTGTGACTGTGGAGGAGTGTTTGGTGGTGGTAGGAGAAGGTTGAGTGCCGTTTGTGTGGCAGCCCCTGTCTCTGTCTGCCCCAGGAGTGAATGTGTGTGAATGGGGTGAGTGGAAGCACGATGTAAAGTGCTTTGGCTGCCTGAGAAGGGTGCAGGAAAGCGCTATATAAATGCATGCCATTTACCATTTTGACTTTAGAGTTTTTACAACAAAAACTGTAAAAGACAGAAACTGTCTTTAGTCGAATGTTTTTGTCCTTCTATAAGAGACTTCAGTGTTGAGTCAGCTGGATCCGTGTCTAAAGGCCGACCCCTGAGAGAAACCAAGTGCCCTGTAGTTGACACACACTGTAAAACACAAAAATAAACCCTGACAGTATTGATCAATAATATAGAGCCACCAGTGCTGTCACTATTGAGACAGAAATATAAAGCCACAGAAGGATTGTCTTGTCGTTGTGTCCTCACTCTCCAAAGTCTGGAGGCTTTTTCTTTCAGTCTGCCTGACCTCATAAGGACCAGCAGAGGTCGCCTGTAAATAACCTAAAAGTCTGACTGAAATGAGCTGGAAGAGCAGTTAATGTTAAAAAAGTCTTTCCCTATAACCTTTGACCTGGTGGAGCTCTGCCTAAACATAACCACAACAGTTCTTTATGCATCATTTATTCAACAGTTTCTTTTCTCATAAACCTCTGGTCTTTCCCTGAACTGAGTCCTGCTGATGGTTCATGTTCAGAGTTTCTCCTAAAGTCAGGTCTCAAGAGGATTTACTGAAACCTTTTCTGATGTAAATGTTTTATTCTGAGCCACTTTGCATGAGCAGCAGCATGCCCCAGTGCTCTGGGACAGTTTATAGTCCTGAGAGGTGGACTCTGGAGGACTGGCAGCTGTCCTTCATCACAACACAAGCCATAGAAGCCCTCCTCATCACCAACATGACTTTGGTGTGCGTCCTCATGTGGACTGTCCTCTGCTGCTGCTTCACAGGTAAAGTCCAGAGAGTCCCACTGCTGTCCTCTGTCAACATCCGTCCCTCTGAGACCAACCAGACTAAACCATCAGCTGCTTTGTGTTTGTGTCTCTGTGTGGTCAGAGTCCAGAGGCCAGGTCACAGTGACTCAGCCTGGAGCAGTGAGCGCTGCCCCGGGACACACCGCCTCCATCAGCTGTAAAACCAGTCAGAATGTGTATTATCATTCTAGCTATGGTCACTGTTTACACTGGTACCAACAGAGAGATGGAGAGAGTCCTAAAGCTCTCATAAAGTTTGCAACAACTCGAGTCTCAGATGTTCCCAGTCGTTTTTCAGGCAGTGGATCTGGGTCTGACTTCACTCTGACCATCAGTGGAGTTCAGGCTGAAGATTATACTGTTTATTACTGTCAGAGTTTACACTACATCAACAGTCAGTGGGTGTTCACACAGTGAAAAAGACTGGTACAAAAACCTCCCTCAGTCAGACTGAACAGAAACTGAACTGACTCACTTCACTGAGCTCACACTGCACACACTTACACTACATTAGAAAGACAAGAAAATGTTAAAGAATTAATTTATATTTAATTGTTTAATTAATTAACCCTAAGTCTTTGTTTCATTATTAATAATATTAAATAATATTGTCCACATTATTATGAGTCACTGTGGGTCTTTGTGACACAGACTGGAGCCTGTGTCTCTAAAGTCCATTTGGTCTCACACACGTTTATTTATTTTATTATAATCCATGTTTCTTACAGTTCTATAGATACTTAGACAGATACAAACTGTACTTTTTATTCATTTTCTCACTGTCTTTGAAAAAAGTAAAGCAGCCGAAATCAAGACATTAGTATTTAAACAAACTGAGCAGAAACATAAATTATTAGTTTAATAAATGTATTTCAAAATTTTCACCAGAAATAATGACCAACAACTACTTTCTTAAATAAACAGAGATGAACTTTTTCTCCTTTGTCTTTCCTGCAGCTTTCTTTTGTTTTCATTTTCTTTTATTATTTCAAAAAGGAATATTGTAAAAAGCTTGAACAATGTCTTCACATGAACAGGTTTCTGATCAGTGGGATTAAATAAGTTAATTATAATAATAATAATACTAATATAATACTACTACTACTACTACTACTACTAATAATAATAATAATAATAATAATAATAATAAAAATAATAATAATGGATTGGATCTATATTGCGCTTTTCTCAGGGCGTCCATTATTCATTCACTCCACAGTCACACACTGGAGGTGGTAAACTACAACTGTATCCACAGATGCCCCGGGACAGACTGACAGAGACGTGGCAGCCATTTTGCGCTTACGACCTCTCCGACCATCACCACATACATTCACTGAACATTCTTACACATTCATACGAGGCAAGGTGGGTTAAGTGTCTTGCCCAAGGACACAACGACAGTATGAGCTGGGGAGAGCGGGAATCGAACCCACTACCTTCCGGTTGAAAGACGACCACTGAGCCACTGCTGCAAGTTCATAAGATATGACAATTATTTTAGAGACATTTTGAAAAAATGACAAACATGGCACAAGACGGTTCATTTTTAGAAACTTAAAAGTAAACAGGTGAAAAAGTTTTCTTTCTCCTGAGTCGACTCTGGTCTGTGTTTCCGACGTCCCGCTTTGTGTGGCAGCATTTTCAGGTTTGTTCTGCTCATGTAATTCCAGAAGTGTCCAACGTTTTTACAAAGGAAGCCGATCTTTACTTTATGACTATAAGGCTTCTGCATTAAGACAGCTGTTAAATGAACCAATACCCATTAAATATTAAATACATAAAGCAGCCTGTAACTCTCTGACACTGTTCCAATAAAGACTCAATGTTCCTCATTTATTTGTGCTTTAATTAAACTCTAATAAGAATATGTCTGAAGTGACTTTGAGCTTGAGGCAGGTTCACTCTGGACAATCATCAGTTCATATTCAAGCACATATTTGCAGTGTTTAATGAGTTTGTGAAAAGAAGTGAGACACAGTTTACTGCAGGCTTTAGTCTGGATTTATTGAAACTATTCCATCACAAGCAGCTCAAGACACAAAGATGCTTTTGATGAACAGACTTCATGAACAGCTCTTTATTGAAGCAGGACGTCCCAATTGAAGACGAACAAAGTGAAAAGCAGTAAATGAAGTTTGGAGAAAGCTGTCGAGGCGTGAGCTGAGAGCAAAGTCTGAGCTGATCCCAGTGAGTGTGTCAGTCCTGGGAACACTGCTGTGTCCTCAGTGTCTGTGACACTGGACTCTGGGAGCCCTGGCTGGCCTCACAGCTCACAGCTAAGCCCCCCGCCCTCCACCGGTCTGCAGGGAGCGTCAGGCTGCTGCTCCAGCTGTAGTGGCCGTCCTTTTGCAGCACCGCGGGGCCCCGGCTCTGCTCCCAGCCGCCGCCGCCGCCGGACACCTTCCAGGACACGCTCCAGTCTGACGGGAAGCCCTTGTTGGCCAGGCACATGAGCGTGGCCTTCCCCTGGGCCAGCTCCTCTCTGGAGGGGGCAGCACTGTCAGGTGGGCTCCAGTCGCCCCACTGCACCAAAAGAACAAACACATTCAAACTGGCTCCAAACAAAAGCACCACAACAATGGAACGTCCCAGAAACATTGAACTCTAAGGATATTTAAGATCAGAGTGAGACGAGCTAATCTCTGAGTAAAATGAGCTCATGACACGACTGTGGCTCTTCAGTCCAAGAGCTTCTTAAGAGGCTCACAAGTTGTGCCTCCATCAAATACTGTGTGAGTCCAAAAGTAAAGGACCAAGAACAGAGCCCTGAGGGACTCCCAGAGGAATGTGTTTAAAAAAGACGAGTTTAAGAGTCGCTTAAAGAAAGAGAACATTTTTAACAAAGAATTAAAGCCTCTGCAAATGGACTTTAGAAAAAAAACATCCACAACAACAAATATACTGTAAACGCAAAATAATAATAAAAAAAAAACGTTAAAAAAATACACAAAAAAATGTAAAATGTCATTAAAATTACATTTAATTATTTTTTTTTAAAAGATTGGTTTAAAATAATAGGAATAACTACATTTGTAATAAAGTATATCTATATATTTTTTATGATGGCCAAATAATAAAAAAAGGTCCAATCTGTAAAGATACAAAAATAGTTAAAGTGACAAAAACACACAAAGGGGCTTCAGAGGCTTCAAAGTCTGACTTCCTCTGGGCTCTGTAACCACGGCAACAGAGAGGCACCACTGCTGAACCGTGACGACAGAAAGGTTTCAGAGCTAAAGAGAAAAAGGGAAAAACCTCTCAAGACTTAACGCCACAAACTGTTCACATCAACATTTTAATAAGAACCACAAGTTTGTCCAAAGTTCAGTTTGTCAAATGTTCTTTTATACTTTTATACAAACTCTGAGAAGGACACTTACATCTATAGGAGACAGACCTGGTTTAGACCTGGTTTAGTCCACACCTGTACAACTCTGAGTTCAGACACATCTCAGGACATAACATGTCATAAATTAACAAAAGGAAATGAAGGACAAATATAAAATTAAAAATATAAAATTAAAAAAAAGAAAGAAATTTGAAAACCACACAAACATGACTTATAAGTGATAAAGTCCATAGCATTAGTGGGTTTTCATTGTAAGAGAGTGAACTGTGAGGAGACACTGAAGCCTTCACAGAATAAAAACACTAACAAACACCAAATATCTGCACAAACATGGAAGGTATTAGTTTATGAAGTGAGTTTAGAAGAAAACATGAAGCCACTTTGTGAGAGAAGAAGTGAAAATGACTTACAGTTAAGCTCCAGTCTGGTTCCTCCACCGAATGTGACCCACAGTGAAACAAACTCATTGAGTCGTCGAACAAAAACCTGAGGCTGTTCAGAGACACGGCTCTGACTCTGACACAGACACAACTGTCCAACTCTGAGCTCAGACACAACTCAGGACACAACAGGTCATGGAAATAAAAAAAAAATAATGAAAAATATAAAATTAAGATAATGAAATTGAAAAAAAAAAAATCAGAAAACCACACAAAAATTAGTTTGAAAAACAAAACAAATATATCTCCCCAAAAAATATGTTTAAAATTGCAACAATATTTTAAAAACAGAAAATACAATGTCAGAAACTTGAATAAAATCCTGAAAAATAAATTTAAAATCCTTTAAAAAGTAACACTTAAAAAAACCTAAAATGTTTCAAATAGTGATAAAAGTAAAACTGACAAAACGTCTTTTTTGCAGTTATAAAAAACATAAATAACAAAGAACTCAAAAATAATGAAAAAAAAATTACACTTGACAAACCATTACAAACATGTAACTACTTACAGTGGCAAGAAAAAGTATGTGAACCTTTTAAAATTACATAGTTTTTTTGAAAAAAATGTTTCTTAAAATGTGATCTGAGCTTCATCAAAATCAAGAGTACTGACAAACATAATGTGACTAAAAATAATTAAAGCTAAAAATTTTGATCTTTCAGAATAAAAAAAACCTCATAGTGGTCTTTGAAAAAGTATGTGAACCTTTGAGTTAATGACCTGAAAAAAACTAATTGGAATCAGGTTTAAGCACACCTGGAGTCTCGTTAAAATAATACTTTTAGAGGATGTGGACTACAGATACTTTAATAAAAAACCCTCAAACCTTTAGAGTTTGCTCTGCACAAATATAACTTTCAGAGCAGCTACAATCAAGAACTGTTAAATTACACAAAGCTGGAAAAGGTTATAAAGTTATTTAATGACTTTAGAACATCACCAGTCTACATTTAGACAAACAATCTACAAATGGAGACGCTTTGTTGCTACTCTACCAAGATGTGGTCGAACAGTCAAAATGGCCTCAAGAGCAGAACAACGGCTCATCAATGAGAGAAAGAAACAACCCCAAATGACAGCCAAAGATTTGAAGGCATCATTGGAACTTGCTAATATTTCTGTTCATGAGTCTACAATACGTCAAACCCTGAACAAGCAGGGTATCCACAGCAGGACACTTAGTAAAAAGAACATAGCTGCACATTCACACTCCACAGCAGTATTGTTAAAATGTTTTGTGGACTAATGAGACTAAGATCAAACTATTTGGGAAAAACACACAGCGCTACATCTGGTGTAGAAAGGGCTCAGCATATCTTCATAAAAACATCATCCCAACTGTAAGGTCTGGTGGAGGAAACATTATGATTTGGGCCTGCTTTGCTGCATCAAGGCCAGCTTCAATCATTGAGGAGAAGATGAATTCTAAGACAATTCTTCAGGATAATGTGAGGATGTCTGTACTTAGCTGAAACTAAGTGGAAGAAGTGTGATTCAACAGGACAACAACCAAAAACACAAAATGGCTTCAGAAAAACTAAATCCTCCTTTTGCAGTGGCCAAGTCAGAGCCCAGACCTCAACCCAATAGAGATGCTATGGATTGACTTGAAGAGGGCCAAACACATGAGACGTCCAAAGAATATGACAGAGCTAAAGCATTCTGCCAGAAATAATGGGCTAAAATTGCTCCAACGATGTGCAGGTCTGAACCACAGCTACAGGAAGCGTCTGGTGGAGGTTATTGATGCAATGGGGGCTCAAACGGTTATTAATTCTAACGGATCACTTACTTTTTCCGCTGCCATTTTGAATATTGAATGAGTTTGTTCAATAAAGACATAAAAGACCAGAATGTTTTTATGTAATAATCTTTAGACACATTATGTTTGTCATTACCTTTGACTTAGATGAAGATCAGATCACATTTTAAGACAATTTTATTCTGAATACCATAAAATTACAAAAAAAATCACATAATTTTCTGTCCACTGTACTTACCTCAGGGTTTTTGGAAAACTTTTGATAAAACATTTGTTCTATTGATGTGGGCTGGGTTTGTTATTGAGGTTTAAACCTCTGGTCGTGGTTTGGAATAGATTGATCATGTCTGCATGTCTGTGCGCAGGTGAAGCTGTGGGCGTTTCACGTATTACGAGTATTTAAGATCCTGCCTACAGCTGAGTTCTGGCTCTCTCCTCAGGCTGTCAGCGGCAGCACCACCTTGTCTTTTGTTTGGTCTTTGGTTTTGTATCATACAACACTCACACACCATTAACACTCAAACCAAACACACACCACACTACTGATTACTGATAAACACACCTCATTATTATTTAAAATTACTATTAGTTAGTTTTATGTTAAAATAAAAGCACTATCTTTGTGTATTTGTTTGTGTGCCGTCCTATTTTGTCATGGCCTTGAGCCGGGTTATGACATCATGATCTTATGTATGGTGTTACTATAGCAACGCTGTTGTAGATAGGGTTTGGTCCCTTTTGACTTTTTTGTTTCTTTCATTTGAATGGGACAAACTAAATTTTTTGGCCCTGTTATAATTTTGTCAGAAGTTCATTTGAAACTATGACAAATAAGTGTTTTCAGGTCATTATCATAAATGAACATTTCCTTAGGAAAGGTTGTACCAGCCCTCAGGGTAAGAGAGCTGGAAAACTAAGTCCACTTTTGGTGTATACTTTATATTGTTATAAAAAGAAGTAGCTCTAAAATGGACATTTGAACATAAAACATAAATAGATATTAATGATTAATGGATTCAACAAGATCAGTGTTTCACAAATCTGTGAAATGGTGATCTAAGTTGATTTGACTCTGACATGGTCCAAACAAGAACAAGACTTTCCTAAAGCCAGCATCTCTTCTCTCAGCGATAGAACTTAGAAGGATGCAGCTGAGACTGTGGCGTTGAATATACTGTGTTTATGGTTTTGCTTTTACTGTAGTTTAAACTTTAAACTATAAGCAAAAGAAATGTGTTTTTATTGAGTGTTCGCCGTGTTGGACCAGGCCCCCACAAGAGTCCCATGTTCAAATGTGGCCCTTGGGGAAAAATGATTGCCCTCCCTGATCTCTAGGGACAGTGAAGACCTGTAAGGAGGGCTGGAGACATTTAGGTCCAGTGATGAGTAATTCTGATTTAGTTGAGTTTGTCCAGGATTTTATTGCAGTTTGGCAGCGGGTGATGGTGGAGCCAGTGGTGGGGGAGGGTTATGGAGGAGAACTAGAGTTACATGTCGTCAGCGTAGATGTGGAAGTGAAGTCCATGTTGAGGGATAATGTCACCAAGGGGATCATGTACCTGATAAACAGAAGGAGACCAAATATCGAGCCTTGAGGGACACCATGTGAAACAGGGATGAGATGGATTTGCAGTTGTTCATGGTGATGCATTGGAGTCGATTGGAGAGGTCGGAGGTGAACCAGGAGAGTCCAGAACCAGTATTATTCTGTGATAGTATCATTTCTCATTGTAGTTGCACAGGATACGTACTGTTCATAGGTTTTTAAAGTCTGAGCAGTCCAACAATGATTCTAACCTCCTAAAACTGTATTTAGGAGTTTATAATTTCAAACAGCTCAAGGCTCATTTGAATATTGTGTTTTATTCTGAACCACTTTGCATGAGCAGCAAAGACGTGGCAGCCATTCTTCAAAACTTCAATGAGATTCATCTTGTCGGGGATTTTAATCTGGATTGGCTGACGTCTGTTTCTGAAATTTTCAAGTAATTTGTGATTCTCTTAATCTCACACAGCTAATCTGTAATCCAACACAAATCTTAAACAGCCAATAAAATCTTCCATTATTGAACTAATTTTTACAAATGTCCCGCATAAATATACTGTTGGAATATTTGCCCATGATTTAAGCGACCATTGTGTTATCACCAATGTTAGACAAAAAACAAAATACTAAAAGAAGACCTCTAATTGTCTTTAAACAGGCTTTTTATCATGACTTGTGGATCTATCACTGGAAAAAGATTTTTCTTATTAATGATGTGGAAATACTTTTATGATGCTTTGTCTAAAATTATTAACAAACATGCACCTTTTTGTAAAAGGTCGCAACAGTCCCTGCTTTTCCGGTGAGCTGTCTGAACTTTAGAAAGAAAGAGATGATGCTTGGGCTAAGGCCAGAAAAACAAAGTCTCAGATTGACGGGCTGAGTTTTAGACAACTTAGAAATCTCTGCACATCCCTTTTATTAAAAAGAGTAAATCTGAATATTACTTGTCTAAAACCACAAGTAATCTAAATGACCCAAAGAAATTTTTGGAATTTTAAAAAATATTCTTTTGGAAACACACAAAGTAAAAAAGTCCCAACATGTAAAAACCTTAACTGAACAAAAAGGGCATTCGCTGCCCCCTCCATTACCTTCCTCAATTGGCTCATTTGTTTTCAGACCAGTAACTAGGCGGTTCGATTCCCGTTGTCCCCACAGTTAATACTGTTGTTGTGTCCTTGGGCAAGACACTTAAACCACCTTGTCTCCAGTGTCGGTGGCTCTGGTGAATAAATGTGTAAGAATGTTTAGTGAATGTATATAGTGATGGTCGGAGAGTCCGTAGGCGCGGAATGGCTGCCACGTCTCTGTCAGGCTGGTCCAGCTGTGGCTACAGAGCTTACCACCTCCAGGGGGTGACTGTGGAGTGAATAAATAATTGATATGTAAAGCGTATTTGTGTCCCCAGAAAAGTGCGATATAAAAGAACCTAAAAGTCTGACTGAAATGAGCTGGAAGAGAAGTTAATGTTAAAAAAGTCTTTCCCTATAACCTTTGACCTGGTGGAGCTCTGCCTAAACATAACCACAACAGTTCTTTATGCATCATTTATTCAACAGTTTCTTTTCTCATAAACCTCTGGTCTTTCCCTGAACTGAGTCCTGCTGATGGTTCATGTTCAGAGTTTCTCCTAAAGT
Source organism: Neodontobutis hainanensis (assembly GCA_024349245.1). Lineage (NCBI taxonomy): Eukaryota > Metazoa > Chordata > Actinopteri > Gobiiformes > Odontobutidae > Neodontobutis > Neodontobutis hainanensis. The sequence continues at coordinate 2,084,945 of JALDNG010000114.1, forward strand.
CAGGTCTCAAGAGGATTTACTGAAACCTTTTCTGATGTAAATGTTTTATTCTGAGCCACTTTGCATGAGCAGCAGCATGCCCCAGTGCTCTGGGACAGTTTATAGTCCTGAGAGGTGGACTCTGGAGGACTGGCAGCTGTCCTTCATCACAACACAAGCCACAGAAGCCCTCCTCATCACCAACATGACTTTGGTGTGCGTCCTCATGTGGACTGTCCTCTGCTGCTGCTTCACAGGTAAAGTCCAGAGAATCCCACTGCTGTCCTCTGTCAACATCCGTCCCTCTGAGACCAACCAGACTAAACCATCAGCTGCTTTGTGTTTGTGTCTCTGTGTGGTCAGAGTCCAGAGGCCAGGTCACAGTGACTCAGCCTGGAGCAGTGAGCGCTGCCCCGGGACACACCGCCTCCATCAGGTGTAAAACCAGTCAGAATGTGTATAACAATAACGAGTTACACTGGTACCAACAGAGAGATGGAGAGAGTCCAAAGCTCCTCATATATCTTGCATCAACTCGAGTCTCAGATGTTCCCAGTCGTTTTTCAGGCAGTGGATCTGGGTCTGACTTCACTCTGACCATCAGTGGAATTCAAGCTGAAGATTATACTGTTTATTACTGTCAGAGTTTACACTATATCAACAGTCAGTGGGTGTTCACACAGTGAAAAAGACTGGTACAAAAACCTCCCTCAGTCAGACTGAACAGAAACTGAACTGACTCACTTCACTGAGCTCACACTGCACACACTTACACTACATTAGAAAGACAAACATTTATTGATATTGTTTTCACAAAAACTTTATTTTATTTACCACGACACCTTTGTCTGTGTGACTTCATGATTATTTTTCATTATTAAAAATGTTATTTTGCTAAAGCCCTTCTTTCCTCTCTCTACTGTCTGTCAGACGGCTGCTGTAACAGTTACAGATGTCAGTTCAATGGTTGTATTTGAGAAAGAGTATTTTAAACATAATCCAAACAAACTAATCATAAAAATTATTCTGTGACTCTTGTTCTGTCCACTTTTATAAAACAAGCTAAAGATCTTTGGAAAAGGTTTACAGCTTGAGGACTTTGTCACAAATTAAATATCAGACAAAAGCAGGACCAGGAAGAAGAATCTTATTGAATGGATTGATTGAATTATTTATACAATTAGAACTATATTTCTTTATTTTACTGTAAAGGTTTTAATTAATGTTCAGTTTTAATAAAGTATCACAAGAATTGATCTGTCAATGAGTCGATGAAAAGAAGTATGACACAGTTTACTGCAGGCTTTAGTCTGGATTTATTGAAACTATTCCATCATAAGCAGCTCAAGACACAAAGATGCTTTTGATGAACAGACTTCATGAACAGCTCTTTATTGAAGCAGGACGTCCCAATTGAAGACGAACAAAGTAAAAAAGCAGTAAATGAAGTTTGGAGAAAGCTGTCGAAGCGTGAGCTGAGAGCAAAGTCTGAGCTGATCCCAGTGAGTGTGTCAGTCCTGGGAACACTGCTGTGTCCTCAGTGTCTGTGACACTGGACTCTGGGAGCCCTGGCTGGCCTCACAGCTCACAGCTAAGCCCCCCGCCCTCCACCGGTCTGCAGGGAGCGTCAGGCTGCTGCTCCAGCTGTAGTGGCCGTCCTTTTGCAGCACCGCGGGGCTCCGACTCTGCTCCCAGCCTCCGCCGCCGCCGGACACCTTCCAGGACACGCTCCAGTCTGACGGGAAGCCCTTGTTGGCCAGGCACATGAGCGTGGCCTTCCCCTGGGCCAGCTCCTCTCTGGAGGGGGGCAGCACTGTCAGGGTGGGCTCCAGTCGCCCCACTGCACCAAAAGAACAAACACATTCAAACTGGCTCCAAACAAAAGCACCACAACAATGGAACGTCCCAGAAACATTGAACTCTAAGGATATTTAAGATCAGAGTGAGACGAGCTAATCTCTGAGTAAAATGAGCTCATGACACGACTGTGGCTCTTCAGTCCAAGAGCTTCTTAAGAGGCTCACAAGTTGTGCCTCCATCAAATACTGTGTGAGTCCAAAAGTAAAGGACCAAGAACAGAGCCCTGAGGGACTCCCAGAGGATTGTGTTTCAAAAAAATTGTTTTTAAAAATTCTTAAGAAATTGGTTTAAAATAATACAAATATGTAAATTTATAAAAAAAAATATAAATATTTTTTGTATTAGTCCAAACTAGAAAAGGCCCAAACTGTAAAAATATGAAAATAGTTGGAGTGCCAAAAACACACAAAGCGGCTTCAGAGGCTTCAAAGTCTGACTTCCTCTGGGCTCTGTAACCACGGCAACAGAGAGGCACCACTGCTGAACCGTGACGACAGAAAGGTTTCAGAGAAAAAGAGAAAAAGGGAAAAACCTCTCAAGACTTAACGCCACAAACTGTTCACATCAACATTTTAATAAGAACCACAAGTTTGTCCAAAGTTCAGTTTGTCAAATGTTCTTTTATACTTTTTACAAACTCTGAGAAGGACACTTACATCTATAGGAGACAGACCTGGTTTAGACCTGGTTTAGTCCTGGATTAGTCCTGGTTTAGACCTAATTTAGACATGGTTTAGACCTGGTTTAGACCTGGATTAGACCTGGTATAGTCCTGGTTTAGACCTGGTTTAGACCTGGTTTAGACCTGGTTTAGTCTGGTTTATAAAACAGTGATAAAGTCCATAGTATTAGTAGGTTTTCATTGTAAGAGAGTGAACTGTGAGGAGACACTGAAGCCTTCACAGAATAAAAACACTAACAAACACCAAATATCTGCACAAACATGGAAGGTATTAGTTTATGAAGTGAGTTTAGAAGAAAACATGAAGCCACTTTGTGAGAGAAGAAGTGAAAATGACTTAAAGTTAAGCTCCAGTCTGCTTCCTCCACTGAACGTGTCCCACAGTGAAACAAACTCATTGAGTCGTCGAACAAAAACCTGAGGCTGTTCATAGACACGGCTCTGACTCTGACACAGACACAACTGTCCAACTCTGAGCTCAGACACAACTCAGGCCACAACAGGTCATGGATTAAAAAAGAAAATGTATAAAAAAAATTAAATTAGAAAAAATAAACTGAAAAATTGATTATTTACCAAACCAGCCTAAAATAAAAATATAAAATAAATAAATAAAAAATGTAATAAATTACACAAAAACACTGAAAAATTAAATGTTAAAATCAACATAAAATATAAATTAAAAAAGTCTACAAAAACTGCCTAATGACATTTTTTTCTTCACAATAAATTTAGAAATAATCAAAAAGCCAAATTTTTATTTTAAAAAAATATATAATTTTTTAAATGAAAAAAGACAAATAGTAAGCAAAATATTAAATGTAATAAACCTAAATGTCCAATAATGAGAACAGATTTATATAAAAATAAAATCCAACAGGCTTGTTATTTTTGTCTTATTTGGAGCTGGTTTAGTTGAATTTAAAGTTTTAATGTTTTTACAGATTTAAATAATTATTAGTTTTAACTCTACTTTTAATATATAAAGCAGGTCTATAATAAAATTAAAAGCTGGTTGTTAATAGTTAATGAATGAATAAATAAAGGAGCAGGAGCAGAGCCTTGAGGAACTCCAGGTGAGACATTTTTAAAAATTTCGAAAATAAAATATATAATTTATAAAAATGAAGCAACAATAGTTTATTAATGGTTTTTCTCCAGAAATAAAAGGACTTCTCACAGATATGATTTATAGCTATATTTGAGACATTTGTAGATCTTTTTCTGATGCTGATGGATCCATAAAAGGAGCTTTTGCTCAGAGCTCCATGTTCCTGTTGGAGCCTCATTTCCATAGAGAGCCACTTTGCATGAGCAGCAGCATGCCCCAGTGCTCTGGGACAGTTTATAGTCCTGAGAGGTGGACTCTGGAGGACTGGCAGCTGTCCTTCATCACAACACAAGCCACAGAAGCCCTCCTCATCACCAACATGACTTTGGTGTGCATCCTCATGTGGACTGTCCTCTGCTGCTGCTTCACAGGTAAAGTCCAGAGAGTCCCACTGCTGTCCTCTGTCAACATCCGTCCCTCTGAGACCAACCAGACTAAACCATCAGCTGCTTTGTGTTTGTGTCTCTGTGTGGTCAGAGTCCAGAGGCCAGGTCACAGTGACTCAGCCTGGAGCAGTGAGCGCTGCCCCGGGACACACCGCCTCCATCAGCTGTAAAACCAGTCAGAATGTGTATTATGATTCTAGCCATGGTCACTATTTATACTGGTACCAACAGAGAGATGGAGAGAGTCCTAAAGCTCTGATATATCTTGCATCAACTCGAGTCTCAGATGTTCCCAGTCGTTTTTCAGGCAGTGGATCTGGGTCTGACTTCACTCTGACCATCAGTGGAGTTCAGGCTGAAGATGCAGCTGTTTATTACTGTCAGAGTTATCACTACATCAACAGTCAGGATGTGTTCACACAGTGAAAAAGACTGGTACAAAAACCTCTCTCAGTCAGACTGAACAGAAACTGAACTGACTCACTTCACTGAGCTCACACTGCACACACTTACACTACATTAGAAAGACATGTACCAATATTTATTTTAGAACAATCACTTTAATATTGTTTTTGTAAAATTATAAATAATTTGATCCAAACCTAGCATTAATATTAGATTTTTTAATAATAGTTTTTCTTTGACTTAATAATAAAATGTATATTTAATGTAGAAATGAAGAACATTATTGTATTATTATTTTATAATTAAGACTAATTATAATTGATTAATAATAGTAAACAAATTGTCAAAAGATAAACTCAAATTAATAAAATGTTACACAAGTCCTTCAGTTCAAGATCTGTTAACTGTGAGTCAGCAACCTGGACAACTCCTGTCCCCACGTGAGCCCTTCATCCCAACCCTGGTTCTGGTGATTCGGGCTCTTGTGGGTTCTTTTTGTTAAGATGTGAACTTGTTTTTGAACTGCAGCCACAAACACATTTTGATTGCTTATTTAATAGGATTACTTACGGGAGAAACTTTGGAATGGGCTACTGCAGTTTGGAAAAAGAATTCTCCCATTTGCCAATCATACTTACATTGCACTAATGAAATGAAGCGTATTTTTGATCACCTTACTCAGAACAAAGAAACTAGTCAACATCTGTTCTCCTTAAAACAAGGCCAAGATTCAGTTGCTCTTTATGCTTTAGGTTTCAGATTATAGCTGCAGAGCGGGTGGGATCAGAGTGCTCTTCAGGGAGCATTTTTCATGGCTTGAAGGAAAACTTGAAGGACGAATTGGCAGCCAGAGACGAATGCCCTGACTTGGAGGCTCTAATATAAAGGAGGAAAGAAGACAAGGAGACTTGGTGGAATGAGGAAGTTTATGAGAGTATCCAGAGGAAGAGGTTAGTTTGGAAGAAGTGAGACAGTGAGAGGACTGACGAAAGGAGACCGGAATATAGGGAGATGCAGCAGGAGGTTAAGATAGAGGTGGCAAAGGCCAAACAGAAAGCTTTTGAGGACATACATGTAAGGTTAGATAATGAGGAAGGTGAGAGGGATGTGTATGGGCCGGCGAGGCAGAGGGATAGAGATGAAAGGATGTGCAGCAGGTTAGAGTGATTAAAGACTGAGATGGAAATGTGTCGACAGGTGACAGGAGGCTGAGGAAAGATGGAAGTTCGAGGATCTGATGAATGATGGAAATGACAGAGAGAGCAGAGTAGAAGAGGCAAATATTGTTGATAAGGAAGAAGAAAGGAATAGCAAAGTTAAAGTAAGAATGGCTTTGAAGAGGATTAAGAAAGGAAAAGCAGTTGGTCCTGATGACAGACCAGTGGAGATATGGAAGTGTGTGGGAGAGATGGCAGTAGTTTTTAACCATGTTCTCAGAGAATGAGAAAATGCCTGAGACATGGAGGAGAAGTAGGACAGGAGAAGGTTTGCTCTGGAGAGAAGAGGAATGACAGAATACATGAGTGAAAGAGAGGGATCCAAGTGGAACAGAGAGGTTACAGGGAGAAGAAAAAAGTTGCTGAACTTAGGTTCAACAGTCCAGATCAATGGGGAGTTTGGAAAAGAGGTGAAGAAGCGTGTGCAGCAGGTTGGAATGGGTGAAGAAAAGTGTCAGGTGTGTTGTCTGATAAAAGAGCACTAGTGAGAATGAAAGGAAAGGTTTACAGGACAAAAGTGAGAGGGTTTATATTAAAATAATAGTTGTTTGACAGTTTAAGAGACACTGTAAGAGGTTTTAGAATAAATAACCTTAAGGGCCTATCTTATTTAGTCCGATAAAAACATTTGTACAATATTATGTACGTTCAGTGCAATCTCGAGGTTATTCTTCCCCCGCACTTTACTAGAGTTATGAACAGAGTCAATAGATCATAAAAGTGGTTAGAACATGCTTATACATTATCAGGAGGGTTAGTCATTGAACAAGAGGATTTTTTTTCTTAACAACGCGTCACAGCGGTAGAAGACGTCAGATGATGATGTTGCTGTGAAAGACGGGAGTCTCTTGGACTGTTTCATGGACGTCAGGAGGAATTCCTGTATCTGGGCTTTATTCATGTGATTCAGAAACGTAGAGGATTCAAATATGCCTTTTAGATTGGACATAAGATGAATACGAAATAATACTAGTTCTGACGTGTGTGAACTCAAATAAAAGGGTATTTTCACATCATGAATGTTTGTACTGTATTGTATTGTATTATATTTTGAAGTGAGAAAAAATGATATATTCTTATATTGCATGCTGTGACTTTTAATTGGAAGGAACGATAAGTTAACCATGTGTTGATGGTGTGAAGAAGGGTGGTCTGACAGGAAACATTTAAACTGAGTCCTGTGGGAGAAGAAGCCAGATCGAAAGATTTGATCAAACTGATTGGAGAGTAGATATTGCTTGAGTTGAGAGGAAACAGATTGTTCCAGTATTTTTTTTTTTTTTGAGAATTGATGTGAGGGTGGCAAGTTTCAGAGCAGAGGGAACAGTAATATTTATTATGACTAATAATAATCATATTGAGAGATGATCATGTGACACTTCTGCAGCTGATTGTGTGTTGTTTGTGGAGAAGATATTTTGAGAAATACAATATCTAATGCAGTTCTTCTATAAACACACAAACAGAATGGTTTAAAGATTTTAAATGCATTAAGTTCACAAACTCTCCACTCTGAGAGTTACATATGGACCAGTTTGTAAAAAGTTTACCGCAGGGTTTAGTCTCGATTTAATGAAACTATTCCATCACAACCAGCTCAAGACAGAACAGAACATTAACCTTTTGTCATGGCCGAGGGCTCAGGAACAGGGAAAGACTCCAATGCAGACCACAGAATCCAATAAAACGGAGAACAGAAATTTATTTACGAAGAACAGAGGCATACAAAAAAATCCCAAAAACCAAAACTCTCCCAGAACTGAACACGCAGACAAAAAATCCAGAGAAAACAAAGAATACAAAAAACCACGAACTAGGAATTTACACAAGAAACAAAAGGAACAGAGACAAGACTTACGGGTGACGGTGACGGAGACGGAGACAGAGACAGAGACAGAGACAGAGACAGAGACAGAGACAGAGACAAGACTTACGGGTGACGGTGACGGTGACGGAGACGGAGACGGAGACGGAGACGGAGACGGAGACGGAGACAGAGACAGAGACAGAGACAGAGACAGAGACAGAGACAGAGACAGAGACAGAGACCTGGTGCTGAGGGGAAGGACAGACAGGTATAAATAGACACAGACAACAAGGGACAGGTGAAACATATTAGGGCGGAGCAGGTAATCACACAAGAGGGAAAGACACCAGGAAGTCAAACAGAGACACAGACAAGGGCACGACATTTCAAAATAAAGTCCATTGAATACAATACAAACTGGAAACAATATAAAACAGACATTAATCATGACACCTTTACATTTTGATCTTAACATGTTCCGTACACTTTGTGAGAGCACAAGGAACTGTCTTATAATTAAAATGAACAAAGCTAATCTGAAAAGTAAAGACATCTGACCAACAGTTCTTTATTCATTATTTTATTTAGCACTTTGTTTTAGTTTTTTTTTTATAAAAAAGCTCCTGCTGATGGTTCATGTTCAGAGTTTCTCCTAAAGTCAGGTCTCAAGAGGATTTACTGAAACCTTTTCTGATGTAAATGTTTTATTCTGAGCCACTTTGCATGAGCAGCAGCATGCCCCAGTGCTCTGGGACAGTTTATAGTCCTGAGAGGTGGACTCTGGAGGACTGGCAGCTGTCCTTCATCACAACACAAGCCACAGAAGCCCTCCTCATCACCAACATGACTTTGGTGTGCGTCCTCATGTGGACTGTCCTCTGCTGCTGCTTCACAGGTAAAGTCCAGAGAGTCCCACTGCTGTCCTCTGTCAACATCCGTCCCTCTGAGACCAACCAGACTAAACCATCAGCTGCTTTGTGTTTGTGTCTCTGTGTGGTCAGAGTCCAGAGGCCAGGTCACAGTGACTCAGCCTGGAGCAGTGAGCGCTGCCCCGGGACACACCGTCTCCATCAGGTGTAAAACCAGTCAGGATGTGTATAGCAATAACTATTTACACTGGTACCAACAGAGAGATGGAGAGAGTCCTAAAGCTCTCATAAGACATGCATCAACTCGAGTCTCAGATGTTCCCAGTCGTTTTTCAGGCAGTGGATCTGGGTCTGACTTCACTCTGACCATCAGTGGAGTTCAGGCTGAAGATTATACTGTTTATTACTGTCAGAGTTTACACTATATCAACAGTCAGAGAGTGTTCACACAGTGAAAAAGACTGGTACAAAAACCTCCCTCAGTCAGACTGAACAGAAACTGAACTGACTCACTTCACTGAGCTCACACTGCACACACTTACACTACATTAGAAAGACAAGAAAATGTTAAAGAATTCATTTATATTTAAAATTGTAATAAATAAACCCTTTGTCTTTGTTTTTTATTAATAATATTAAATAATATTGTCTACATTATTAGGATTTACTGTCTCTCTGTCTCTAAAGTCCATTTGGTCTCACACACGTTTATTTATTTTATTATAATCCATGTTTCTTACAGTTCTATAGATACTCAGACAGATACAAACTGAACTTTTTATTCATTTTCTCACTGTCTTTGAAAAAAGTAAAGCAGCCACAAACAGCATTAACTCAAAGAGTTTTGCAGAATCAAGACATTAGTATTTAAACAAACGGAGCTGAAACATTAATTATTATTATTATTATTAGTTTAATAAATGTATTTCCAAGATTTACAACAGAAATAATAACCAACAACAATTTGCTCAGATAAATAAATATAAAGTTTTCTCCTTTCTCTTTTCTGACATTTTCTTTTGTTTTCATTTTCTTCTATTTTAAAAAGAAATGTTGTAAAAAGCCTGAACAATGTCGTCACATGAACAGGTTTATCATCAGTGGGATTAAATAAGTTCATAAGATGTGACCTTTATTTTAGAGACTTTCTGTAAAATGACAAACATGGCACAAGACGGTTCATTTTAGAAACTTAAAAGTGAAGAAACTGAAGGTAACACGTTTTCTTTCTCCTGAGTCGACTCTGCTCTGTTTTTCCGACGTCCCGCTTTGTGTGGCAGCATTTTCAGCTCAAATCACAAAAACTGAGGTTTTGTCTGACGTTAGTTTCAGAGGAAAGCACAAACTTCTCAGTGTGAGCCTCACAGCAGAGAGCACATTATTAACACTGTCAGAAGGACATGTAATATCTATATAATATAAAAAGAAAGTGATAAACCAGGCCTTGGACACAAACATTAGTGAAGAGTTACTTTTGACAAACTACAGTCAGAATAAGAACAAACCAAAAAGGCTTTTTCAAATGAGTGTAAACTGTGAAAGTTCAATGTTTTCAGTCATCAAGAAGAAAACTGAGTCCTGTGTTTACGTCAGCTCACGTCAAATGTTCTTTTTAAAAGATCAAATGTTGAATCACATTAAATCTTTCTTTTTTCCATCTTTCTTTGTCCCACATGTGGCTGGTTCTGATCTGGTCACAATGATCTGTGTCCATATCCTCTTCAGAGTAAACCTCACCAACTGAACCTCTAAAAGGTCCCGGGCACGAGTTTTCAGGTTTGTTCTGCTCATGTAATGCCACAAGAGTCCAAACTGTTTACCAAGGAAGCCCATCTTTACTTTATGACTATAAGGCTTCTGCATTAAGACAGCTGTTAAATGAACCATTAAATATTAAATACATAAAGCAGCCTGTAATTCTCTGAAACTGTTCCAATAAAGACTCAATGTTCCTCATTTATTTGTGCTTTAATTAAACTCTAATAAGAATATGTCTGAAGTGACTTTGAGCTTGGGGCAGGTTCACTCTGGACAATCTTCAGTTCATATTCAAGCACATATTTGCAGTGTTTAATGAGTTTGTGAAAAGAAGTGAGACACAGTTTACTGCAGGCTTTAGTCTGGATTTATTGAAACTATTCCATCACAAGCAGCTCAAGACACAAAGATGCTTTTGATGAACAGACTTCATGAACAGCTCTTTATTGAAGCAGGACGTCCCAATTGAAGACGAACAAAGTGAAAAGCAGTAAATGAAGTTTGGAGAAAGCTGTCGAGGCGTGAGCTGAGAGCAAAGTCTGAGCTGATCCCAGTGAGTGTGTCAGTCCTGGGAACACTGCTGTGTCCTCAGTGTCTGTGACACTGGACTCTGGGAGCCCTGGCTGGCCTCACAGCTCACAGCTAAGCC